>BSBM01000023.1:20962500-20974215 GCA_027924585.1 Larix kaempferi
ATTTACAACAACTCACAACTCTCCAATATCTTCTCTTACGAGAATACAAGAAACATATACATTTCTTACACGGTTACTAATAACTGCATAATTAGTTAGTCAGTTACATAGTTACCGTCATAGCTGGTTGTCACCCGTTTCTAACAATCTCCACCTTGATAACAATTTACCTGATACCATTGCTCATTGCTCTATTGATCACTTTTCATGCAAGCCTAGAGAAGCTAAGCACCACCGTAGCTTCTCTGAAGTAACTGGCTTCGTGAACATGTCTGCACTATTCTTTTGAGTGTGGACCTTTTCAAGAACCACTCCACCTTCATCAATAACATGTCTTACAAAATGATATTTTACAGGAATTTGTTTTGTCTTACTGTGATAAGCTGGATTTTTAGCCAAGTGAATAGCACTTTGACTATCACAGAAAATCTTTATAGAGTTCTGAACCTTTCCTAACTCACCCAACAAACCTTTTAACCAGACTGCCTCTTTGCAAGCATGTGAAGCAGCTATATATTCTGCCTCTGTAGTAGATAAAGCAACAATATTCTGAAGCTTTGACATCCAACTAATAGCTCCACCTGCAAGAGTAAAAACATAACCTGAAGTGGACCTCCTCTTGTCCAAATCACCTGCAAAATCAGAATCAACATAACCACAGACTTTATCACTACAACCATCAAAAGTGATACAATAGTCACTTGTGACTCTAAGATACCGAAGCACCCATTTCACTGCTTCCCAGTGCTCTTTTCCTAGATTTTCCATGTATCTACTGACAACACCAACTGCATGTGAAATATCTGGTCTTGTACTTATCATCGCATACATCAAACTTCCTACTGCATTAGCATATGGTACACGAGACATATACTGCTTTTCTTCATCATTTTTAGGACTCAAACCTGAAGAAAGCTTGAAATGAGAAGCTAAAGGGATACTAGAAGGTTTCACCTTATCCATACCGAATTTCTGAAGTATTTTATCCACATACTTCTTTTGTGATAACCACAGCTTGCCATTTTTCCTGTCTCTATGTATCTGCATGCCCAAGATCTGATTTGCTGCTCCTAGATCCTTCATATCAAACGTCCTAGCCAACTGAGCCTTTAACCTGTTGATTTCAAAGATGCTCTTGCTTGCGACAAGCATATCATCAACATACAATACCAAAATAATGAACATGTCATTTTCCAACCTTTTAAAGTACACACAATGATCATACTCAGTCCTGGTAAAATTCTGACTCACCATGAAAGAATCAAACTTCTTGTACCATTGCCTGGGAGACTGCCTCAGGCCATACAATGATTTTTTGAGCTTGCAAACAGACCTCTTGTTGCGATTTTGAACGAACCCTTCTGGTTGTTCCATGAAAATTTCTTCATCTAAATCTCCCTGTAAGAAAGCTGTTTTGACATCTAGCTGCTCTAACTCCAAATCATATAAAGCAACTAGTGCTAACAAAATTATGATAGAAACAAGTTTTACAACTGGTGAAAAAATCTCATGAAAGTCAATACCTGCTTTCTGAGAAAATCCTTTTGCAACCAGTCTCGCTTTATACTTTGGAACAGTTTTATCAGCTCCTTTCTTCAGTTTGTACACCCATTTGCAGCCAACCACTTTCCTACTCTCTGGAAGTTCCACAATATCCCACGTTTTGTTCTTTGCCAAAGAATCCATTTCTTCTTTCATTGCACGTTTCCATTTGTCACTGTTAGACACTTCTAATGCTTCCTTATAATTGTCAGGTTCTCCTTCATTAGAAATGAAAACGAAATCATCATACCTCTTTGGAAAAGTTCTGTTCCGCGTAGATCTCCATAGAGTTTGCTGTGGTATTTCCTCTATTTCTGTCTGCTCATCCTCTTCCTGAGGAGTGTCCTCATGAATATCCTCTTCCTGGACATCCTCATGAGTCCCCCTCACAGATGACTGAGTATCAAACTGAATTTGCTGAAACTGTGGTACATTAGCCTATTTCAAATCATTACTTACATCTAAATTTGTCAGAGAAAGTTCATCAAATTTTACATCTCTGTTTATGATGATTTTGTGGACAGTAGGATTCCACAACCTATATCCCTTAACACCATCACCATATCCAACAAAGATCAATTTTCTCGACTTAGGATCTAGTTTGGAACGCTGATTTTTTGGAATAAGTGCATAGGCTTCACAACCAAATACTCTAAGATTAGAATAATCACATGATTGACCTGTCCATACCTCTTCTGGAATTTTGCAATCAATTGCTGTTGATGGTGATCGATTGACCAGGTAACAAGCTGTAAGCAGTGCCTCTCCCCACAATTCCTGCTGCAACTTCGCATTGCTGAGCATACTCCTTGCTCTTTCAAGAAGAGTCCTGTTCATGCGTTCAGCAACGCCATTCTGTTGCGGAGTGTAAACAGTGGTCTTATGTCTCTCAATCCCATCCTGCTTGCAATAATTATCAAACTCCTTCGAAGTAAATTCGGTTCCATTATCTGTTCTAAGACATTTAATGAACCTGCCAGTGCTCTTTTCAACCAAAGCTCTAAACTGCTTAAATATATCAAAAACATCAGCTTTTCTCTTCAATAAATAGATCCAAACTTTCCTCGAGTAATCATCTATAAAACTGGCGAAATATGACGATCCCCCATAAGAAATTTTTGGAGATGGACCCCAAAGATCAGAATGTATGTAGTCTAGGATACCTTTACTAGTGTGTTTTCCAGATTTAAATTTTTGTCTAGCCTGTTTACCATAAATACAGTGCTCACAAAACTTCAAATCTACAGATTTTAAACTAGGAAGCAACTTTCGTTCAGCAAGTACCTTCACACCTCTTTCACTGATATGACCTAACCGCTGATGCCATAGACGAGTGATGTCTGCTGCTGCACCAACCGATGCTACTATTGCGTGATCAACTTCCGTCCTCCCTTCAAGTCTATAAAGGTTCCCAACTCTGTTTGCTTTCATAACAACCAAGATACCTTTCGATATCTTCATAACTCCACCTTGAACTGTAAACTTGTAACCAGCATCATCAAGAACTCCCATTGATATCAAGTTCTTCCTTAATTCAGGTACATGTCTCACATCTGTTAGAGTCCTAACAGTCCCATCATACATTTTAATTCTGATACTCCCTACCCCAACAGTTTTACATGTAACATTATTTCCCATATAAACTACCCCGTTGAACCTGCCAGTGCTCTTTTCAACCAAAGCTCTAAACTGCTTAAATATATCAAAAACATCAGCTTTTCTCTTCAATAAATAGATCCAAACTTTCCTCGAGTAATCATCTATAAAACTGACAAAATATGACGATCCCCCATAAGAAATTTTTGGAGATGGACCCCAAAGATCAGAATGTATTTAGTCTAGGATACCTTTACTAGTGTGTTTTCCAGATTTAAATTTTTGTATAGCCTGTTTACCATAAATACAGTGCTCACAAAACTTCAAATCTACAGATTTTAAACTAGGAAGCAACTTTCGATCGGCAAGTACCTTCATACCTCTTTCACTGATATGACCTAACCGCTGATGCCATAGACGAGTGATGTCTGCTGCTGCACCAACCGATATACTGTTGTGTGATCAAATTCCGTCCTCCCTTCAAGTCTATACAGGTTCCCAACTCTGTTTGCTTTCATAACAACCAAGATACCTTTCGATATCTTCATAACTCCACCTTGAACTGTAAACTTGTAACTAACATCATCAAGAACTCCCATTGATATCAAGTTCTTCCTTAATTCAGGTACATGTCTCACATCTGTTAGAGTCCTAACAGTCCCATCATACATTTTAATTCTGATACTCCCTACCCCAACAGTTTTACATGTAACATTATTTCCCATATAAACTACCCCGTCATCTATAGATTGGTATGAGGAATACCAATTTCTATGAAGACACATGTGGTGAGATGCTCCAGAATCAATTAACCAGTCAGAATGGTATTGCGAAACAGTAGAGGTAGATAATACCTCATCGATCATACCTGAATCATTCTCGGCTACATTCGCCTCCTTTGTAGAGTCCTCCTCCTCAGAAGCTCGCTTGCGTTTCCAACAATCTTTCTTCAGAGGTCCTGCTTTATTGCAGTACCAACACTTCAATTTACTCTTTTTGCCCTTCGACTTTGACCTTGATGTACCCTTTGAATGTTGTCCTCTTTCACTGGTTCTTCCTCTGGCCACCATTACTTCTGATGTCAAGGTTTCAAGACTAGATTTCTTTAGAGTTTCCTCAGAAAGTAAGGCTCCCACCACTTCATCGAAGGTAATAGACTCAGTAGAACTAAAACTGATAGAGGTTACAAAATGTGCCCACGACTCAGGCAGAGAGCACAACAGTAAAATCGCCTTGTCTTCAGATTTAATAATATCTTCCATACTAGTCAACTGACAAATAAGAGTATTGAACGCATTCAAGTGTTCAGAAATCTTTGTACCTTCTTTCATACGCAAGGTAAACAACTGCCGCTTCAGGAGGATTTTATTCGTTAAGGATTTAGTCATGTACAAACTTTCCAACTTTGTCCAGAGACTTGCTGCTGTAGTTTCAGACACGATGTTAAAATAAAACATCGTCGGCCAAGCACAGACGAAATAGCACTGAGAGCTCTTTCATCCATCTCGCTCCAGTCTCCATCTGAAATATCTGCGGGTTTCTTTATTTTTTCCTGCCAGTTCCTTCGCCACTCCTTGCTACACGAGCATATCCCGCATCTTGACCTTCCACAACTCGAAATTATTACTCCCATTGAACTTCTCAATTTCAAACTTAACACTCTGCGTTTTTTTCCATTTTCTCAAAAAAAAACACCAGGTCAAAAAACTTTATAAGGGAAAACCCTTTTCAGAAAAATAAAGGTTTTTCAAATACTCAAAATATATTAAACCTTATAACTCCCACCTCAAGCCTTTGTTAAAACAAAACCTTTATAAAACATCCCTTATAACTCCCACCTTTAAAAAAAAAAAAACATACCCACTTTTAAATATATATATTTTGATAAGCTTTTAAATAAGCCTCCCTTTACCTCTCTTTATCCACGTGAAAACAAAAGAATGACTTTACTTTTCTTTATCCATGTGAAAACAAAAAACAATTACTTTTCTTTATCCACGTGAAAACAAAAACAAGCTTATTCTTTTAGCTTTCACGCTTAAACTTGAAATGTAAAACGAGCTTTAATTTCAAATGGATAACAGTACCGCGCTCTCTGATATCACTATGCCGCGGTAATTTTCGGAGAATTATATTTCGCAAGAGTGCTTAACACTACCGCGCCTGGGTAAGCAATGAACCCGCGGTAGTTGAAGATTACCGCCCCCTTTTTCTTAGGCTTCAGTCCGGTAACTTTTGACCCGTAAAACGAACTTAACATTTGGCTTTTTCTCGTTCTTTGTGGCTTTCTACCAGGCTCTGATACCACTTGTTGGATCTAACAGCCACAATATACAATATGCAGCGGAAGCAAATAAAACAAGAAAGACAATAAACACACACACATGAGATATACGCAGAGATTTACATGGTAAAACCCTCTCTTCTTAGGGGAAACATCCACGGAGCAATGGTATCGGTATCTTATTATTCAGAATCTGAAGATTTACAACAACTCACAACTCCTCCAATATCTTCTCTTACGAGAATTACAAGAAACATATACATTTCTTACACGGTTACTAATAACTGCATAATTAGTTAGTCAGTTACATAGTTACCGTCATAGCCGGTTGTCACCCGTTTCTAACAGTAGGTAGCTCTAATATTGCTTTTTGACGTTCACATTTCTGTTTTTCCAGAAGTCCATTGCGACTAACGCGTCATGAGTGGCCAACATTAGCTTGCACCAACCCTTTATACCTACCTATAAAAAAACAATACTTTTAAAACCACTTAATCATTAAGAAAAATTCATTTATATATATAATATATATATATATATATATATATTATTTTAAATATACATTTTTTCTATATTTAATTTTTTATTTTAGTTCTATAAACTAATTTTTTGTCTTAATCTTAAAAAAACACTATTTATTTCACATTTCACATTTCTAAATGTGATATAGATTTATTCAAACTTTCATATTCCTCTATGAAAAACATTATATATTCTTGTGCTCATATTAAACAATATGAAGAAAAACAATTGCATGCCATTCAATCTCTTCATATAATACTAACACTTTGAGAAGTTGATCAAGTACGAGACTCTCAAACGAAACTACATTACTTTTGGTTTGATCCATATGCTTATTTTTCCAATCCAATCGCGTTGATGTAAGGACTTGTAAAAACTGTTGCGATTGAGTAGAATTTGAGTCAGTTATTGAACCATGTTACCAAATCAGATTAAATGATGTTAAAAACTTAACATCAAAACATTTGACTTGGAATACTCTAGACGAGAGAACACAATTTTCATATTCAATTATATACTTTTAAAGACACCCAAATTGTGATAATTAGCAAACTTCTATAAGGTTATGCACACTCCCCCTATAAGGATTCCACCACAATGCTCAATCAATAGCAACATCAAATAATAGTAGGATTTTTTTTTGTCAAACATTTTATTGTATTAGAGATCTATTTGGGAACATAATGATATCTAATGCCAAATATAAAAAATTTATTAACCAAAGTCATTTTCAACAATTTCATTTTCATATGGCATTTTAATTTTATTAACACTTAAAAATGATGGATTATGATGCTTATTGGTTGATTAAAGGGAATTGAATATCAAAATCATAATCAATAACAAGTACCTCATTTACTAAATTGATGACTTTTTAAATCAACTTCAAAGGGTTCAATTCTTCACAAAAATCAACTTGAAGTTAGGATACCAAAAAGTGTCAATCAATTTCAATAACATTTAGAAAACAAACTTAAAATCTAAGGAGTGTCTTTTATAAAGGGTTTTCACATGCCTTTTGAATTAGCTAATGCTCAAACTATCATGTATCTTATTAATGACATTTTTTAAACCTTTCATTGATAAGTTTGTGATTGTGTTCATATAATCCATTATGCTTTTTTTTTCTTTCTTTCTTTTTATCATGAGAAGAACATTTGCAACACATTCAATCAATCATGGATACTCTTTGATGTCACACAAAATATTTATTTACAAGTTTGTGATTGTGTTCATATATTTCATTATGGTTTTTTTTTTTGGGGTCTATAATGAGAAAGAACATTTGCAACACATTCAACTAGTCATAGATACTCTGTATACTCTTTGATGTCACAAAAACTATTTATTTACAATGTATCATATTCAATATTTGGGGTACATCATTAATGACACTAGGGTACATGTGGATTTTGATAAGATCTAAATAATTTCATATTAAGTAACACCTCAAAAATGGATAAATATCTATAGGTTAGGTTGCTTGGTTAGTCAAGAACTCTTTAAACCATAAAGAGAAAACAACATCAATAATCTTGTAAATCCATGCACCCTACCTAAGAATGTTAAGGATGTGGATCTTCTCAGTAAATTAGAATAGAAAATCTAGCACCCCAATTTTATTCTAGCATTTACTATTATGCTTTCCTTATATGTTGATGATTATTACCTTTTGAGTCGCCATTTATTATTGGGTGTATTCCGGTGATATTTTTAATGTATATATTTGATTACTGAGACCTTATTTTCCTTGATGTTAGTTTTGATGATGGTAGTGTTTGTTGCATATTCATCTCATGTTGTTGTTGTTTGTGCATGTGTGTGCATGGGCGTGTGAAAGTGCATATGCACACACATGCGCGTGCAATGTGTGTGTGTGTGTGTGTGTGTGTGTGTGTGTGTGTGTGTGTGCGCGCGCGCGCGCGCGTGCACGACTGTGCACGTGTGTGTGCGAATGGCTAGTTTGGTAGTGTGATAAAATTTTCAATTAATAACATGATATGACCTAATTTTGAGACTCACTCTAACTAGGGTCAAATGTTGGGAGAAACCCAAAATTTATTGATGGGCATGCTATGATTTATTATGTATATTAATACAAAATAGATTATTGATTTTGAGTTACTCTTGGTACATGCACTGGCATCCGTTAGATGCTGGAAGAAGGCTTGTTCCCATATGAACTATTAAGTATGTTGTTGAGGATGGAACATTCCAAAAAAGGGTCCACTTCTTTCTCAAGTTTAGTATAATTTGCAACCTAGAATGATTATAGGAACCTAAGTGAGGATATACTATGATTTTTCTAAGTAAATGATCTAAAATTAATGGTGTAAAGTACTTTTAGTGTTTTTATCCCAAGAGATAGTGATATGACCTTAGCAAGTTTCCTATCATGTGACTTGTCCTTATATTCAACCTAACCCTAATTTAGACTCTAAATCTATTTAAAAGAATCAAATCATACTCATGGTGTGAACCAAATTTGGGATTGGTACCATATTATATGAGATTTGTGTTGTTTAGTGGGAGTTTGGAAGCTTGAGTTCTTGGTTTCTTTGACCAAACCCCAACCCTATTTTAGAAATCATTGGGAAGGGAAGGTTGCTTTGGATTGTTAAGATAGTTGGTAATAATATGTGTATTGTATGATAGCTCTAGTTAGTGGTTGATAGAGGTGGGGGATATTGTAGCCTACTAGTGACAGGTATTGTCCATTCTTGGTTGTATTGGTAGCACTAATGTTGTAGGTGAGTCACACTATAGTAGTGAGTTGTAGTGCTTTGTCTTCATCGTAGCTTGTGGGATATATGTGTTTTTTTTGCACCATAGCCAACAAGTTAGAGGTGATCCATAATAGATAATTGTTTGTCATCTATTTTGGTACTTTTTGGGTGGAAAAATTGGAGTTATTGGCTTTTAGGTTGTAATATCCCTTTTTCAAATTTTATTAAAATGCCCAATTTTTCACTTTTTTTCCCAATTTCGACCTTTGACTAGTTTTACTGTTTTGACCTCCAAATCAACCCAAATGCTCCCAAATCTTCTGTAGGAGTGTATGAATGGTATTTTAGACTTGAATATAAGGTTCAGGGATGTTTTATGGCCCTCCAAATACTGCTGCAAACTTGATTTGTATTTCTGATCAATATATGTAGTTTTTGACTAGTAATTTGTGCATCAAATCCCCCTCGGGTAACACTGCAAATGGCCTTCCAAATGCCTCCAAACTCCCACAAATTTATGAACAGAGGTATATAATGTGTTAAGTATGTGATTAAGGTCTAATATGCACCATTAATTGATTTTTAATACTGTTCTAACTCTCTCACATTCAACAGCAAAAACCCCCAATTCGACCCTTGGGGAAATGGCACTATTTCACCTCCCAATACAACTAAACTGAGTAAAAATGCTTCAAATGCTCAAGTACAGTACATGAAAACTTGTAGAAGACATCCATGGTAGTATATTTATCACAAATATATCAGAGAATCATCCATCCATTCGAAATCATCATCAATACATTAGCTCACAACAAGGTAGTGGGGAAATGGCATTGTTCTTCCATTAAAAATGAGATTTATACATTTCTACTTGGAATTTCGACCTGAAACTTTTTGGAGATGAAGAACAGAGTATTTAATTCATATTACAAAAGAAATGGGGCATTAGAAGCTCCCCCAAAGAGTACAATAGCTCACCAAAAACGCCCTCCCTCAAGGAGCACGAATATGCCTTCAAAACTGAAAACGGTGGAGAGAAAGTGCTGCACTAAACCAAACCCATGAAACTTCCTGTAGCTGCTACCTGCAAATACAAACTCCATTAAAGCACCATGAAAGACCTGAGTGGCCTCTCCAAACACCAACTTGGATGGGAATCTTTCACCCTCGAAATTGGCTAAGGCAAGAAACTAGTCATCCACTAGCTCTCTCTTCACAAATGCAATTTTTCTCAAATCATCAAAAGCCATTCTCATACTTGATTTCTACATTTTATAACCAACATTATCCTTCAAGGGGTCGAAATCCTCTCAATAGATTCAATAATTTTCCATTTAGAAAATATTCCTCATTTGCCACTTGTCTCCTAGTTCCAACCTTCCATCTTCTCCCAAATTCGAATTTGAGTCTCTTTGGATTCCTCCAACTCCATGAGTGCCTTCCTTGAGCCTATTTTTGGGGCTGACATGTCATAATGGTCAGGTTGTAAGAAGTCAGGTCTGAATTTTGTCATAAATGTCATAGATGCTTCATTATTGTTGTCATAAAACTAGGGAATCTAGCCCAAGTGTCCACTAGTCTCCAATTTGACTCTTCCTCTCCCATGGAGGTTACTATTCCATCCCATTTCGACCTAAGATGCTCAATGCCATGTGTTATGACTTACCAACTCACCCAAGAGTGTTCACCTTCCCATGAATTCGAATTGGCAAGAGAGAGCTGCCATGTGTCATTGAAAAATCAAGCTAGTGTGGGTCCCACCACCTCCATATGTCCTCCAAAACCACTTGCCACCTAGAATTTCTCTTGAATTTATTTATTCATCATATTTATTAAATGCTTGAACCCTTCTAATGTCTAAATATCATTTATTAGCTTCCTTATTACCATCCCACATGTGCCCATCCAACCTAGGAAACTAGTAGGATTGATGGGATTGTCTTACTATGCACTTATTTGAATGGGGACATTACAGTCCTCCCCACCCCAAGATTGCTTGTCCTCAAGCAATTTCAAATTTGGATGCTGCAAAATCTTCTCCTCTTCCCATGTGGCATCTTCATTTGGTAAGTCCTTCCATTGCACTAAATATTCTTTGATGATTCTACTCCTCAACCTTCTTTCCCGTGTCTTCAAAATCTTTTCCGGAACAAGTGTGAGCTGACCTTCATCATCCAAAGGAGGAAGTATTTCTGAAGTGATGATTTGCTGACCAAGAGCTTTCTTAAGACAAGAAACATGAAATACATTGTGGATTTTACTCCCTTCCGGAAGTTCTAGTTTCATATGCTACTTCTCCAACCTTCCGCACTACCTTGTATGGCCCATAGTACCTTGGTTTTAATTTTTTCTGCTCCATTCTTTTTGAGAGATGTTTGTTTATAGGGCTGCAACCTTAAATATACTAAATCATTGACTTTAAAGGTTCTCTCTTCTCTATGTCTATCAGCATATTGTTTTTGCTGATTTTGAGCAACCTGCAAATTGTCTTTCAAGAGCTTTAAAATTTCTTGGCTCTCTTCCACCCAATCTTTAGCCTTTGGGGCTCTACTATCACCAAATATAATGTCAGCAAATGTAAGTGCATCATAACCATATAATGCTTTGAAAGGAGACATTCCTATTGACATATGATAAGTGGTGTTGTAGCAAAACTCACCCAAGTGTAGCCATTTTGCCCATGCTTTTTGCTGCCCTCCCACATAGTTTCTTAGGTATCCTTCCAACCATTGGTTTTACCCTCTCTGTTTTTTCCATCAGTTTGTGGATGATAGCTGGTACTTGGAGTCAATTGAGTGCCTACCAATCTAAAAATTTCTTTCCAAAAAGCACTCATGAATCTACTATCTCTATCACTGACAATGCTCTTGGGAAGCCCATGCAATCTGAAGATTTCTTTGAAAAAAATATCAGCCACTTGTGCAGCACTAAAAGATGATGTAACAGCAAAAAAAATGAGCAAATTTTGTCAACCTATCAACTACCACATAGATACAATCCTTACCCAAGGATTTAGGCAATCCGGTGATGAAATCCATGGAAATA
>BSBM01000024.1:0-5000 GCA_027924585.1 Larix kaempferi
GAAGTTTTTACTCCCTCAACGGTATAACATGCAACACTCTCGATGGCAGACGGCGGCCAAGGGTTTTTGGGCTCTTCACTAAAAGACAAATGGCATTTTAAATCTTTCGCAGATGGCATCTCCCACCAGATTTGGAGTTGAATAAAAAAGACGTGGGGAAGGTGGAGTGGTTAAGTCCCCCTTAAACACCGAGCCTTAAGTGGTAGTGGAGGTAATAAATGAAACTCACAAATATAGGTGTTATTTTTTCATGCATACATACTCGATAAGATCACCAAACTACAAGGTCTCTTGGACCCAAATATCCTTGGTAACTAAGGTAGAATCTTATAATAATATATACATTTGCACAATAGTATATATAAACCATCTTAATACATCCCTTTTTTAGTAGTTTATCACAACTATTATTTAACTTCCATCTATATTATATATAGATAACACCCATATATATATATATATATATATTCATATAAATATGTTTACTTGATTCAGCCCTTTCTTTTGAACTATATCTACGTATATAGAGAGGTTCTTTACTCTTTAGCATTTGCCATTTTGTAGGCCCTAACAAAAATCCTCCTATCTTCCCAAGTATTTAAGTAAATTGGGGTATCAAAATGGCTCAAATAACCACCTTAGTCTGTCTAGCGATAAATAGTTTACTCCATCGATATAGACTTATACTAATATGTCATCGTGTTTTATTTGCCGCATCCTTAACCTAGGAAGATGACCAACCGTCCTTATTCGTGATTTCACACGTTGTCACTTTGTCATCTTTTAATTCTCCTACAACTTAGGGATTTAGGTTTTTAAATAACATTCAAAGAATCATAATAGTAGTCTCATGGTCCACTGGTGGGGCCTTGGCCCTTGAGCTCCCTCACCAGGGCCAATTACAAAATTCATATTTATTTTTACAAGAGTAATAACAATTTATGTCGAATTTGAGGGATGTTACATCCATATTCATAGCAAGAGAAGCAATATCCCCTAAAGAAAATCCATGAATACCTAGACTAAACTTGCTTTGATGACCTATTCCATTCTAGATCGTTTTGATAGGACATACTTTCCTATTGTAGTTTCCTTCTGATTTATTTCTTCATCTTTCCTTGTTGACCAAATTCTTAGCATGTTTCCAGTTCCATGCCTTCAAATCTTCCTTTTTTCCATTTCAGCCCACTCTTATCAATCCCCTAGCCTTCTCAACTGTCCTTTTCGTACCCAAGACCATTTTTTTTTGTTTAGTGACCCTTTTGATTGTTTAATATTTCATCGAGGATTGATAAGCTATTCTTATGGTTTGTCATTTGTTTCCTACAATTCCTCTTTTGAATTCTTTTACTTATAACTCAAGACCTTGACATGCACCTTCTTCCTTCATTAGCTGAATTCTCAGAACTTCCTCTCTTCCTTTTACCTTCTCAAGTTGGGCTTCCGACCCACTAACATATTTTCTTGAATCTTCCAGAGCTTCTAAATTTTTATTATTTGACTTACCTATTTCCTCTATTAGATGAGCAATTTCTACCTTCAAGTTTTACGATTTCATTTTTCTTTGGTCCTTAACACTTGCGCACCTTGACTCTTCAAGTTAATCATTGCTTCTATACCTTCTTTACACTCTTGTTATTCCTTTCTTTTAGACTCATTATACACTTGCGGTAATAACTCATTTTTCTTTAGAGCTTTTTCCATTTCTTTTAAATAGCACATAATTTTAGTCTCTAAAATGTTCAAGACATCCCTTAACACCTCAACATATGACTCATAGTCTGACCCTTTGATCTCTTCTATTGCAGCTAGTGCAATTCAGAAAAATTAAATAAAATAAATTTATTTTAATATTTTGTTTATATAATTAATAAGAATAGAAATAAGTTTTCTTAAATTTGAAAGTTTTATAAATTAATATTAATTAATTGACTTTAACATTTTATCCAGTCTTAAAATAAGGATTATTATAATTCAACAAGATTAATTTTTGTTTATCAATTTTATTGAGAAACCACTTCATTATCACATTTCAATGATCAAATTTAAAGGGTATAGTTTTATTCCAATTACAAGAGTTTTAAGAAAAATAATTTAATTCATTTGTTTTAATATTTTGTTTATATAGTTAAAGAAAATAGAAATAAAATTTTCTATATTTTTATAGTTTTATAAATTAATATTAATTAATTTACATTAACATTTTAAACATTTTATTTTAATATGAAGATTATTAAAGACTCATTTTTTTTATGAACTTTATTGAGAAACCACTTCATTATCACATTCAACAATCAAAACAATCAAATATGAAGGACATAATTCTATTCCAATTGGAAAGGATATTATTAATCTAATGTTTCCATATTAATAAGTTAAAATGAACTATTCTTTTCATTAAACAAAACAAAAAAGAGATCCATTTCCCGAAACAAATGTAATGCGTGCTCTAATATTAATGGTTACCCTATATTAAGAATAGTGTTAAAGTGTGTGTTTTTTTTTAAGAGATTACCAACATATATGTAAAACTTGAGCAATCATTAAATGTTGAAACATAGTATATTGAAATATATGTGCATTGTTTACTTTTGGAATATTATTGTAAAACAACTTGAATGTTAGTGGTTTAAACAAAAGCATGTTATTTTATTTGGTTGTGGGGATAAATACAAGAGAATGTCATTATTCAATTGAAGCAATTACCACATAAATTTCAAAAGACTATGGTTGCTGGCTTCTTGAATCTTTCATACACATATATAATTCTTAAAAGATGTAATTTATGTTTGAATGAAATAATCTCATGTCTAACCTAACCAAGAAGAAGTACAAGCACTTTTAACTGTAGAACTTCAAGATGTTTACATAAATAATTTTAGAAAGAATTTATAATTTAAACATCTAGTAACAATAGCAATCATGTGGAACCTCAACTCGATATTTATTTTATTTTTATGGGATGCATTGAAGATACTCTAATTTGAGCCCATTAGGAGCCATCGTAATGGTGAAATGGAAGATTAATGAGGTTCTCCTATCCAATTTTGAGATTGGTGCTTAAGCTATTCGAGAAAAGTTATAGTTGTTAAAAAATATGAAGCTAGATTATGGAAAACCTATAATTTTTTATTATACCTATGATTAATTGTCACAATATAAAGTATATTCATTTTTTTTCATGTAAACTAGGTTTTCAATGGCACAAATTCATAACCAAGTTCATACTTTACCAAACACAATTTCCCTAAAATATAATTTCAACAAATACTTACAACTACTTACTAGAATGATACTCCAATAGAAACTCTTGTGAATAGAATAATTGAAGAAAACATTTAATTGAAAGAACATTTCTTCAACATAATTTTGTACCTCAAGATCAACTATTTTGGAAATCTTCTTGAACATGTTTTACAATTAATGTAATGTTCATTACTTTGTATATGAGGTTCAACATGGAGATCAACAACTATAGGTATATTAATGTATGCCCAACATTGAAATCGATAACTACAAATGGAACAATCTATATCTATGGAAAATTTTAGGGAAAAGAAGTTCTAAAAGGAACCAGTACCACTTAACAAATATTAAATTTAACGATATATTATACCACTTTGAAATTCATTAAAACATTTCCTCTCAAGATCCAAGTATTTATTCTTAAGAATTAACTATTAATTGATTGTAAGAATGATATCTTCATCTTCACCATATTCATCTTCATCATCATCATCTCCATCATCATCATCATCCTCATCCTCATCATCATCCTCATCCTCATCATCATCATCACCATCGTCATCGTCTTCATTATCATCATCACATCATCATCATCATCATCATCATCATCTTCATGACGGCTTTTACGATGATGATAATGCTGATGATGAAGATGGTTATGGTGTAATGTCCCTTGTTAGGAATTTGATTGAAAATGACAATTTTTCACTTTTTTCCCTAGTTAGACCTTTGACTAGTTTTGAGCTCTAGGTCCCCAAATTGCTCCAATTGCTCCCAAATCTTCTGAGAATGTATATGGATGATGTTATAACATAAATATGTATTTAAGGGATGCTTTTGGACCTTTAAAATACTTCTTCAAATCCTCTTTCAATTCTGGCCAATGTAGGGAACTTTACTAGTAATTTCCCTTTGACTAGAATTGGTCTCTAGGTCTCAAATTGACTCCAAATGCCTTCAAATATTCAAGGAAGGTGTATGACTTATATTATGAATTGAATATGATGTTAAGGTATGATATATGGCCACCAAAAGACCTCTGCAAACTCTCTTAAGATTCTGTACCAAGTATACAATTTTACTAGTAATTTGGGGTTCAAATCCCCCTGGGGTAAGTACTGAAAATGGATTCCCAAATGCCTCCAAAGCCACTCAAATTTCTGAGCAGAGGTAGGTAATGTATTAATGATTTTTATTAAGGTCTCATGTGCACCATTAATTGATTATTATATCTGTTCCAACCCTCTCCCATTCATCTGCAAAAATCACCAATTCGACCCTTGGGGAAATGGCACTATTTCTTCTCCCAATGCAATTAAACTACGTACAAATACTTCAAATGGTCAAGTACAGTACATTAAACTTGTAAAATACATCCATGGCGGTCTATTAATCATAAATGTATCATAGAAACATACATTCATTCAAAATCATCAGCATTATCATGCTATACATCAATGTAGTGGGGAAATGGCACTATTCTTTCATTAAAAATGAGATTTATACATTTCTACTTGGAATTTCGACTTGAAACTTTTTGGAGATGAATAAAAGAGTATTTAATTTCATATTAAAAAAGAAATGGGGCATTAAAAGCTACCCCAAGGAGTACAATATCTCACCAAAAAACGCCCTCCCTCAAGGATCAAGAATATGCTATCAAAACTAGAAATGGTTGAGAGAATGTGCTACAATAGAAGAAACCATGAGCTGCCCTGTAGCTTACACCTGAAAATAAAGACTCCATTAAAGCT
>BSBM01000024.1:10000-30000 GCA_027924585.1 Larix kaempferi
TTGAATACCAAACCAGGGGGCTAACGCAAACATATTCATTATGTTTTCTTAAAAAAATAACATACCAACCTTAGGAGAACCCCATTTTTTGGGAGTTATACTTAATTTCCATAAATAATATTAATATATTCCGGAAGGTAATCCGATTGTCTACGTTTCATCTTCTTGCACCATATTCCAAAAAGTTGTGTAGGTAGCTCTATTATTGCTTTTTGACGTTCAGATTTCTGTTTTTCTAGAAGTCCATTGCGACTAACGCGTCATGAGTGGCCAACATTAGCTTGCACCAGCCCTATAACACTTGGATGATGGTGTATTGAATTTGATAACTTGTAACCCAAACTATAATGCAATGGTAATGATTAACCCGATATAGGACCGAGTGATATCCTTGTTGCTTGGTTTGCTGGAAGGTCGGCGTACTGGTGGTAGATATGCATATTAAAGTGCATTAATAGTGATGCTGGTGGAATGCCTGTTGGCATCCACCGTGGCTAACTTTCACGTGGAGTTTTCTTGGGTTGTGGTGCTGCATTAACTGTCTGGAGTTTATTGTTACGAAGGAATCACTTAGGTTTTCATTATGCAGTGAGTGGGGTTTGTGGAGAGGCCGAAAAGCCTACGAGTTCTTAGGATTAGTAGTAGGTTTTGGAGGCATCTCTGTAAGTTTCGAACCTGTGACCTATTACTTCAATAACTTCCACCGTGGGTTCTCAAATCCGGTCCACTCTTTGGCTGCGTTGCTAGTGATTGTTTAAGGTTATGGTGATCTCATTGGTTGTAGGAGTGAATGTTCAGAACATGGTTCTATAAAAAGGTAATGTCCCTATTGATATTTCGGAATGTTGCAGTTGTCAGTAATGTTTTGAGCTTCAAAACTGTCTTTCACCACCGTCTGTGTTATATGGCAAGTATTTTCTCGTCTACATCTTTATATGTTCGAAGCTTACCTAGAAATACTGCTAAAAAAAATCAGTAAGCCTCGGTGGTTCTTCCTATAGGTTTCTCTTGGCAATTGTTGGTCATTGTTTGGTTTTAGCCGAAGCTTTCGGTTTTGTGGTTTGGCTGAGGATGTGGCCGCTATGTAATGTTTTTAGGCTATGAGACAAGCTTAGGGAGGATGGGATCCTTGACCTACCTCGGTATTAATTCTACAGCATTTTGTTGTGAAATAACTTGTTGAAAGAAATGTAACAACTGTGTGAAAGGTGTAACCCTTGGTCATTTGATGAAAATAAAAGATATTAAATGTTACGGTATTTGAACTCGATGTTGTTTTAGGAGTATTGTTGGGGTTTCAACCTCGTGTTGTTACTGTAAGTTCCAAATGTTGCTAGATTATTGTGTAATGGGAAGTTACGGTTTTATTTGAGCTCTCGACAGTAATGGATGGTAGAAATGGTAACTGTTATGTGTTTGAAAACTTAAAGTGATTTGAAGGAGCCGTTCCTGAAAGGAAATACTCTTGGGAGTCTGTGTTATTTTAATTCAATGTTTCTTTATAAAATGTCGAATTTTTTTTAAAGGTCGAGAGCCGAAGGCATAACGTCTAGTTTTGTAACTTCAAACCCTGAACTGGTTTTTGTCAAAGGATACTTCGAAGGTTTTGAGTAGATGATTCTTAAAGCCGAGACCTAATCTCGTATGTCTATTTTCGTTTCAATGTATGGATTCGTTTTGTCTATGTTCAAATGTTTATTCAATAGTGGACTTGAGCCCTTTGTTCTGTGTGTGACTATGATTCTAGCCTATGTTATGAGAGGCCAAAGGCCTTGGTTCGAAACCCTGTCGAGAAGTTTCCTGTTGACTTAAGATTAAAGGGTTTCATTTTTAAAGGTTGTGAAACCTTGACCATCCTAGTGTTAATTTTGTTTCTCTTAACTGTATGAATGAAGGGGGTTTTGAATTCAAAAAATACTTTGTATATTGCAGTGGAAAGGTCTTTATGAAAATCAAGCTTCGTTTGGAAAGTCTATTGGTCAAACTATGTTATGAATAAAATACCATAAATCAAACTATGTTATGAATAAAATACCATAAATCATAAATTACATGTGAGAGTCACTAACCACTTTTCTTGGAAGTTACATAGAAAGGCAAGTGACCATAAATTAGATAAAAGAGTAATAAACCACTATGTAAGCTTTTTGTATTTCTTTTTTTTTTTTTATGAAAAAATAGTATATCTGTTTTGTATTAAGTAAAAACATTTTACATGATCAAGAAGTTCTCGTGATATTGATTGTCTATCAATATCATACAAAAATGTTAAAAAGTATGTATCATTATTAAAAAAATATGATTGATATGAAATAACTGATGTATCATTATAAAAAAAATATGATTGATATGAAGTGGCTGATATTTGATGCATATACATCTATATATAAAGATAACAAAAATCAAAAGGAGATAGGACCCTGGCCAACATAAGAAATGTGGGTGTTTTGAGCTCATGTCTACCAAATACCATCATCATCAAGTAGCAGACCCATTTTCGTGATTCCGATCCCTGTAGATGTAGATGTGCTGGAAAGAAATACTATAAAAAAACATTTATGTTGTTATTCAGTCTTCATGCAATATATTTATTTTTATATACACATGGTATTACTTCCCATGAACTTCCAAACCCTAATAACATGAACTTCCACAATTCACTGTGAATTTACATAGCTTTAACATTTCTCCTTCCATGGAGATTCAAGTTCTGGACAGCACTACAGCTTCGGCTCCGTGTAAAAAGATCTTCTTCAGCAGTCTTCTTGAAAGAGGCAGAGAAATAACAAGGGCTCTCTTCGTCAATTCTCCCTACACTGAAGTGAGAAAGATGAGAATGATTGGTAGGAGTGCTCAAACTCCGGGGAAAGGGCTGCTGATCGGACAACTTTGTTTTCGTTGTTGTTGTTGTTGCTCTCTCCCTCTGAGATGCGGCTCTCCTGATCTCTCTGTAATCGTCGTCATGGTCTCTGAGAGAAGAGCAATTCGAGGCGAAGGATATGGGGACAGCCATGAACACCCCGGGCGCCACCACGATGCTAGCGTAGTTGCCCATCCCCGAGCACTCGGTCATGCTACGAAAACAGTAATCTCGGGCTCTCGCCACATACGGGATCAGAGAGAGAGCTCTGATACATTTATAGAGAGCTCCCAGTCGCTGCCGCGGGCTCTTTGCATCCATTTTGCCATCTACTTCTGAGCACAACGGCTTCATGATGATACCAGATATATAATGAAAATATGAGCCTTGATATGGTTATGAAATTATTGCAGAGACTGCAATTTATTTATGGTCTCTTGGGCATCAAAATCTCACGATAACGTCAATGATCTGTGGGACATTATTTAATTATTGCGAAGGTTAGATGTTGATTAAATAAATATCACTACGCTTATCTGCAGCATTCCATTGTAGACTTTCATTGGGTTGCGGGTTTCATATCGTGCATTGCGGTAGCGTTGACATTATATTATAAAACTATATATATAAAACTATGAACAACCAATCTTCTAATAATTTAAATCCAAGTTGTTGCGTCTTGGCGAATGCTAATATGCCAAGAGCTTAAAGTAAACGGCGAACGGGCAGGGTACGATTCTCGTAGCTTGATTTTAGGCTAGTGGGCAATCTTGATATGAGTTAGCGATACTTTATAGTACTCTAAAAAATGTTGGTGATTTGTTGGTGGGGATAGATGGATTTTATTCCATCTACAAGAGTAGGTTTGTTCGATCTACCATTCACAGTATGTGAAGAAGTTTGTTGAGATTTCTCGAAATCTAAATTGTCATCTATAAAAACAAACTACCAATCTTTGAATTTATTTAAATCCAAGTTATCATCTAAACAAACAAATTTAACTACCAATTTTTGAATACCAAATTCGGGTGGTCATCTAATAAAGCAATGTAGAGTTTCCAATTATAAAAGTGGTATATGGGTAGTTATATTGCAAGTTAGTTGATAATATTATGATGATTAATACATGTTATTGAAATCAATACCAATATGTTTATAAACTTTACCAATATGTTTATAAACTTTTAAGAAAAATGATAAGGAATTCAATGGTTTATTTTTAACATTTTTATTTTAAGATTGAAGAGAGTTCACATAAGGGCGCTTGCGAGAAGATAATGATTGAAAAAGTGGCACTGGGGTGTACAAGGACGTGCTCACATTGGAATGTGCACAAATGTTTAGGAATGAGCACACATTTCTTTTTCTATTGGTTCAGTGATCCTTGAACCACCATGAAAGCATGTCAAGTAGGATGCCAAGTCATAGTTGAAATATTGTGTGTACTTAGGAACACACACATTCATAAGAACAAGTACATTCTTCTATTTATTCATATTAAAAAAAGGTTTATACGTTTAAATTTCAAAACCAATCAACATGTTATTCTTTGCAACCAAGGAGCCATTTGGAGCTATTGGCAAAGTGGTGACTATAAGTGTCAACATCTTCTTTGAGGAGCTATTGGTTCTAGGTAAGTATATTACATATTTGTTATATTTCTATTTCTCAAATATCTTAATTTATAATAACAAATAAAGTTATATATGGGTCCCTGCAAGACGTTGGTACCCAAATTTGATGCAATAGAAGCGCATCAGTGCTAAACATTAGAAACACGCACGTGTTCCTAAAACCATGCACGTGCTTTCGGTCTGGAAATTGTCGAACCTCCAAGCAAGCAAGCATGTGGACACAAAAGCACACATGCATTTTAAAATCTTGCATGTGTTACTAACACGTGCACATTCCCAAAAGTGTGCACACACTAATAACGTGTGTGTACTTCTCTACATATTAAAAATTGGGCCAAGGCACATTTCCGCCTCATTCAATCCTGATGTCTCCAACCAAGGGCACTTCCAAGAGAAACAACAAGAATGCGCGCACACTCCTCCACTTCCCAAGCCTCTAACCAATCATCCAGGTAAGATTTAATATTTATTTTTTCCAATGATTTAATAAAAAAAATACATTGTAAACAGTGTAAAAAATAAACCAAAACTTAAACAAAACAATTTTTTTTAATTGCATATTGTCTCTCCTCCATCACAATGTTCAGAAACCAGGAACCAAACCCCCAAACAAACAACCCTTAGGATAACCCAAGCACACAAAATCTCAAACCTAATCCCAAAGTAAACATTAACTGTGAGGATAACCCAACCATAGAAAGAAAAATTAACCAACCTTTAAACCGGTTAAGAACCTTGGTTTAAGAGCTCAAAACCACAAGGGAACCATTGAGACTATCCTTAGACAGATCCCTTAATAACATCATTGCCTCAGTCGACAATGCTTAGGGTCAATTGGTGAGCATAATAGAGTATAAGGCTAGGATGAGAGAGTACTATTCCATTGGTCTTAGTAAACAGCAAATCAAATATTTCAACATCTCAAAACAAACTCTAGTTAGTTTATTCATTGACCCTAGGGCCAACCAACACCCTAATCCACACAAAAGGTGTCTTTTCATGGATTGGTGCACATATGAGCCATGGAAACAAAATTGGAGTAAATGGTTTATGGTTTTCAACAAACCTCCTTGCAACAATAGGGAGGTTCCACTATATTTTCTTTGAATGCTATTTGCGGAGTTCATGTTGTTTATGCACACCAACTACTTTGACATTAGTGAGTTTCATTGTGTTGGCCTTGGATCTAACTAGGATCGACCAACTGTTAGGAATAACCTAATGAGAGGGCTGTTAAATTTTGAGCATTAATTCACATTACTCTAGGATCTTTATTGAGAGAATAACATATACAGTATATCAATGCATGACAATCACAATAAGTATGACAAGCATCACAAGAATCAAAAGCATAAGAGACAAGAGACACAAAGTTTCTGTGGGGAAAACCCTAAGGTGAAAAACCCCACAACTTCCTCAGAGATAGAGAGAGCAATGGCTCAACTAAAGTACAACCAAAATACACTGAGATAGTCTCCTAGTAGCGGATAATCCTCCTTCTCACTAGTGCGCCACTTTCTGAGTGAGAGAGCTATACTTTTCCGAATGATCTAAATAGAGATCACCTAATCTCTATTTATACTAACCTGTTTGCCCAATGACCTTATGGGGCCAACTTGTCTAGCTAGGTACATCCACATTATAATAGATATTTCAGGGCCGACCCCACACATGGTGGTCTAATAATCCATCGGCAAGTACACACACTAGCGGCATTTGTCAATCCACATGACGACACTTCCTTATAGAGGAATGACACATATCTTATAAGGGTACAATAAATATATATAAAATACACAGATGAAATACATTCTAAAGTTACATATACATCAACACTCCCTCTTAACTAGGAAGGTATTTCTCGACACAGATCTGCTACACAAGTCTTCTTCTCGGGATCATCGTCATCATCATCGTCACTACTGCTGCTATCTCAACCAATCTCTGAATCTACTTGTCATAGGAAGTTCTACAGAGCCATTCCTTTTTCATACTGGATGTAGGCCCACCTCCTGCAGGTCTTCATCATCACTGCCCATACTGTGGAATTCTCAGGACTTATTACATGCATCACAAAACTTGGCTGCAACATCCTAGGCTATTACAAGCACACAGCTCTACCTGTAGGATCTCCCAGGAGCACATTACATGTGACCCATCACAAACCTAGCTGAAGCATCCCAAGTTGTTACGAGCACACAGCTCTACCTGTTGGATCTCCCAGGAGCACATTACATGTGATCTCACCACAAAACCTAGCTGAAGCATCCCATGCTGTTATGAGCACACAGCTATACCTGTCGGATCTCCTAGGAGCACATTACATGTGATCTCACCACAAAACCTGGCTGAAGCATCCCAGGCTATTACAAGCACACAACTCTACCTGTCGGATCTCCCAGGAGCACATTACATGCGGTCCACCACAAAACCTGGCTGAAGCATCTGAAGCCTTTTTCATCCTGTCCAGATCTCCCAGGAGCACATTACATGTGGTCCACCACAAAACCTGGCTGAAGCATCTGAGGCCTTTTTCATCCTGTCCAGATCTCCTAGGAGCAAATTACATGTGGTCATGGAAAAACCTGGCTGAAGCATCTGAGGCCTTTTTCATCCTGTCCAGATCTCCCAGGAGCAAATTACATGCCATAGGACAAAACCTCGCAAGAGCATCTTAGGATGTTACAGGTACACAACTCCGACCTGAAGATCTCCCAGGGCACAAATTACATGTCCTCCCAGAGCAATGTCTCGAAAGAGCATCCCAGGCTGTTATGGGTACGCAACTCTGACCTATAGGATCTCCCAGACATGCTCATCTGCACAACCTGATTCACGGCCACAAAGTATCATCTAATACTCATCATACATCATCCTGATGTACACATGATCATCCTGATCATCATCACTGCAACATCCTGCTGCATGTCATCTAGAGAAGCTCGTCATCCACGATCACCCTGATCATGCAATGAATCCATCTGATGCACACCAAGTATCTACCTAATACATATCATCATACACAGTGTATCCATCTGATACATAGATACATGATCCACACAATGTATCCATCAACATACATGATCTACCTGATCATACAATGTATCCACCTAATACATATACAGATACATGGTCCAAGCATCCAACATGATGCATATACAAAATACATACACATGATCCAACCGATCATATCCAGCATCCAACATGATGCGTACATACATATAAATGATCCAACTGATCATATCCAGCATCCAACATGATGTGTACATACATATAAATGATCCAACTGATCATACAAAGCAGAAACTAGAACATCATCCTGATGCTCATCATCCAGCGCTTACATCCACAGCCATGCGAAGGATCCTCCTTCCAACATGCTTGGAATGGCTTCAGCAAATGTGTCCATCACTTCTTCCTCAAAGTGTCCTCAATCTGAAGAACACCAAACCTCTCCCTGAAGTACTCGAACATCACCCTGGCTAGTGGCTTCGTCAGCACATCTACAATCTGCTCATCTGTCGCAACATACCGGAGCTTCACAGCTCCTCTTTGTACCATATCCTTGATATAGTGATATTTTATCTCTATGTGTTTTGACCTGTCATGAAACACTGGATTCTCGGACAGCTTCACACAACCTTGGTTATCACAGAAGATACCAGTAGCATCCAACGGGAGATCAAATAATTCAGACAGTAGCTTCCGTAGCCATAATGCCTCACAACTAGCTGAACAGGCTGCAACATCCTCTGCCTTAGCTATACTCAGTGCTATGTAGGATTGCTTCCTGCTAAACCAAGAGATCACACGTGATCCCATATTGAAGCAGCACCCAGATGTGATCTTCCTATCTGTAGCACTGCCATCCCAATCTGAATCAACATAACCCTGTAGGTTAAACTTTTGATTCGCTTCATACTTGAGCCCATAATCCACTGTACCCTTCAGGTACCTCAGAACATGCTTTACAGCAACCAGGTGAACACTCCTCGGATTCGTCAGGAACTGGCTCAATCTGTTCACAACAAAGCAAATGTCCGGTCTCGTGTTCGTCGGGTACATCAAGGACCCAATCATCTGACGATACATAGAGACATCAACCAGCTCAGATGAAGCATCACATAGAAGCTTTAGATTCGATTCCATAGGTGTGGCCATGACCTTGCAATCCATCATCCCGAATCTCTTCAGGATATCTACTATGTACTTCCCTTAACCAAGGAAGATCCCACCTGCACTCTGCCACACCTCCATACCTAGGAAATAATGCATCATTCCCAAATATTTCATATTGAACTCAGCAGCAAGCTTCCTCTTAGTATCTGCAATCAATCTGTCATCTCCTGTTGCAAATAAGTCATCCACATACAGGAGTAGATCCACAGGATTCCCTTCTTCAACCTTGTAGTAAAGGTTGGAATCCGCTTTACTCTTGGTAAAGCCCAAACTAGATAGGAAACTGTCCATCCTACCATACTAGGTTCTGGGAGCTTGTTTCAAGCCATACAAGGCTTTCTTTAATTTGCACACATATGACTCCCTGTCATGTATTTTGAAACCGAGTGGCTGCTCCACATATACTTCTTCTTCAACTACACCATTCAAGAAAGCAGTCTTGACATCCATCTGGTGTATTTTCCATTTCATCGCTGCAGCCAGGGAAAGTACTATTCTAATGGAAGTATACCTGGCTATAGGTGCAAAAGTTTCTTCATAATCTATTCCCTCTTTCTGAGAGAAGCCATGAGCTACGAATCTTGCCTTGTATTTCTCCACACTGCCATCTGCAACATGCTTGATTTTGTAAATTCATTTGGAAGTCACAACAGACTTCTCTTTAGGTCTTGGGACAACATCCCAAACATCATTCTTCATTATTGATCGATATTCCTCAGCCATGGCATCCTTCCATTCTTTATTTTCCGTTGTTTCTTCATAACTGGAAGGCTCTTTGTTCATAATGTCACAGAGTAAAGCAACATAGCTGGTATGTGATCTGGTTCTCTTCTTTGCTCTGTGTTCCTCTTCTGGAATGCCAAATCTTTCTGCATCTTGAATGAGCTCTCTAGCCCATGTAGGTTTCCTCTTGTGAGAGTTATCCTCATGGGGTGGATCTACAGGTTCTTGCGGATCTTCAAACTCACGAACAACTTCTGGAACTGCTTCAGTCATGGTAGTGTCTTGAAATCTAGTTTTCTTAGGTTCTTCATAAAATTCAATCGATGCCTTCCTTGATTTGATGAATGCTGAGTTCTCATCAAATGTCACATCCCTACTGACATCAATCTTCTTGAACCCTGGAAAGTATATTCTGTAAGCCTTCGAGCTTTCACTGTAACCCACAAAGATACCCTTCTTTCCTGAAGGATCTATTTTGGTCCTCTTTTCCTTTGGGACATGAGTGGATACTGGACAACCAAATATTCTGAGATGGCTGACTTCAGGTTTCTTACCAGAAAAGACCTCTTCTGGTGTCTTGTTGTCCAATATCTTGTGGGGTGTTCTGTTCTGCACATATACAGCTGTTCTAGCTGCTTATGCCCATAGATGCATAGGTAGATCCTGGTCATGGAGCATTGCTCTTGTTGCTTCCATGATTGTTATGTTCTTCCTTTCTACAACTCCATTCTGTTGTGGATTGTAAGGAGCAGTCAACTCCCTCTTAATCCCTTAATCACTACAAAGCTTCTTGAAGTCACCTGAGGTGAATTCTCCACGATTGTCGGATCTGAATGTTTTGATCTTCTTGTCAGTTTGATTCTCCATCAAGGTTTTGAATTCCTTAAACTTATCAAACACCTCATCTTTGTTCTTCAAGAAGTATACCCAAGTCTTCCTGGAGAAGTCATCAATAAATGAGACATAGTAAACATACCCACTTAGAGAACTGGATGACATAGGACCACATACATCCGAGTGGATGATTTCTAGGATGTCTTTTGCCTTGCTTTCACTGCTTGGGAAAGCCTTCTTAATGTTCTTACCTTTTGCACATCCTTTGCAAACACCTTCATGTTTGGTCTTGATTTCAGGAAGACCCTCTACAGCCTTGCTTGCAATTGGAAGTGCTCTATAGTGCATATGAGCAAGTCTTCTATGCCAAAGTTCACTTGGCTCCATGGATTCATGTACCATGGCATGTTCAGGTTGTCCCTTCAATTTATACAAACCTCCCTCTTGCTCTCCAATCACTACTGCATCATCTATGTTCTTTCCCTTTGGCCACATTAGGACTTGGCCATCCACAAATGAAACCCTCATGCCTTTTGCATCCAATGCAGAGATGGAGAGTAAGTTCTTCTTGAGCCTAGGTACATAAAGAACTTCTTTCATCTTCAAAGATTTTCTAGAATCTAGGTTGTAGGAGGCTTCACCACTTCCTTTGATTGGGTATTGATAATCATCCCCAAGTTTCACCTTATCGGGTGATTCATGTTCAAATAGATTCACAAAAGATTCCTTAAACCCAGTCATGTGTTTGGAAGCCCCACTATCAATCAACCAATCATTACAACCATGGGAGATGGTACCTGTGAGAACAGAGATCAGAACATACTCTTCTTCACTTGATGAGTTATCATCACTTTCTTCCCTAGCCTTCTTCTTGTGTGGTTTATCATCCTCGGCAACATGAGCATGAAACCTTCTTTTGTTGCCCTTCTTCTTCTTGTTGGAGTTGTTGTTGTTCTTCTTGTTCTTGGGACAATTTATGGCAATATGTCCTTTCTCATTACAGGTGAAGCATATTCTTCTTGCTTTGAAGTGATGTGAAGATTTCTTGGAGTGAGATGGCTCTCTCTTGGACTTCCCTTCCTTGGTGTGAGCTTTGAGAGCTTAATCTTCATTCCCCATCTTTTCTTCTCGTGCCACAAGCCTTGCTTCTTCTTGTGAGCATTCTTCCTGTAGTCTACTGAAGGAAATCAACTTCTTTCTTGCACAGATTCCTTGAATGAAGGAGTCACATGACCTAGGTAAGCCATTCAGAGTGGTCATGACAACTTCACCATTCTCTACCATTTCATCCACTGCTTCTAGTTATTCCTTGATCTAGGAGACTCTTGAAAAACAATATTGAATGGTTTCTCCATTCTGAAACTTTACCCCTTTCAATTGGTTCCGCAGGGTCATCTTCTGATTTATGTTCTTCCCTTCAAATAGCTTGGTCAAAGAGTCAAACATCTCTTTGGGTGTCTTTAGAGAAGACACATGGGGTATGAGATGGTCTTTGATAAAATCAGCAATGATTCTTTTTGCCTTGACCAAGTTCTTCTTATGCAATACTTTAGCCTCTTCATCCTCTGGGATAGGGATTCTTTAGCAATACTTTAGTCCAACTCATTCTCTTCCAGGATTAATCCAATCCTATACTTCCAAGCTCGAAATTTATCATCCCCTTCAAGCTTATCCTCAAGCTTGGTGTGGTGAGACATCTTAAAGAGTACTTCAAATGGAAATAGAAAAGATTTAGGTCTTACCACTTGAAATGCTGAAAACTGGATCTAGTCCTGGATTAGGGTTTGTCGAAAAAACCCTAAAAATTCAAAATGTGAATTTCAAATTTCTGAAAGGATAGAAAGATGTTCCTTGATGAGATGATCATCCTGGTGCATTCAAAATTTGAGATCAGCAAAGCTTTACCCTTCAGATTTGTTTTTTTGTCCTCCCGGGTTCACTAGGGAGAGCCCTGAATTAGGGTTTGAGTTTCCTGGAGATCTACCCAGCCAAAAATATCGATCCAAAGCTCTAAACTTCGATGTTTGCAAGGAGCTTCCATCTATGTCTTCAGATTTCAGAAATTCCTATTTTTGTGGAAACCCTAATTTTTAGGGTTAAAACTGAAAAAGCTCGAAATTGAATTCTAATTGTACAAATAGATGCGCCTTGATGATTAGAGTCAATATACTATACTTCTTTTCCAAAATCTATGGAGAGAAACCCAATAAACAAGAAACTCAAGTTTTCGTCACTGCAAAATGTCTTCTTCTCAGGTTAGCTCTGATACCATGTTAAATTTTGAGCATTAATTCACAATACTCTAGGATCTTTACGGAGAGAATAACATATACAGTATATCAATGCATGACAATCACAATAAGTATGACAAGCATCACAATAATCAAAAGCATAAGAGACAAGAGACACCGTGTTTCCGTGGGGAAAACCCTAAGGTGAAAAACCCCACAACTTCCTCAAAGATAGAGAGAGAAATGGCTCAACCAAAGTACAACCAAAATACACTAAGATAGTCTCCTAGTAGCAGATAATCCTCCTACTCACTAGTGCGCCACTTTCTGAGTGAGAGAGATGTACTTTTCCGAATGATCTAAATAGAGATCACCTGATCTCTATTTATACTAACCTGTTTTCCCAGTGACCTTATGGGGCCGACTTGTCTAGATAGGTACATCCACATTATAATATATATTTCAGGGCCGGCCCCACACATGGTGGTCTAATAACCCATCAGCAAGTACACACACTTGCAACACTTGTCAATCCACATGACGACACTTCCTTATAGAGGAATGACACATCTCTTATAAGGGTACAATAAATATATATAAAATACACAGATGAAATACATTCTGAAGTTACATATACATCAACAAGGGCCACTTGCTCCTAGGTGTCTGCCTAACCCTCCCCATAGAAACATTGGTTACAGGATCGCCTAGTTGAGACTACCACTTCCTTATCACAACTTACACATAGTGTGCTATAGTAGAGTATGGTTGTGGCATCATCTAGGCATGAACAATTGGATAAGTAGGGAGGAGCATTAGGTGTAGGTCCTTCAAGCCCCACTAATCATGGACCATCCATGATAGCCAGTGGGGAAAATATTTTTTCTAACAGCCGAACATTACCCCATCGGTGCACAATCTACGAGCATACTTGCCATGTCCCCATGAACGATATTGTATCAGATAATTTTATTTATGAGGTTAGTACATTATTTTCTAAATGGTGGTAAATGATTGAGTATATTTTTAACTGTACATTTGATAATTTTTAGATAAACATTGCTTAAATATGTAGCTGATGCTTTTTGGCATGTACAATTGTTTTGATATGAAACAACTGGATCAAACTAGTGGGAGGGAATCACTCCTCCCAACATCGATTCTACCATGGAAGCAACAACAGATATTGCAACACCTCACATACAGGTATTTAAATGAGTGTATGATTGTAGGATTTAAAAATTGATTTAGTTGCAATTGTCAAAGGTTTTTATAAGAAATCAATCTTAATGTTGTTGTATTTCCATAGGTAATTTCTAAAGAGATTGAGCATAGGTCTCCACCTGGGCTAAGCAGATCACCTGTCACTCGAGTAACTTGTGTGAAACTAATTATATATTTGATTTTAAATTCATTATGTTGGTATAGTTAATTTACATGTTTTTCTACTAATGAAATGTATTACATATGTTTATGCAGGTGCCATCTCCCACCATTGGTTCACCATACCCACACATCCCTCCATATTTTCCACCTAGTTCATTTTTCCACATTTCAGGCTGAGTCCTATGAATGGGAACCCTACTCACATGATTGGCATACACCCCCTACCCAGGGTGATTCCACCGCTTGTACAACCATTGGGGCTATATCACCACCCACACCCACCCCCTCTTGTGGTTCCCCCACCTATCCAACATTCACCAAACCACCATCACATCCCTCCCCTGATTGAAGCCACCATTGCATCCCCATCCCCTATATTACCCCCCTTCCCCATACCTACATCATCTCCCTCCCACCCACCTACATTATCCCCCTTCGCCGCCATTGCCTCGAATCAAGTTCTCCATCCTAGTGCCCCACTTCCTATTCAGGAAGGGAAATATCCTATAATGCCTCAAATATTCACAGTGAGAGTTATAAAGTGATTAAAATATTATAAGGCATGAATGAAATTCATAAAATAGCATATTTTTATTTTTATGTATTAATTTATTTTTGTAATTATTGCAGGGAGGCATTGCTAAGAAGATTGGATTGAGTAGACAAACAACCCCATTATGACATGTTAGCTTGTCTCAGGTGAGTATCGAATATTTGAATTCTAATTGTATTTTTTTAGGTGTGCTACCTGATAGAATTATGGGAAAATTGATATGTTGTTGTTTCCCTTTCAGATCCCGGAGAGACAATATACACCCAGATGTAGGAGGGACCAAGCTTCCTCCAACTCAAATAGAAGCAAGATTGAGTTTGGAGATGATCTTGTGGCGTCGATGGTGGATAGAGTGATTGAGACACCCACTATGCGCAATACCATGATGTGGCATTTTGGGCAGGAGATGTTTTATTTGTGTCTAGGCCACTAACTACCCTTATTCAATTTTTGGGCATGAACATCCATTATATGTATTGGGAATGATGTTCCATTTTGTATAAAAAATTAAAATGTATTTTTGGACCTATTTGCAATACAAATACATGACTTTCATCTGGTGTATATGATAGCATGTTTATGGATTTTTACATTATTGATATGGATTTGATGTTATATATTATGACTGTTACATGTCTCATGGTAAATGTGATGATTTTTTCTTGTTTAGATTACATTAATTTATACACTAATATCTACTAATGGGAATGAATGGCTAGGAGGATTATAAAATATACAAAGACACCTGAACACACATGTTTTCTTGCTAATTTACTCATGTGTTTAAGGAATTTATTTATGTTGGCACTGAAAATGATTTGCAAAATTTGAGCTAAATTTTGTTATGATTATGCACTCTCAATAGACAAAACTAAATTCACTTAAGAGCCACATCACATAGCATATAAATTTGCAATATATTTTAGATCACATACTTATTCCATTAAAAATATGAGTGTGTTGTGATTAATAAAATATTATCCAAAAAAATCAATCAAATAACTTGATCACCGTATATGGCATGCATGGATTTATCATACTTTTTCCAAACCAAGTCATAACATCTTATTAAATAGAATTAGGATTGAAAATTAGGATAATTTGTATTATCTTATAAATTGTGATTATCTATAATTGATCCCTAGAGGTCCTTAACAAGGTGATTCATCTTAAATTCTCTCTATGAGGTTGATGTGGTGGTCTAGGGATCTTTGCATTGCCCATAAATCCTTGAAGAAATATTCTTGGGTCTAAGTACTTAGTTTTTTCCTCCAATCATGGCTAAGTCTATGAGACCCATGCATGGTGCACAAAACCTTTAATTGGTGCCCATATCCTACTTATAAACCAAAGTATTTCATCTACATGACCTGTGTGGTAGTTGTTTGGGTATGACACATAGCCCATAAGTTACAGAAGCAAGTGATACATCCAATGTCCCTAATTTTTCACCCTATACTATGGCCAAGGCCTCAAGAGCCATCTATGGATTTCAAATATTCAAAATGTTTCTCATGTCCCACTTACTTGCCAAAGATTACATGTGGATATTGCGTGTGGTAGTTGAAGTTCTTATGCATGTCTAATTATAATTAGACCTTATTTTTCATTATTGGTCCATGGCCATGGTGATGCAACCTATACCTAGTCTACAATTGTATTAAACTAGTGTCAATATTACACTCATAGTATAATTATTCCCTATATATAGTGTGCGTGGTGTTTTGGTATGTTGTGCATGATCCTTGAACCCTAGATGCATATTTTAGGGCCTAAGATGTTTGTTTTCATCCTTGGGCCATATCACAACCTAAAATCCATGCCTTGTGTGCACGGCCTCAAAGTAGTGACCATATCCCCCTTGTAGGCCAAAAATTCTCTTTATAGGATTGTCGGTGGTTTGGGGCCTTGTACATGGGCCATGATCCATAGAATCATTTATAGGTATAATATATTGGTTTTATCATTATACCATAGGCATGGCTTGGAGACATGTATTTATTGTGTAAAACATCAAAATACTAACCACATCTCATTCACAAGCCAAGTATGATCACTACGTGGCATGCCATGTGTCTTGGGGAATTATGCATGGCCCATTATCCATAGAGAATAATATTTTAGAACATAATACCTTAGTTTTCATACTTGGACTATACTTTGAGACCTTAGAAATCTCTAGTATAAATCCCTTATAATGGTTTCCATATCCCACTAGTAAGGAAAATATTTCCTTTATAGAGCCATTGGTGGTTTGAGACTTTTGCATGCATGGTATGATTTGTAATTCAAGGGCTCATAGCCCACTAAAATCACAAACATTGATGTCGTTTTAACTTGTAAAATAAATACAATCTATGTAATATAAACGGCGATGTCTCATAAAACAATGGAAGCAAATCCACTATTACCCACAATTAAAACTGAGATTTACCTCAAATTCATTTTCTTTCCATTCATGGGTTGTGTATGTTTCCAAAAAACAATTGTCATTATTGGTTATCCATTTACCCAAGAATATTTCTCTCCCACTAGAAAAACTCAATGGTTATTTTATTCCAAACTCTCATCAATTGCATTAACATACTCCATGACGATAGCAATTAACCACCATGCATAAAATGAAAAATTAATTTGTAGTTTGAGCCACCCCTAAAATTGGTTGGTAATGAAAAGATATAATTGATCTCTCACATGAAGGAGGAGGAAGGAGGGATGGTCGTACATACTCCCTAAGTCCACAATTGGATGATGCGATCCCCCAATTCACCCAACCAATGGGAAATTCGCTGGATAGTTTGGTCAAGTGGGTACCTGGATGCCAATCTATTATGTCCCCAACTCAATAAAAATGTAGTGAAGTTTTCTAATAGGCATAATTTTTTTCTCTCTCCATAGTGAGAAAAACTAGTCCAAAACTCAAGTTGACAACTCGCACATGATAACAACGACTAGTTTAGGAGAGAAATTGATCTCTAACTCTCCCTAGGCTATCAATGGTGAGATTTATAGAGCTGCTGAATGGTTTTGGGAATGAGAAAATTCATAATGAGAAAAATAAAACCATTTCTGAAACCATAATTTCTCATGCACAACATTTCCTTTTACTAGGGTTATGTAATCATTGATGGAAGCCATTGAAACTCAAATAAATCACTTGTAGACATTCACAAACCAAAATCACAAGATCAACAACGCGAAAATGAGCCAATCATTCACAAGAAGAAATTTATTACCGTGAAAACCCCAATGGGAAAACCAACATTCAATTGGCTTCAGCCAGGCTCTTTTATTTTGGAAATGTGCAGGTTACAAGCTCTCTAGTGCTTCTATAGAACTTCTCATCAACATTTGGGAGGCATTTCTTTCATTATCAACAAAAGAAACCCTCTCTCATTATGGGGAATCATTTTATAGAGATGGTTGAGCTTGAGATAGTTGGAAATCCAAGTGTCTGCAACCCCTCAACATATCCCAAGCTCGTTGAGCTTACTTGTCTTTATTGTACATTTTAGAACATTTGAGATCATAGTCTCATATTTTATTTTATTTTATTTTATTTCAATGCATGCTTTATTTATTTATTTGTTTAGTTAGTTATTTATTTATAATTCATGACTGGATGAATTTGCTTATGTCTTCCCATTTATTTGTTTACCTTAGATACAAGGTGAAAACCCCTTCATGTTGGCATGGGGCCCTTCACGTCAACATGTAGTCTCCACATTTCTCTCATTGCGTGATGTTTGATGTCGATCCTTATTGAGCATGTACTGAAGCCAATTGTCGTGTGCAGATCCATTTCAGATTACACCTCTCCATTGGGAGGATTTTGGTCCCCAAAAGCTTCCAATTATAGGTGAGGGAACTTTCCTGCAATATGGTTCCTGTTGTACTACATTTCCTTCATTGGAGTTTGTCCTTTGATACCAACATGCCATATATCTTTTTGTCCTCTGTGTGTCACTTGTTCTTTGTGTTGCGAAATTGTGTCCTCTTCTAATTCTTCAAGTGTGTATGGTGAAAATTATTCAACAGTGGGAAGCCCTTGTTCCTCATCTTCTTTGTATATCATGGAGGGCTCAAACAACTTCAGATATTCTATATTCACGACATAAATCATCTGCATACATTGAGGGAGCCTCAATCTAAATGCATTCTTTTTTACCTGTTCAATGATGTCAAATGCTCTGTACTAGAGGGGCTTGGTTTTATTTACTTCTCCTTGAATTGCAGAAGTACAACCATATTTGGGTGAGGGTTAGGGTTAAAGTTATAGAAGGAAATTGAATTAGTTCATTTCTCTAATGTACATTTTATATTAATGGTATGGCTTGGTCCAAGGTGGTGCTCTCAAATAGCTAATTCATTATGAAATATTTAACAAGACATGAATTAAATTTAATATAAGTGTATTGTTAAATATAGTGAGCATTGAGCATGGGAAACCAAATCTATGAATATGTGTATTGTTAAATATAATTTTGTTGGGTGAAGCCAATAACCAACATAATCAACATAATATAAGAGTTTTTTTGGGTTGGGGATAATCAACTTTTGTGTAGAGCTCTAGGAATCAATGGTTGATGGGTGTCTCCATCCACATAAACAATCCATATTATCTATGTAATGATCCCATTACAAAACACGTGTATTCAATCAAACAAATTAGCGTTAGATCACCCAAGGAAAGTTTCATCTAACTCTACCCAATCCCATAATCTTAGGGTTTATTGATCATATGTAAAAAATGGCATATTCATAAACTTGACATACAAGAGAACTTTTGGCATATTTATAAACAATGTAAATGCAAATTTGGCATATGGTATTGTGAGGGAGCAATCCTGCACATGGTTAGTATGCAACACACGACGAATGTACAAAATTGTTTCATAGTAATATTCATATTTTACGTGGTATCTACAACAACAAGTGTTACGAAGAGTATTTATTCTAACATGCCATGGCTTACATTTCTCAAACGATCTTTGCCCCAAGTTCAATTGTCTATGTTCATTCCTAAATTTATCGTATAGTTATGTCTATGTTATATCAAGAAGATGCTTAGTATGTGGTTCATGATCCTTTGAACCCCTTCTCAGTTTTAGTACATCCTTCCGGTTTGAAGAAGGCCTTGTGTGATCATGCCAAAAACTTTGAACTAGTTCATTTAGTACATCAACTAGCTTCATGTCATGACATGGAAACCGACCAATAAAGGCCCAAAAATCTGTCTGATCGGTTGTGTCAAGATGGTCTCTTCTAATAGAATACCTATTGAGGGTTTTACATTCAAAATAACTAGTTTGGATGTAGGCTTGAGAAAACGAAGGACCTTGGTGTTCTTATTTATAATTGCCTGTGACAACACACGACGAGATGCATTGTGGTCCTTTGAATGTGTGTTCTTACCAATTTTACCAAATGCATCTACTAAGCTTTTAACTATATGAGAACTTGGTTCATAATTCTTTATCATCTTTATCCCTAACTTTTTCCTAACAATATGCATGCCCCTAGATTTTAACAATGATAAAAATAATCTACATTTATCTCCATCACATTTAGAAACAAAATATTTTTCATGTATCTGTTGA
>BSBM01000024.1:2885000-3177500 GCA_027924585.1 Larix kaempferi
AGAAACAGTTAATTTATTATACGTACCGGCAAAAAAATTCAATATTTCTATCGCAAAATTAAATCAAAATATATAGAGTAGATATATTACTGCATACCTCGTACACTTCAACGGACTTCATTATCTTCTCCATCAGAGTCATCATCTATATCATCCGATGATCCAAATTCAAAATTGTAAGGATTGGCCATATCATCATCGTCGTCGATGTCAGTTACAATCATCATGTCATCGTCGATATCATCTTCATGGACATTGTCTGATACATCATCTAATTCAAGAAATTCTTCGACATCTTCTTCTGGAACATGATCATCTAACTCATGTTGATCATGATCATGTTCAACGACGTCTTGTTCTTCGAGAACGTCTTCATTACCTACATCTACGTTATACTTTACCGGCCTTCCCCTTGGATCGTGTCTCACAGCAAATGACCAACCCGCTCTACCCGGAACCTCAGAGTAAAATACTTGTTCACATTGGGTTGGAAGAACATAGGGCTCCGTTCCTGGCTCAAACAACCTTTTATTTACCATGGTAAATCCATTATCATGTTCAATAATTGTTTTATCGGGATCATGTTGATTCAATCGACACCTGTATTATTTGACAACGAACAGAAATACCTTGAAGGAGTTAAAGTCACACTGAAGAATTTCTTCCAGATACCCATAGTATCGATTTTCATAGAGTTTTGTATGTCTGTCACTTCTAGAAGAAACATTGGTCACCTCAAAGACTACAGATATCCCACAATCTGATGTTTTCTTCATTTCATCCAACTTTTTGATGCGATATCTACATCCATTGCACCACATAGCCTTATGGTGTTTTACCTACAACAAGCCATACAGGAAAAGATTACATAATGATCCAATATTTATGATTAACTAGTGCATGTTTATAATGCCATATAGGGAAAAAAATCAGCATGTACAACGACAATATTTTTTACAAAAAAATAAATAGTGTGGTTGATTAATATGATTACCTGCTTGTCTTTTAAACCTCTTGCTAAATCGATTTCCCTTTGTGTTAGATTGGTATCTCCATTGTGATGTGCAGATTTAACCAATGAAGCCACACCTTCCCATGATATTCCATGCCCAGATTGTTCACATCGTTCAATCCATACCTTCATCCAGTCAAGATTGTTTGCGATGTATAAATGAATTGCATCCCACTCTCGACCAACTGTTTGATGACAATAAAATTAAAATTCAATACAAATGTATAGTCACTTAACAAAGTATATTACACTCTAAATTGATGCAAAATATTGAATATAAAAATAGAATATGTATGATATATATACATAAAAATCAACAGTCAAATGTGTTATATTACCTTTCACCTTCCTTGATCTACCTATCCTCTTCGGGTAATCCCCTTTGAAATCTTTATTGGAGTCTAGATCACAAATGCGACGTAAATTGAGCTTTGATGCTAATATAGGAAGATATTCACTAATATACAACATGTTTTGGTATACCATATATCCCTCCATCGTAGAACCCTCGGCATATGCTCGCTGTTTGACCAAACCCTTCATAAATTTCAAGTGCCTCTCAACCATCCACATGGACCTTGAGTGCGCAGGTCCACACAATTCAATCTCCTCAACTTGGTGTATGAGGTAGTGTTCCTGTGCATTGAAAAATGCCGAAGGTAGATGCTTCAGCATTTCACACATGAGATGAGGAATTTCTCTCCTCCAATACTTTATGTCTTCTTTATGGAATTATTTGGATGATAGCCATCTACAAGTGACATGACAACCCAATCAAGAGCTTAAAGGATAAAAACATTATATTACATAACATGAATTAGAGAATAAAAAACAAATATAAGTTCTATGTTTAATTAAAAAAACACTGAGCGCATGGAAAAAATCACCACTTACCTCATGTATTTCCCGAGATTATATATCATTTGTTTGACATTGTTGTCGAAGTTGTCCGGGATAGAGAGAGGTAGAACATATTGTAACAATATACAAATCGTTTCATTTTTTCAACAAAGAGTAGACAAACAAAAATACCAACCATATTCACTGGAATAGAAAAAAAAAATTTAATGCATACCATAATAATTACCTTCATGAAGACTTACCAATCGTGCGTTTTCACCCCCACGAAATCGCCTTTCTTTGTTATGATATTCTTCATGTTCGCACAAAATCCGGTGGGAAATTTAATTTTTTGCATGACTTCTTTTACAGCATTACTTTGTTGGTCCGTTAACATCCATGGAAGTGAGTTTATATTAATTTGCTCTCCATTGCTATGAAATTGAATGACGTCTTTCATTGCATGGTTGCTATCTTGAATGCCTTTGCAAATTTTGACAATTTTTTCTTTCTCACTCCTTCCATCCAATATTCGCCATAATGTTTCAGTCACATTCTTTCTGATATGCATTGTATCAAATAGATGAGCAATTTGTAGGTGCTCATAGTAGGGCAACCTACTAAATTGTCTAGGATAACTTTTCATTCCTCGTGGAATCCCATTAATGCCTTCATGATCACATGAACAACAATCAAGAATAGTAGTTTATAAAGAAATTACATAAATCAATGTCAATTACAGTAAACAACACACAATAAAAAATACAATATGACATTTCATATACGATGATTCATACGTACCTTGACAGTTTCTATTATATTGCAACTTCCATACATGAGGTGTCATTCTCTATGGTTTTAATGCAGTCTCTTGCTTTCGATTGAACATATGTTTTTCGGTAGTTCGATACCGGAGATTCTTAGAGAGGAAGTGCCTATACTCATCAAACACCTCCTTTCCTAAGATTTTTGAACGACAAGATTTGATCTTAGGACCACAAACTGGACATGCAAATTTACCCTTTGTCTGAAGACCTACATAAAGAGATGGAATATCTATGTCAATTATAATTATATACAAAATGACTGGATTATTTAGAAAAACATGTGTTCGTAGTATATTAACTAGTTCATAAAATTAAATGCAAATAAAGTGGAACTTATAATTACATACCGCAAAAATGGGTTAACCCTGGGGCATCATGTATTGTCCATACAAGCATTGCATGGAATTGAAATTGCCTTTGTCGTATTGGCCTAGATACGTCATACATAGTGATGACATTCCATAACTTTAGTAGCTCGTCAATAAGAGGTTCAAAATATACATTCATATCTTTGACTTGGTACTTACCTGATTGATTTGAACATATAAAAAATATAATTATGAGACGTACCATGTAGATATATAAACCATATTGCACAATAGAAAAACATTAAATATATATATATGACATTATGTGACAAAATACAACAAATGAGATACCACACATTAAAAAAAAATTTGTAAACACAATATACCTGGAACAATCATCGACAACATTATGTGTTCCCTCTTTATTGTCAACCATGGAGGAATGTTATTGTTGATAACAAAAATAGGCCACACCGAGTAAATGGATCTCATCTCTGCAAATGGATTGACACTATCTGCTGCTAAATAAATTCTAAGATTACGAGGTTCTTCTTTAAAGTGAGGCCATTTTTCCTCCATATCTCTAAATGCAGACCCATCTGCAGGCATCCGAATAATGTTGTCTTGACTTCTGTTCCGTGCATGGTAATCCATAAACTGCGCTATGTTTTTGCACCTAAACAGTCATTGCAAACGTGGAATAATGGGAATATAACATTAGAACCTTGTGAGGCACCTTTTTGTTACTTGATCTGTTCGATATCTACTGATATGACATTCAGGACATTCTGTTGCAAATTCATGCTGATTATAATATAGAACATGGTCATCGGGTCATGCATGAATTGGTTCATACTGCATTCCAATTTCTTTCATGATGGTATATAAATCTCGATATGTGCGAGGTAAAATATTTGATGGTGGTAACAAATATTCACCTATCATGCTACAACAAATTAAAATAAAAATCTAGTTAATATAATATAGAAATAATATTAATGAAACACATTTCAACCGTATTAATTTGACTTATGAATTAACAATAAAATTATTAGACAATCATATATATTATGTGATGGAATATATTACATACCTTAACATCCGTGTGACTGATATGTTTGAAAGACCATTCATAACCTTCAAGTTCATTATCCAAAATATAGCAGAGAGAAGATTTGTCTTGGAGCCCTCATAAAGGGGTTCGTATGCCTTCTCAAGAAGAGGTATATCATGAATATCATCAAAATGATCATCATCATCATCATCCATTCTAACATTAAATGAATCATGGATCAAAGTATTTGTAACATAATCTTCAGCTATGTTATCAGTATGATCATCTTCTTCAATATGATCATTAACTTGTTCTCCATTAATATTCATAGCTCCATGTTCCTCCGGTACTTGTTCTGGAAGCACTTCCTCTAGACGATATGTCGTAGGATGTCTTTCCTTTATAATTACATGAAACCATCAATAGATAAAAGTTAATATAAGAAATTCAAATGCAAAATGTAAACATTTTTGTGATTCATTTAAAATGTAACAAATTTTGTACTATTGGGGTGAAAAGAACAATGGCCAATTGTACTGTTGATCAAATAGGTGCATCCAAACTATCCAAGAGACATAATAATTGACCCAATTACTGAGCAAAACTACTCAAATATAACTCAAAATTTCCCATACTATCCACTAAGGTAAGATAAACGATGCTATGGTTTCTATAGAGAAAATAGAAGAGAAACAACATGCCAATATAGTCGTTATTTCTATTATCATGGAAAGTGTCACAAATCTAGAGAGCTAAGTGATTTCCCGAGTGAGTGGGTTAGTCTCACTAACAAACAAATAAATGAGTTGTTCTACTATACCCTAGATTCAACATGCATAAAAGAAAAAAAATATTATAATAAATATTAAATATTAAAATAATATTTATTGTCCATGATAGTCCCGATCTATTGAAACCACGATCAATAGATATAAGTTAATATAAGAAATATTAAAATAATACATACATTTACAAAAGCAATCAAAATAAACACATATATAATGAAAAACTTACAAATGGATGATATTCATGTCCCCCCTCACCATGTCCATGTTCCCTACAATGTTTTGTGGTTGTTGTGATCAAAGCCCCTGCATTAACTACATGGACAATAGCATTTCCCATCACCCCTTCTTTCAACTCCTTCCCACAATCTAGCAAGCAATTGTCGATTTTGTTCGTCTGGATCAGGAATATTGCTAGTTGACATTTTCTTGTAAAGAGCTTGAATGAAGATTATCGATCTTAGAAAATCAAGCTCCACACTTTGCTCGCTTTAATCACAAAAACAATGGAAATAATGAAAAACAGACCACCGAATAAAAAAAATTCTGCAAACCGTCGCTTGTATAGCAAACATGTCGGAATGTTTCAAAATTTATAGGTTTTAAAATTTAACAGTCCATTGGATATCCGACGTCTTGAACTTAGTTACCGTTCGAGAGTAGATGTCGGATATCCGACATGCTAGGGCATCATATGCTGTCAGATATCCGACAGTCTCGGGTATCCATTGTCGTCGGATAGCCGACGGCTAGGACCATAATATATCGTCGAATATCCGACACCCGTGGGCTTAATATTAGGTCGGATATCGAAGACATTGTTCACTATTCCAGGGACTTCGTCGGATATCCAAGAGCCGTTGGATATCCGACAGCGCCTTCTCTCAATTTTAAAAAAAAATAATCAAATTTCATAATTTTGAAGGTGAAATTCGACGACACAGTCTTTTTCGTCGGATTTTGGGTTCAAATCTTGTAGTGTTAAAACCTAACTACTCTCCAAACCTATAAGCAAGCTCGTTAGGATTTGTTTAATGCAACATTATATATATCTCACAATTTGAGTTGACAAAACAAATATGCCCATATGGATGCTTCAACTCCAACAACGAAGCTTCACCAATTAGCAAATCGGAGGCTTCAAGAGATTGAATTATTTTACCTCGAATATGATCTTATGAGCTCTATCTTCCTTCCTCGTAGCTTAACTCCACTTCATGACCTTTGCATGATCAAACTTTCCATATAGTGGTCTATGGCGTATCAGATCTTATAACCATTTTCACCCATTTTTATTGATGACTTTGTGTCACCATGTTGTGATGAATAGAAACTCTAATGAAAACATTCATGCGACATCAACTCTTTCAAAATTCCTCATGATAGTGTTTTATTCTTCATCCAGTTCCTCAGTGATTTCTCATCAATGCTTTAACCTTTAATAGAGAAGTTGCTTCTTCTTCTACTATCACCTATATCGACCATGGTATCAGCACTAATGTATCTACAATGATCTTCCTTCCCTTTCAATTTATGTTGTTAACTTTTATCTTGCATCCCACTGTCATAATTTCAGCATGAATCTCACTCTCCTTCTGCAACTATCTCACGCTTAGTCAAAATAATAGAATGTCTTTTTCTCAAACCCATAGTTCTGCAGATCCATACTTTCTTCAACTTGGACAAATTTTGAAAGTGGCCTCCTTCACAAAACACATCTGTGTTCATTCTCATTCCCATAAAAATCATTAGATGCATCCAGTCGAGACATCTCTTGCACATACCTTATGAATGCTTAGTTTAGTCCAAAATACGCATCAAAGAAAGGTATCATCTTCCATTTCCAAATCTCCAAAAGGGACAAAACGAAATTATAGAGGGGAAACTAGGTTATCAAAACAAAACTTAAGCAACTATCTAGCAACTAACCTATTCAAAAGAAAATGGCTACATGAGTCAAAATCTTAATCTCAAATCCTAGAAAGAAAAACCTACACTACTCCTAACCTAACTACACTGGTTTAGGAAAGTTAAGTGAAATCATAGATCCAATGTATCCATCGAAGGAATTTCAGTCCCACAAGAATATTAAGGCCATCCATAGGTTCGTATGATTGATGCATTGCATAATACAATATCATAGAAATTATACTAGTCCCAAATACTTTTACAGTAGGAAGAATCAAGCATGTGTTGCAACGTGGAAACTTTCATAGAATGACAATTCCAACCATATCTCAACAAAACCATGAAAACCATAATATAAGTTATGTGATTCATGTGAGGAGATTGAAGATGAATAATGTACCTCCTTAGGACTATGTGATGAAAATCCAAAATTAAACGTCATAAAGATCATCTCATTATCAAATTCAGAGTGTCGATTAATGATGTGAGGACCTAACATAACCATCATAGTACAATGAATTGCCTCATCATTCTCATCAATGAGCTCTTCTTGAACCTGAAACTCCTCGATATCAAACATGTCATATTCATTAGGAAGCAATGGACTATCATAAATCACCTCTTTATGTTCCACATCATAATCTTGATCACTATCAGCCTGAATTTCATCAAAGACGTTTGTGAAAAGATTTTTTCCTTCATTACAGTCATTAAAGTGAACATCAAAAAAATTTACACACACTTCCTTGTCATCACTCCCTGACATACAAAAATCAGACCCAACATTATTTAAGACATACAAATTTTGGGTTTCCTTTTTAGCATTAGTATCTGCAACTAAGTTCGAGTACAGAGAATATAAGTTTTCAGAATATGGATTAACGAGTGTTTTCTCGGGGTTGAATAAGTTTCCTTTAACATCTGCATGCTCAAAGAAATCATCAGTCAACTAATTTTCCAAAAACAAATTATCAATCAAAGCAAGATGATTTTGTTCTAGATGTGTTTCGACAGAAAAATTATCATCCTCAAGGATCATATTTCCAACATTCAAACAATTCATCTTCTCAATAATTTTTTATTTGTCTTCTTTTACAATTTTAGACATAGGTAGCATTTGAGAATCTGGAAACTGCAACAGTCCAACTATAGGCTCATTTTGATCATTTCCTTCCACTCGTTCAAAGGGGGTTTGAGGACATGGTTCTTCCAAATCGTAATCTAGTATATTCAAATAACCTAATGCATCCATAGATCCTTAAATGTGTTCACGGGGTTTTTCAGTTGATTCATTCACTAAGAGAGTGGGAATATATTCATGAGAATCTATAGCAAGAGATATATTCAACAAACTAGGGTTGTTTAACATATCACTATCCTCTAGATTCTTGTGTCCATTGAAATTTGGTGTTTCTTGGTCCATGGGTCCTGTGCGAGGATGACTATGACAACTAAACTCCTTTTCATCATCCATCAAAGATTAATCTTCTTTAGGAAAAGCGATAAGATATACATACCGGTCGATTATTCCATGCCTTGAGTGTTTGTCATCTTCACGGAATTTGTAATAAATTTGAGCCAGATTTGACATAAAATCTTCGTCTGACTCATCTTTCCTTCTGTGGATCACCTCAAGTTCATCACACAAGTTCTCATAGTCATAGTACTATTGTGCAGTGATAAAAACCTCCATGAACTGCTTCCAACTATGAATAGACTTGGGTGGCAACGTTTTAAACCAAGCCTTAATTCATCGTTCAAAACTAAGGGTAAACAACCAACATATTACATAATCTTGAACAATATTGAGATTTCGACGTGTAACATCAAAATGAGCAATATGTCTAAATGTAGACATTTTCCCTTCACCATCAAACTTATATTCTGACAAGAGATCAATTGTCTTTTTGGAAATACTTCTAGATGGTCTCAGTGAACTAAAAGCATGTTCCAATATAGAGATAAAGGGAGAAGCCATTAATAATTAATTCAATCTAAGCAAAATGACTTCACACAGGTCGGCTTGTCATCTGGCCCTCCTTCTAGCGCCAATATGTTGATGGGTTGAAATGACCCAGGGTCAATAGTAGGGATTATCCCCAGTAAGAAGTCTCAATTACACCTCAAACCATTTCCAGTAGGGAACCCGTCCGGATTCTAGCCCGGCAACCATTCCTTATTGGGTTTCATCGGTTGCGGCCAGGTCCACTATTTAAGGTTTTGTTTTCAAGGGATGAAAACTAAGCTAATCTAACCTAAATGCAGTTCCTAGCTAACCTAACCTATCCCAACCGGGAGTAAAAGTAATAGGGGTGAGTAGTGAAACAATGATTGGACACCTACATTCAGAATTCAGTTAGTTGTTTCAAGAAGCAAAGAGACAACCAACCGAATGAAAGCATAAACATAAGAATAGTCTTACAAGTTATGGCATTATGATTTCACTACTCACAAGAAGCAAGAGAATAGGAATGACATATGAAATAAGCAACAGAGATCTATAGGAATAATCCATTTAGAAATTTGAAATAGTCTTACTCCATATATATGCGTGAAAGAGGATGAAATAGTTCAATGCATTGATCCACGTTCTTGTGCAAAAGTTGATCCAAGGCTTCACCTCATTCACGGTTCAGTAATAGTACATTTGAAAAGTTTTAGACCAAAAAAACCCATTTTCTCATCAAATGAGATCACAATATATAGGTCAGACCTGGGTGACGCTTGACCTTCTATGTTCCCTTAGGACTTTTGAAATTATTTTAATAAATTTAATTACAAAATTGGTTTAATTCACCTTTATGTGACTTTTGATATTCTACTAACTTGTCGTTAGGTAAGGAATTTGTCTTGATGTGACATGTTGACTTTGTAAACTTCTTGTTGTGGAGAGTTTCTCCCTGGATATGAATATTGACCTTTCAATACATATAAACTGGTGCAATGACATGATTATCCGAGGTTGACAACATTGTTATTTAATATGCCCTCTTCTCGATAAAAAATTACTCTCCGCTTTGGTCGAGCAGCTTTCGGGTTCATAAAAAGGATGCCGGTGAAGCCCCTGGCATGGCATGAGGAAGATCGGAGGGTGCAGCCGCCTTTGTACATAGTGGTCCAATCACGCGACGTACTCGGTCATCAATTCCAGAAAAGCCATGCTGTGTATCAATTATTTATTTAGATGGTTGAGCCGCGCATTTGAGACCACGGGCCTCTGAATTCCCCCATTACCAACTTTTTATGTTTACGTTGCCCTCGAGTGGATAAACTATGCCTATCTTGGGTCCGGGTGGAGTAGTTGGTCGGTGTCTCTATGCACCAAGCTTCTCGGATGATGAGTGTATGAAGGCGATCTTGATCACTATTAACACAATCAGTTGCTTAATCAACGACATGATAGACTGTCTCTTCTTTCGCGTGCGTACAGATCACGATCTATCACCATTTAAAGTATTTTAATCATCGAACTAGGCCATTTGATCAACCAGCACACCTCACGTCCAACAGTGATCGAAAGATCAAGTTGCTCTCGGAAATGTCTTAAGTCAACGAGAGGGCAATAAACATTGCATAAAAATGATCCAAACTTACAAAGAGTTTTAATCTGAGGAAAATCCACCTACTACTAAGTTACGAGGATAAAACCTATGTTTCACAGGCCCATTGGTCGCAACTTGAATGGAGATGCGCCACGCATTGATCTCATGCAAGGCCCAGCGATTGATAAAACAACCTTTATAAACATGTGACTAATCCAAGAGGGAAATCGACATATCACAGCATAGAGCTGCTTATCCCAGCTCGATTGTTTTCGTGTAGTTGGGAATGCGATGTCGCAAGCAAAGATGGGGATGTGATGGCTAGGAATTATGCATAGGAGGCTTGGGAGCACCATACAAGATTATGAAATTGAGACTACAACTAGTTGCATCAGGGAAAGCTCAGTCAAAGGCAAAACGTAAGTTGGCTACGAAGCAGAACTACTCAAACTTTAACTTCAACGGCAGCTAATGGGTTGAAGCGTATTGTATTAACACAAACTACAATTAGAACCAAACCAGAACAACCAGCTGTCAATAAAGGGTAAAACAACTAGATTCGACAGTCTGGATTACTCATTCAGGGATGATGATGACTACTGATAAAGATCCATGTGAAGGCCTAAGTAAACATTTTGGCAGTTAGACTTCATTCGAATCAATGATTGTTCACATATCAGATTCAATTGTACTCATGATGCCAAAAATTTAGTTTAGGGGGCCTACTTTTCCATTTCTCAAAATTGTAAAAGTAGGGAGGATGTTGTGGCCACAACAACACCATATCATATCCTCCTTATAGATGTGAAGATTTCCCCATTGATAGCATGGTTATGACTAGGTGACTTAATGTACAAGAACATGATAAAATAGATGGAAGACAAGAGGCTTCTTAAGATTGCTTCAAACTTCAATTAAAACCATTTCTGGCTCAAGCCAAATTGGCATAAAGATGTCAAGTCTTGGCTAAATCATTGGGGAATCCAAGAAGAGGTCACTATGTAAAATAACTATAATATAAAAAATATGATTACATCTAATTTAAGGAGATATTGTGATCGATAAAGAATTAAAGGATAGAGAAAATTAATATATTATAAATAGTTGATCAACCCTAATCTAGAAGATCAAAAGTATCTCTATGTTTTAACTAGTGTAAAAAGGAAAACTATCGCTAAAATTATAATAAACTTTAATGAGTTCTATACTAAACCAGGGTGTTGAACAATTCCTACGACATTGAGGATCAAAAGAATTTGTCATCTTTGTGACACAAAGAACGTTGAGGATGAAAAGTACTTTCTCTTAGAATGTCCTATGTACACCCACACTAGATTGCATTTTCAAAATACTTGTTACAATACTGACATTCCTAACCTTTAAATTCATCAAAACTATGGGGATTTAAGAATGTTTTTCTTAATAATTTTCGAGCACAAAAATAAACTTATAAAGTAAACCAAGTAATCCCTTACCTTACTTAATGCTCAATTGACCAAATATGGACATCATCATCAAGAGATAGTTGTAAGTACAATATTTCGTCCATTCTTTCCACAAATTCAATGTAGAAAAATCCCCAGTCAACAAGAGTGAAAAAAATGGATGGCAATAAGAGAAATTAATGAAATCTTCGAAGTGGTATTTAAATCTTTTGTGGTATAATGGAATTTTTGGAGAAAGAGGATTTGATGATACATCATGCTTATATTGCTACTTGTGCAAAGCATGGGCCAGGGCGAACCTTAACACTAAGACAAACACTATTAAACATTATTTTTAAATAATGTTGTTTATGTCATGTGATTAATGTTCATATCGACATAGGGGGAGCTAAAAATTTCACACTTTTATCAATAAAAAATAGAGTTTAATATCTATGAAAGTTGATTAAGTTTCGTACAAGTTAATTATGAAATCAATATTAATCAATGAACTGTAAAAGTTGATTTAAGTTTAATACAAGTTCATATTCCTCCTTCAGGGTAGCAAATTCCTCAGGGTATAGGTGTCGACAGGGTGAGGTCCCTTCGGGTGGGCCCCCTGGCTTTCTTCAGATGGAAAAAAAAAAATTTAATACAAGTTAAATATGAAATCAATATTAATCAATGAGCCAGCGAGTTTACAATTATCAAATCTGGATGGGTATTAATCAATCTACTTTGGAGAAACAACACCTTCAAATAAACATAATGACAAGGATCAAACTTTTGGATAAAGTTTAATTATTTGATATCATTGGTGTAGTTAAGCTAAATAAAATTGTAATCTGCTTTAAGCAAATTGTCAATGTTTTCTATTGTGCTTCGGGCATGGAGGTAAGTTCTCATCAATCTTGTTTCCTATTTCATGGGATTGATAATGCAATTTTGGAACAAATCATAGGTTTGTTCCCCTTTCACATGGATGTTTTAGATTCGGGTTTAAAATATCTTGGCTTTTACTTGAAACCCAACAACTATTTGAGGAATGATTGGTTTTGGCAATTAAAGAAGGTGGAAGATAGGATTTGCTAATTGGGCCTTTAGATGGATTTCTCTTAGTGAACGCTTGGTTTTAGTTAACTCTGCTCTGTAGAATATGCTGGTGTACTGGCTTTCCCTTACCAAAGTTCCTAGATTCATCATTAAAAAGATCAACCAGACATTGTTCAGCTTCTTGTGGTCTAGTGGTAAAAATAAGAAGTTTCATTTAGTAAAATGGTCTCGGATTGCTCTCCCCAAGAGATTTGGTGGTTGGGGGATAAAAAATCTTTTTTGGTTTGCTAAAGCCCTTTCTATGAAAAATTTTTGGTGAGGGTTAGTTGGTACTGGGATTTGGAGCGACCTCTTAAGATCTAATATTTAATGCCAGATCTGGTGGATGTCTGACTCATAAAACCAAGGAAGCGCATCCTATTAGCGTCGAACATTTGGAGGGGTCTGTTGGATTCTTTTCCTTCTTGGGACTCTTGGCTTGCCTGGAGAATTGGGAATGGAAAACGAGTTCAGATAGATCTTGATCCATTCGTTGGTGGTGATTCAGTTTATACCTTGTCACACCCTCAAGATCATTGGGAATTTTATGAGTGATATTATTTTTATGAAGACATATAATGGAAATATGTAAATAATTAAAAAAAAATTAAAATGAAATGAAAACTTGACAATGAATTATATAAAAGTGAATAATTACACTATTGCATTGAAATTATTCTACTTCACTAGTAATCACATCTTATCGTTCATAATCTAAAGAAGCGTCCTACTTTCATATAAATAAATATTCTTAGTTAAACCAACTATAATTGTAATATAACGACTTAAACTTACATTCGGAATTGTAATTTTGAAATACATCTGCCTTTAGAATTTATGATTCTACTCCATTGGAAAACCTACTAAAACTGTAATCTAGCCACTTAAACTTGCATTCATAATTGTAATTATGAAATACAAACACTTTTAGAATTTATGATTAAAATACTCCAATAGAAATTGTAATTAGAAACCTCAAGATCATAGGAAATTTCAATGAACGTGCTACTCTTTTGATCCAGGGAGTCATAATAATTGAAATGGATAAAAGAAATAAACCACCATTTGTTATAATGGAAAGATAGTATTATATTACATACTAGCAATTGCCCCATGAGGGGCAAAAGGAACGCCAAGTGGAAAAGAGTATAAAAAAGGTAAAGCAGGTTGCCCAAATCAGTAATTATAAATCTCCAAGGAAGAGTGTAAGGAAGAGAAAGCTTTAAATATTGCAACAAAATAACTTGTACACAATGATTTACATATTGCTGTGAGGGAGAGGAAGTCAGACACTGGAAGCATCTAGATGGTGGGACTAAACAACACATAGGTTTTTTGATTGCTTGATATCTATCCATGGGTATGAATGCAAATCATCATTTCAGAACTGTGATTTGGTTGGACAATGCATCTAAGGGTTGACACTGTTAATTTCTCTATTAATAGTCTCTAGTTGTATGGCAGGTAGCCCCAAAGCAGATAACCTAGAAAAATAATACATTAGAGGCACAATGAATACCTTAGAAAATGAATACAATATTAAATGTGTCACTTTTTTATTTCTATACTCTTGTAAGTATCTTTAGCACTTGCAGTTGCTCTTCTATATTGTGCCATGTAGTACATCATCATTAAGAAAGAGTTTAAAAACTATAAGTTTTGAAAGTCAAATTGATGGTATTTCTTCGCCATTGAAGACAAGTTCTTGCAGTCCTCATGATGTGGAGGGGAACGGACGTCGTATTGACTAGTTCAATTTGGTAAGTTTGATGACAAAAGCAAAAGGCCAAGCTCCCTCCCATTCTAGCTCTTCTATAATCGGATAACTCTCCACCAAACTTAATAATGTGTTTGTGCTAGTGCATTATTAGATGTAAAGGTGCTAATTTTACAACCCAAAGTGCTAAGTATTAGAGTGGGATCTCAACCAACTTAAAGTAACTTATTAACAAATCTGAAATTAGCATAGATCTACACTAATTAAAAACAATAATATAATATAAATACAAATATGAACTTATAATTTAGAAGACTTAAATCCTAAAAAAAATGTTAATAATACTAATGTAACAATATTCATATTTTTAATTCTATATATTTATTTTTAAAATATATACATAGTTATATGAAAAATGTTCTTTAAATATATTAAAAGTTAAATATTTGATGTTAATGATTATAGTTCTATGTAAACTAATTTTAAATTTTTAAAATTTTAAAAAGAAAGAAAGTAAGGAATCACTTTTTTCTTTAATTTTATTTATATGTTGAAATTTTTTTCTTAAATCATCATAATTATACATATATACTTATGTTTAAAATAGATTGGCGGGCTAACTCAAGTGATTGAGTGTTGTAAGTTGTGAGCAAAAGGTTTAGGGGTCAAATCCTCGGGTGGCTATACATCACTATATAAGGGCATCACTTGATGTCCCCACTGAGTTAGGCCTCGTAATCAGGGCCGATGGTTTACCTAGGCCAAATCCCCAGATAGCTTTACATCGCTATAGAAAGGCCTCGCTTGATGTCCCCACCGGGTTGGACCCCGTAATTAGGGCCGATGGTTTACCTTGGGTACCATCCTCAAAATGAGGAGAAGCACCTGAGAATTTCCCATAAAAATTTATCATGCATTGTTCCTTATAATATATATATATATAAATCTTTAATTATAATAATTTCATGTTTTGTTGTTTGATTTAATCAAAACCGAGAGGGATCCTCCTCTGAGTGCAATTACAAAATATATAACAACCATTATCATGTCTATTTAAATAGTTTTCTGGCTAGTTTTTTTGGTTAATATTGAAATATTTGAGAGTCAAACAAGTTTGACTTTAGTTTCACTTTTTTTTTAATTTATTTTATAAAATTTTGTAATTTATTATATAATAAATAAATCATTTTAATTTTAATTTCATTTTTAAATTTAAAAATTTTAATTTTTTATTTAATAATTGATTAATATTATTAAAATGATTAATTTTATTTTTCATATAATTTTTAATAATTACAGTAACTATTGTTGTTATTCATTAATACAACCCAGGAGCTCAAAGAACGAATTCCAACTTGATTCTATTTTTATTTGACATACAATGAGGAGTTATCATATCCAATATCTATTTATGAGATTAATAAGAAAACAAATATAATTTCAAACATCTTAGGAGCATATCTATGCAATATCAATGATATGATTAAAATTATAATAACATAATTCAACTATGAATTTGGATACAAATACGATTAGGTACGGAAAAAATAACAAAAAAATCTAGTACGAAAAAAATACGGTAGTAGGTTACTTATACATTAAAAAAACACATTTTTAAATAATAGAAATTTAAAAATATAATTAAATTATTCAATATTTTCATGTAGCATTCATTCTCTATATGAACTATTTCACAAATACTAAATCCATTCTCTATATGTACTTTTTCATACTCACTATGTTCTGGGGAAGAATATCTAGCACTACATACTCTATATCTTCATCTTCATTATTTGCATATGCATCCTCTATATTTCCATCTTCATCTTCATCTTCTCCTTGGAACGGTAAAGTTAATCTTCTCATCTCTGACTAGGTACTCATTGAACCCCCTTTAATTTTTTATTTTATTGTGACATCCAACTTGATCGGATTTGGGAGGTTTTTGAGATCCCGGGTCCTCGAGAAAAAACACTTTGTTCAATGAAGTGAGTTGATAGATTTGATTTGGAATCATCTTGGCTTGTCCTATTTTGGAAAATATGATATGCTTTATAATGCAAGCAAAGCATATAAAAATGTTTTTTTTTAAGAAAAATGAAAGGTACAATGATGGATTAAAATAGGTATGATTCAATTCCAAATCTCATATGGCATCAATCTATTCTCAGGGAAAAGTTATAAGCTCCAAATAAAGAGAAAAGTTATAAGCTCCAAATAAATGACCAATTCTAGAAAATCCTCTTTCTAGAAGTGGTCTATATGGAAGAGGGAGATAAAATTTCACAAGTGAGATACAATAATAAAGGGAATGACCTAATTAATAGCCGAGACAAATCATGGAAGAAACGTATAAACTATTACATGGATTTATAGAGTTCAAAATTACAATTGCAACAAGGGAATTGGCTTCCAACATTATGATGGCAAGGATGTTTAGTATGGTTAAAAAAAGTTTATTTTTCACAAAACTATTAAAATGACATTTATTTGTAAACAAAGTTAAAGGCAATTCAAAATCTTAAAAATAAACTATGATTAATCTCTAGAACTAAAGATCTTAAAAATAAATTATGATTAATCTCTAGAACTAAAGATCTTGTAATTTTACAATTTAAACTTTAAATTAAATGTCACATAAATTAATCTAACTAATTACAAAAATGTTAGATAAAAAATTACCTTTAAGAAAAAAGATTTAGTCCACCTTTTATGAATGCATCATTCACAACATTGTTTTTAAAAGCTAAATCATGAATAACATAAGCACAATACAACCCATTTAACTTTGCACTTTAAACTACACAATACAATAATGATGGAGATTTAATTTAAAAAAATATATTTATTAACAATCTACTTTATATAATTAAACAAGCATCCTAATTTTATACCTTCTAAAAAAGAGTTTGAAAAATCAAAAGTCTTTCCATTTATATGAATCCCTTAATTTATAGATTTAATTAAAAAATACTCTCTTTTTTTCAGCGGAAAAATCACCTTCCTGCTATTCCGAAGGAATCAAGGAAAGCTTGAAATACAATCATTACAATAGGGCTCAACAAGAGCATCATGTCACTTACAAGAATTGAACTTGGGTGGGGAGGGCAACAATCTTAATAAAAAAATTTGTAATGTAAAAGAAACTACTTAATAAGAAGAGGGTCCTTTTCTTCAAACATAAATTACATCTCAAAAACAAATATTAAACAAATGAAATGAAATTACATCTCAAAAACAAAACAAGCAACCTAACTGGAAGTGGGTTCTCTTCCTCAAACAGAAATTACATCCTAAAAAAAAATTAAATAACCTAATTGGGAGAAGATCCTCTTTCTCACATCTTGAAAACAAAACAAGCAAAGTAATTGGATGGAGGTCCTCTTCCTCAAAGAGTAAGCACCCTAATAAGAAGAAATTCCTCCCCCTCAAAGTCAGAAACAAAAATTACATTTCAAAAATGAAAGAAGCAACTTAACTAGGAGGTCCTCTTCTTCACATGTCAAAAACAACAGAACCAACCTAATTGGAAGAAGGCCTTCTTATTTAAAGCTAAAAACAGCTTTTTCATTCAGATAACATGCAAATTCAGCCCTTCCAAATTTCAATCTCCATCCAAACTAACAAACAAACATTTTTAAAGGCACTAAACAGAGTTAATGTTGGCAGCTTTCCACTTGAATCGGCAGAGCCATCGTTGCAAATCATTGTCATTTCCTTGAACTAATTTTTGACATGGGTTACCATTACTTTACTGCAACACCATGTTGGTAGCCATGTATTATGACGAAATAAATAGATCGTCTCTATGATATCAAATATGCCCAAAAGCATGAGTCCTGAGTGAGGGATGCAAAACTTTGTGCAAGGTTTCTGATCTCTTGAACTGCGAGTTTTTCCTTTCTCTTCCATCCATTTCTGAAGAACTGTATGACGAGTGGGTCTTGCATCTGAAAGATAGTTGCTTTTTCCCTTAGTTGTGAAATAATGATGTGCAATATCCAATGGCTCTACAAGTCTGCTATAGGTATTGCCAGCATAGATCCACTTATTATGGGATTGGAAATCACTTGGCAAATCATGCTTCTCACACATTTCAATAATATTATCCCAAAATGAGGCGAGCCTTACCCTAAGCAAATTAGCCTTGATATCCTTCCTGTCACGTTTCTTCTTGAAGGAATCATAATATGTGATGTCATCTTCCTTCTCACAAAGCTCGTTATACCACTCCAGCTCTGCCATGCTACGTTGTACCTCGCTTAAACTAATAGCTAGCTTAGCAATGTTTGTGTTATGCTCATTTTCAATATTTCCTCCTTTTTGTAAGGAATTCCTTGCATGATCATTCTACACAAAGTTGACATCCCCAATTCAAGAAAACATTTCAACCATCAATTAGTCTGTTTTCTTCAAAATTAGTCTGTTTGACTGAAAGAAAATAAAATCTACAAGTAAATAAGAAAAAGTCAATGCTACATTAGATTCTAATATCAAATATTTAGATTAAATAATAAGACACTAGGAGAACTTCTACACGAGTTGAAGGATGGCCTTGGCCTTGAATTCTTAGGAAAGGGTCAAAAGGGACACATAATAAGCTCTTAATTTTGTTATATACTCTGTTCCTTTTTTGTTATATACTTTGTTCCTTGCAGAAATCTCAAAGTTCATAGTAAAGACTCGCAGTTTATCGGATTGCAATTTTGTTACATTAAGAGAAGCAAGGTGATTTACATCTAAAGTAAGGGGAGATGCTTCTCTATGTCTATATGTGTAATCTTCCTATCAACATAAAAAAGACCTCGACCACACACTTGCATAGATTTATATAACCCAAATGTATTAGGCATGGAGAGGTTTATATTTTATACCCAAAATTCTTATAATCAATCGCAGTGTTAACATGGATCTATGATTCTATTGTAACAGATATACCTTTAAGGCAGTTTACTTGTATAGTCGATGATACTTTTAAGACAATTTACTTATAAAAAAGTAACAGCAGAACAAAAACATTAGATATATTTTTTTCCCTTTAAATTTGATTTTAAATAAAAATTGAATATTACCTGAGATCCAACACCAATACCTTCTAGTTGCAATGAGATTCTGCTCTCGTAAGAGGATTCTGAACCAGGATTTGCAATTATTTTCCTGCTTATGGACTTTTCAATGACATGTTTCAAAACAGAACTATACCTTGTATGCTCCGAAAAACAGTCCTGTACAATCTTGTTAGAAGGTTTTTCATGGCTCTGCATTGTCAAATGAAGCATCTTCTAAACGATCTTAGAATTCTCAATACAAGCTACTCCCTCACGTGAACAAAACATGTATGTGCCAAAAGGTATGTATGGGCTTCTCTTGACAACTCCATCTAACTCCTTTAGAGAATCGAGCCCATAGTTTACTATTGTATAAGTATACTGCATAACATTGTTAAGAAGCGTCCTACAGGCATCTTGAATAAAAGAATCAACTACATTGTTACTGTCATTATCTATTAGGCCCTGCCAACAAGGCAAAATAGTTGTCAAAGGGATCAGCAATTGAATTAAATGGTGCAAGGAGCATCCAAGCATCCAAGGAACAATATCATGCTGGGAAACCACATGCAAAAAGTTGCTTGCCCAATTTTCACGGCCAACTGTGTCAACAAGTCTTACATCTCCCACTAAAGGAGAACCAAATGTTATACAAAAAGAAGAGCTTTGCCTCAGCCTCTTTTCCAGTACCCATAGTGTGGCCAAGGTTGCAACTGCTCCTCCTGAGGAATGACCCACAAAAATAATGGGTTTGAGTTTCTTTTGCTTAGGATCCATATAAATTTGCAACTGATTGATCATGGAATACATCAACACAATGTTACTTTTCCTTTTCCAAAAATTTCATATCTAATTAGTGAAATAAACCTTCCTTCTATGAAATTAAGATCAAATTGTCCTGACAGTTGTGCTTGGAAAAAATAATTTACCTTTTCTTGTAAATCTATATTCTCCATAACATGGAGGAACAACTTGATAGCTCCCTGATGGGCGAGGGTCGGTTGACCATCATTACCCTTTAGACAACCATAGAAGCCCATGTTATCGTTTTGTATATTGCCCTCTCCATATTTATTCTCATTGGCAACGAAACCTTCTATTTTATGAAATGAGAAGGAAACATATACAATGCCTTCATACTCATTCAGACTAAAACCCTCTGAGTTGCTTGCAAGACATGACTCTTCCCAAGCCTTGGAAACATGAAGCAAGGAAAGTTGTAATCTCCTACCCAACAGTAAACCTGCAACAACATGCACCATAAGGGCACCTAAGAATTGTCCTCGATGTCGCCTTCCCCTTTCCACAGATGGTCCCTTTCCGCAGATGGTCACCCGTTCGAATCCCCTGCCCGGCATGAATATGGAAATGAGGGTGTGCATGCAATCAAAAATCCCATACCAGAGACACCATTAGGATATGGACCAATTGAGCCAAGCCGAAACCCCCACATGCTGATCCAGAATTTGATCCACAGAAAGATTGATCTCTGGATCGTCGCGGGTTTCCTCAATTTCCTTTGCTTGCTGATCATGGCGGCCATCCTGTGTCAAGCATCGGTGCCCAAAAGGATGAGGAAGGGCAAGAGATTGAGAGCATAGGTTGCTTCAGTGCTTGTGAAGGCTCCATGCTGTCGTAGGTTCACCACAACTCCCTGAATTTCACGACCCTGGTTTCCCATTCCACCAGGAGATCTTTAGCATCTGCATTTCAAAATTGGTTTCCAGTTGAGAAGGTAGTGGATTGGCGGTATCTAGACATTGCAATGGAAGCAGACTTCCTGGACACTCAAGCCTTAGGTAGTCACATTGGCAATACTTAGAAGTTGCAGTGGAAGCAGACTTCCTGGACACTCAAGCCTTAAATCTCGAGCCACATGTTGATACGGAGGACGGCGTGGATTGACAGGTGAGAAGGTTCAAGCAGTGAGGACCAAGCCGTCACATCTATAGAACCGTAGCCGGAAAAACGAAGCGATTGTTGAAGGATGACAGAACATGGACGAATTTGGCGGACAGAACTTGGCTACGGATAAGAATGCACGTGGCAAGATTCCATTCGTCTCATAGATGAGGAATCTAGCTACAGTGGCATGAAACATCTTCTCCCATAATGAACGTCTTCGGCGTAAAAATAGCAAAAAAGACATTTCTGTGTAATGGTACTTATATTTGATGAAGTTATATATTAGTGAATTGTAATTGAGTTATAAAAACAGAGTTTTAATAGAGAAGAGGAAATCGGTCCAATGTATCGATTTCATTGGTAAACATAGTCCATTGATTTTACCATTAATATATGTTATGTTATGTGAAATATGCCTATAAGAAATCAATGCAACAAATTAGTTGCATTGAGTTCAACAACATAAGATAATAGGGTGTATCCATTTCAATAATGACACTATAAAATGGAGTGAGTTAAAAAGTATACAAACTCAATTTTTCCAACGAATTCATATTTTTTCTTTGTGAGACAAAGTTCCACCTTATCCACTCATTTATTTTTTAATTCCAATGACATGGGTCTTTTTAAAATGGGCTTAAATCCTTGAGGATAAAGTTCCATGGTCAAAGTTTGAAGAAAATTTTTGATGAAAAAAATGGTCGAGTTTGTCTACTATTTAATTTACTCCATGCAAAATTATTCAATGCATGATTTAAAAAATGATTGATTTGTTTCAATACATATTTCACATATAACATATATTATACATTAGTACTAAAATCAATGGACTATATTGTCATTGAAATCAATGCAATAGAATGTTTCATTTTCATTATTATACTGTGTTAATTAGTCCTTGTCCATCTAAAACTTATAGCGAGTTGTGTAAAACACATGCTAACATCAAACAACTAATATTGATTGCTTCGGTATGTAACATTAAGATCATCTCCTCCATCTATGGAAAAACAAATATACTTCTTAGTAGCATTGGCAATGACTTGCTCAGATTGACATTGCATGTTCCTTTCATGGCATTATAGACATTAAACATCTAACAAATACCTTTTAATTTCAATGAATCATTTGCAACACATGTTTAAAAAAATATTATAATTTAACCATTGAATCTATTTTACAAAGAGAATAAAACCCTACCAACAAAGCCATAGATGTATTATGTAACTTTTGAAGTGGTGTTATTGATAATACTATCTAGATTATAAATTATACTTAGTTAATTTCAAAAGATCAAATTTATCTAAAACATGTCATATACATAATAATGTCATCATCTAAAGGTCCATTGTGGTCACTCACTACTAGAAACTATCTAGATCCATACTTAACTATGGAGCTCAAGCATCGAGATAGATCAAATCCTTTGAGGTGCAATTATTTCAAGTTTTGCACTCCAAAAAAGGTTTACACCTCAAGAGATCTGATCTCTTTTGGTGCTTGATAGATCTACAATTGAGATAAATCTAGGCATTTAAATACAAGCACATTAAAACCTAATAACCATGTGCCAGTACCTATGAAGGTTTTGTCTTGATCTTCCTTAAGTTCAAAGAGGAAAGAATAAAACCCTTTTCCATTGTATAATTAACTAATATAACCCTCTACCACTAGAATCTAATGCATTGTTAATCCATGCCGCTAGTGCTAGAGTTGGTAAATGTACCATTAAATTTTCTAATTATAGCATTGTTGGTGAAGACCAAGGCTTTGCATATTGGGACGCTCGATTTAACTACCAAAACAAGGGGCAAAATTATATTATTTTGGCATATCTATTTTGAAATCCAAATCTAAGCCCAAATTTACTTGACTTTACTTTTTTAGTTAACAACATCAACTAAAGCTTTAAGCATTGTTGTAGCTTGGGGAAAGGGAGCATGGATTCTTGCCCCCATGGTCGTGTCCATGAAAGACTAAAGAGGAAGAGTAGGGTTGAGGAAGGGGTTAAGTGGTAGTTTTCCTTTGATGCCTTCAAATTAGATTAACATTAATAGACTTGAATTTTTTGAAATTAACACTTCTTTTGGCTATTAATATATGTACATGGCTTTAATACAAGGGTGCATGCATTCTCCACAAGCATTGTTGGTGAAGACCAAGGTTTTGCATATTGGGACTCTTGATTTAACTACCAAGCAAGGGGCAAAATTCTATTATTTTGGCATATCTATTTTGAAGTCCAAATCTATGCCCAAATTTACTTGACTTTACTTTTTTAGTTAACAACATCAACTAAAGCTTTAAGCATTGTTGTAGCTTGGGGAAAGGGAGCATCGATTCTTGCCCCCGTGGTCGTGTCCATGAAAGACTAAAAGAGGAAGAGTAGGGTTGTAGAAGGGGTTAAGTGGTAGTTTTCCTTTGATGCCTCCAAATTAGATTAACATTAATAGATTTATTTATTTTTAAATTAACACTTATTTTGGCTATTAATATATGTACACATTAATAGACTTAATTTTTTTGAAATTAACACTTATTTTGGCTATTAATATATGTACATGGCTTTAATACAAGGGTGCATGCATTCTCCACAAGCATCAATCAAAACCAATGATTGTGTGGGCTGGCTTAGGCTAAAACGCCCACAAATTAGATGTCGAGTATCAAAAACAAGGGTTGGCAAATACCAAAACATCCAAAGTCATTGAGTCATACAATATAGAAACAACTAATATAAAAGAAGCAATAAAGGGGTACAAACCCAAACATAATAAACTAAAGAAGCAATGACATCAACAATATAAGGAGGTTGATTATGGTCATCCAAGGGTGGGCCCCAACTAGAAACTAGAGGATTTGCATTGATATGCTTAGGCCACTCAAGGAACCAGTGTTGGGCATTTCTTTTCATTTGATGGTCAGGCGAAGGATAGTCATCTCCTCCCACGCCAATGCCACTGTCGCACCTATTTCCAAACCCTTTGGTGGGGCCTACTATCTCCCTTATGTGAACCTATAGTGGTTGACCAAAAGGCACTAGGTGGCTTCATGTTCATCGTATAGGGGGGCCAACCCCAATACTCCAACAACTATAGCAGGTGCTCCATCCCGACGCAAACCTTTTGCACTTGCACTATGATTTGCACAAACAATCTTGGCTTAGATTAAAGTGTCATTGTACAATGGTAAAACTTTTGACAAGACGGCATATTTAAAACCAACTTCATTGTGTCTATTCCATAGCCATAACAACACTTCAACCTAAAACAACATCCATGTTGAGCTAAACTTGATAGCCTGGGGATGTCAGTGGCCTACCAAGGCAGCCTTTCAAGTGAGGGAGACAAAGAAATACTGCTAAAACACAAATTTGGCCCGTGACTAGGATGACTTGGCTAAAGGGGAATCCATAAAAGGTATGAGGGTTTCTGGACAACCATGGTGGGGATAGTGTGGGTTTTTCACAAGCAGGGACGAAAAAGGTTTATCTATAGGTAGATCCCCCAATATTCAACACCATACAAAATTTTCTTTTTTACTTTAACTTTGGTTTCTATATGCATTGTGAAGATGGTAGAGCTAGGGCTTTTGTTGAGAGTTCACATGCCACAATTTGTTAGGTCGGCCTTCCAATAATGGTTTGGAACAAAGCCACTTATAGTCCATGAGCGACTTGTATCTAGTGAAAGTTGTAGACTTTCCCCACTTCCAATCATGCCACCAAAGACAAGGCACTTTGAGACCAAGCTTAAGACTAAGCTCATCAAAGATGAGGCCTTGAATATATTCTAGAATGAACTTATCAGCATTGGCCAGATTAAAATTTCGTTTGAGCTCAACCCAAGGTAGCCAAAACTAAGCCATCTTGTCAAACATGGTATTAATCATTTGAATGCCCTTTTTAAAAAACTTGAGCACTAGGAACCAGGAAGATTCGGTCAAAGGCTTGCATTCAAACTTGACAAGCCACAACCATAAAGAGTGGTGGTTATTGAAAGAGGCCAATAGGAAAGGAGAGCTCATTCTAGGATAGGAAGGGCTTCATGACTTCCCAGGCCTTCCGGGTGATTTGAAGAATAGATGAGCCCAAAATTTTACCCCACCCAACGTCCTGCTATATGGTACTGACATATTCGAGGTTGTTTGTGGGTTTGTCCAAATTCAGTTAATAAAGTGGAATTTTGTGAAACTTCAATCTTTGGAAAAATTAAATTAAGCCTTTGAAAAATGTTAATCACTCAAACTTTCTCTCACCTCGGATGAGGGGGACACACAAGTTTCTTGCTTGACAAGCATTGCCTCAATCATTGCTTCTTGGTTTGTGGTTTCTCACTACTATGATACCATAAGAAAATTGCAATCAATAACCACTGTATAACCATTGCAATGAAATAAAAAAGAATGGTATTCGATATTATGAAAAAGACGAAAGAACAATGTAAACTAATGACAGAAGAACATCAACCAACCGAAAACTACCAATGTAAGGTTTGGACATTATTGATGCCCTTCTTATTACATACAAGGAGTTGACTTTTTCCTAACATCCTAAGTCACTAAAATTAATTGCAAGTCCAAAAATGTACAATTATAATATTGGGACCAAGATAAGTAAAGTGCTCTACAGCATGGGATGGAAGAAAATTGCAACATGTGTCTGTTATCCCACATCTAATGTAAAAATCAAAATCAAAGGGACAAGGTTTTAAAAAAAAAATCCACTCTTATTGAAGTGAGGTACACACTACAGTGTTGGATGGAAGAAATGTGTAACATGGCTATCAAAATGGAAAAAATAAAATAAAATATTTTAAAATAAGAAATCGATATCCTACAATTAATGTGTGAAAAAAAAAACAAGTCTTAAAAAGTAAATAAAATCCACTATCATAGATCCATCTTATCCTTGGATCTTGAAAGTACCAAGAGGTTTAGATCTAAATTATTTTATCATTTTTTGTGCTTAATACATTTGGAGCTAAAATGGATCTATGCCAGTTTAATAAAGGAAACAGTTAATAAGTGGGCAAACCCAACCCCATTTTGATGGAAAATTTCTCCAAAATCTAGCAAGTGTTTTGTTGGAAGTCATTCCACTTGATTGATGAGAACTTTGACTATGGGACTTTGCCCCCAAGGTTTTTGCACATTTTAAGACAACCCAGATCACCAGAAATTGGAAAAAAATAGGGGATCAAGGCAGAGCTTCACCTCACAGGAAAGATAAATAACTCCCTTGAAGAAACAAATTCAGGGAAAGAGAGTTGACCTTCATGGAACTACCACCCCCTTTCTGGTGGAAAACGTCCCCAAAATCTCACAAGTATTTTGCTAGAAATCATTGTTCCACTCGACTGATATGGACTTTGACCATGGAACTTTGCCCCCAAGGGGTTTTGGCACATTTTAAGACAACCCAGATCACCAAAAATCAGAAAACATTAGGGGATCAGGGTGGAACTTTACCTCACTCCATCTAATAAATAACTCCCTGCAAGGAAAAACATTCAAGGAAAAGAGAGTTGAGCTTAGTGGAACTAGTAAAGAAAATGAAAGTTAAAATTCCTCTAACCATGAAACATGCGACAACAGAAAAAAAGGGTGAAAATTAAAATGAACAAAAAGAGGTTAAACTCCTGCGAAAGTGATCTGTACTTTTAGTTGAACAAAAAGATTATCCTTCAAAATCTAACAGTTTATTAGCAGTTTTGTCCTATAATGTTGCAAATCAATCCCCTGAACGGGGTTTTCTTACAATGACGATAGCTTTTCTTAGAAGCTTATGCCTACAGGTTTAGCTAGGGCAACTTAAATTTTTTTTTATAACTGCACTCCAATTTTCTTTTTCCGAGCAAACAAAACAGAAGCAAGAAGTGAACTTAAACACAGATATGCACTCTTGCATGATCAAGATGCTTTACTCCAAAATTTGTGTTATTGTAGAACTTTTATTGAATGTCTATGGCATTATTGATTCAAACATGCCTATGACTATCCATCCCTTTCAGGTAATGCCTCAATAGTTGCTTCATTACTTGAGAATGACTCCAGTGCTTACGAATCCTTAAGAAAAGAGAGATATGTTACAGCTGAAAGATTGAATGTTGTATGCTACCTTCACTTGAGCTATATTACAACTGAAAAGTTAAAAGACCTATGCTACCTTGGCTAGAACAATTTTTTATACATCAAATGCCTGCGCCGCTGCAAAGTAGTAAGCAATGCAAATATGTTGTCTGTCTGAGCAACATTATAACCAGCTTTTGTGTACATATCAAAAGGTGCTTTGTCAATGATCCTGCAATGCAAATACATTTCACTTGACCCCATTTGTGGCACTAGTTCCTCACTTGCCTTCAAGAGATGCCAACCAATTCCCCTCCTTTTCAAAACAAAGGATAAAATCATTAAGTCTCCATGGAAACCTTCTCAACATTTTAATCCATATATACAGGGGATAAAATAATTTTTAAGATAAAATATTGGCAAACTTGCTGCCATCTTTATGAAGCATAAAAACTTGAAAGAGAATGCAAACAAAATTTCCCACAAAAACTTCATATTGGGAGTGCTCATAAACAAATCAACATTGTTAAATTCATTGAAGTCATAAACAAAGAAAATTCGTTAGAATGCACAAAATATATTGCATGCATATATCAACAATATTTTCATGCACTGGGTTATTTCTTGTGGAAATGTTTTTATGATCATGACATTCCTTCAAAGATATAAAATTTGAGGCTACAAAATTCCAAGTCAACAATAGACATTTATACAAGAACATCAAATGACAAAAACTCATGCATACACTGATGTGAATGTGGTAATGGCACAGCAATGCGGAAGCATACCTCCTCTCCTACTCTCATATCCTCCTCTCATTTTATCTTGTTCACCATTAATAACACATCATCTAGTATGTCAACTGGATGTAGCTCCAATGGTAGTGAGGAAAATTGTTACCCTCAGCACTCGGGTTCAAATCCCACTTTGTGCCATGTTTGCTCTTGGTGAGCCGATTGTTGATGAGCTGTAATACTATATATGATTTATTCATAAGTTGTTGACCTAGCCTTGTGCCCTAAAGAATCTAGGGCTTACCCTAGGCTATGTTTTAAAAATCAGCCAAATCAGTTTCGGAATCGGCCGATCTACCGGTTTGATAAGGAACCGAATCAACTCGGTCTGCAAATCGGTTCGGTCGACCGGTTCAATACCGAACTGGCCGATCTGAACACTGAATCGGCCGGTTTGGTACCGAACCGGTTTAATCGGCCGAGTTATGTAAAAAATCGAAGTAAAAGTGACATTCTCCTTATCTTTTATTTTCCATCCCCTTTTACTTAAATTTCTAACATTACCATTAATTGTTTCAGGATGTTTGAGAGTGGTTCCAACCTCATCGGACTTCATATGCTAAAAGTAGATTTTTATATCCCATTCAAAATACAACAGACTGAATAGTTTTCAGGATTTTAGGATTCCAAGGTTTCCACCAGATTCTATCATGTATGAGGATATGGAATTTGCATTTAATCAAGCACATCAACCCCTGTATGTACCTTGATGTTGGTGGTGTCGATTGTTGAATTCCTCTATAATGACCTTAATAAAAAAGTACTCTTCACTCATGCATGTATGAGGGTATGGAATTGGCATTTAATCAAGCACATCAACCCCTATATATACCTTGATGTTGATGGTGTCGATTGTTGAATTCCTCTGTCATGACCTTAATAAAATTGTACTCTTCACTCATGCAAAATCACTTATCAAGCATGGGAAGCTTTTTCTATGTTATTTTAGCGATTGGATTAGGAAGTTTTATCAAAATTGTAGTGCGTTGAGCCATTGACTAATGTCCTTGGAGGATCAACTTTGAAATTCGAGTTAGAGGCAAGGGCTAGAGCCTAGAGGAGGGAGGCATAGGATGTTATTGATGAATAGGATCCCAATATAGGCAATGATTCGTTGACATGTATGATTGATGATTTATATTTCACATTCATTTTCGTAAATATCTTTGTTAATTTATTAATTTTATATATATATATATATATATATGTATATGTATATATATGTATATGTATATATATATATATATATATATATATATGTATACATATATATATATATATATATGTATATATCAATGTTATCGGAACCGGACCGGTCATCGAACCGGCGAAGCCCAAAATGTGAACCGGACCGGAAACCGGACCGGAACCGGAAAAAAACCGGGAAAAAAACCGGTCGACTAAAACATACATAAAATATTCATATTTTGTAAAAAAACATATATATTCATGTGCATACATATGAATCCAAACCATTAATACACAAATATGCAAAGTTTCTCATATATATAGCAAGTATGGATGCAAATAACCAAAACAACACCTAGTGCAATACATCTCTGAGGTTCTGAACCAAAGTACATCAACAAAGAGGCTCGAAATGGCAACCATAGTACTAATGAATAAAAATAAACTGATCATAGAAGCATAGAAAACTTGTTTTTTGTGTTTTTTTTTTAAATTTCAGTTTTGTGGGTCCACTGTACGGACCGGCCGGTTCCGGCCGGTTCGGCCGGTTTTGACCGGTTCTGGCCGGTTCCGGCCGGTTCAGTACCCGGTTCAGAAAAAAATCCGGTTCAACCGGTTTTGGTCACTGACCGGACCGGTTAACTCTGTAAACCGGTCAGACCGGCCGGTTTTGCCGGTTCCGGTCCGGTTCCGATAACACTGGTATATATGTATATGTATATATATATATGTATATATATATATGTATATATATATATATATTGCATTTCCTCATTTCCAAATTTTTGGGGGGTCACGTTTCCCCTGTTTCGAAGTTTCCCCGTTCCGTCCTCATTTCCCTGTTTCATGCAACTTAGGTTGAAGCTATTCAAACCCTCATACAACAATTTTGAAGCAAGCATGTGCCTGTTATGACCTTTGCAGCAGTAAAAAGTCATGAAAATCACCTTAAAGGCTTAAAATAAATTGTGGGCAGTACTGTGGATGAAAGCAGCCCTAAACAACAAGTATAGGTGCTCTTTGGCCTTCAAACAACAGGTTTGGATCATTACAACAATCCTAAAATCTTGAAAATGTTGCTTTTCTTTAAAATTTAAATATTTTATGTATTTTTGAGTAAACCAATTCATTAAATTCAAATCAGCTGATTTATGATCGATTCATTACCGATTCCGATTCTGATTCCAAGTTGACCCTCGACCGATTCCGAGCTAGGTACCATCCTCAAAACAAGGGGAAATACAAGGGAGGTTTGCTTACCCTAGGTACCATCCTCAAAACAAGAGGAAATACCAGGGAGGTTTTCCCCAGGATATCTTACCTCGAAAAAAAAAAGAAAAAAGAGACCACCCAGTAGCCACTAAGAGACCACCACGAAAACACATCCTTTGGAGTACTAGTTATAGTAAGAAATTGTATGGATCCTTTATTACTTGATCCATATATTATTACAAAATGCTTATAGGAGGAAAAAATTATCACAAAAAAGTTCATAAGCTTTCCCACCTTAAACCCCGTTCTGTTTTTTTGTCTCCACATGGAAGCGGCTCAAAAGAATAATGACCTTTCATTAATTTTTTTCATTTGGAAGTATCCAAGCTGGTTCTTATCAGCATCAATGCCTTTGTATAGCTCCAAACAACCTCACATGGTGGCTGCGAATGATAGTTTATTCAAGATCCAAAGTTGAACGTCCCAATCCCTAGGATGGACTCTTTCTTAATCTTACAACATGCCAAGAACATGTTATATTAAAGTGCCAAAGAAAACTAAAGGGAGACAATCTAATGTAGGTTGCCATCACTAAACATTAAAATAAGATTAAGCAGTGCAACCTAAGGAGGGTTTTATAGTGTAACAGACACCACCTGGGAAAACGCGGCAGGCCACTAGTGTGGCCTTGGGGGCAAGCCAGAGTCAAGTGCTGTTACCTGAAACTCGACTCCTCCGTCTAGGCTTACTCCTAGCGAAGCCAAGGGGGGTGGACCCTAAAAAGTGAAAATAAACTAAGGTGTCTAATCTATGAAAGACAAAACATCTAAACTAGGAGCTAGAATATTTTTGTGAACCAAGATCAATGCAGCATATATATAAAGAAAATATCATTCATCAACATCATTGTCATTTTAAAACATCCATCATCATTGAAATACAAGTAAGTAGACCAGTGCCAATAAATTGAGTCAAAAGAAGTGCTTGAGCTGAAAAGACGATGTTGTGCAATTGTTCTTGGTTGATTTTATTATTAATGTGGTAATGATCTTTTTATTAAAGGTTGGGGGATTCCCGATATACCCAAAAAAGGTACAGGGAATATGTCCGGAATTCAACTATGTGGTTTCTCACTCAAACATGTGGGCTGAATCGGAGTCCCAAGGAGATGTTCAACACTATACCAAACGAGGGTATAGTCTAACGGTTTCCAAGAGGTCGTTATCCAGGGGTCCCGCGCCCTTTGAGAAATTTGCCCACCACAGAAGAATGACCGATTGCGCTGGATTTTCACAAATAGGTGGTTTATTTGGGATGTGTTAGAACCTATTACTAGTCACTTATCCATTTTTTATGTGTGCCAGCATGTTCAGACTACGCTGCAGTGGCCACAGAGCATACGGGGAAAAGCCATGGAAATTTTAAGTTTTTTAGAACCAATATTTTACTTTTCTAAGCCCCAAGAGTCTCTTTTCGAGCCAGTACTTGGGAAAGCCCTTGTCCTAAAACCTTACTTCAAGAAAGCAAGGGGGTGTTTTGGATTGTAAAAAAAAAGTGAAAATTGTAAAAAATGGAAAAAGCTAGGTCCTGAGTGAACTTGTGGCCCGCCAATGGAATGGACCAACGAGGTTAATTTTAAAGTCGAGGTTAATTTTAATTAATTGTCGAAAAGAAAACTAAACTAAAAAAAAAAGTCACGCCACGAAAATAAGTCGACACAGTTTTCCCCCCTGGGGGGATGGGGTGTGGGGCGCTGGTTAGCCCACTTGCTCTCGTTTAATTTTTTTTGTTACAATGCAATAGAAGTGCCCCAATATTTTCTTATGACTCAGTGGCTTACAAAAATGGAAAGAAAAGTATTCGGTTTGAGAAATTTAAGTTCTAGGTGCTCTGGATGGCCCTGATCTTCAAATTTTGGCCAGCATCTCCCTTTACCTGTTCATCAAATGCTGCAAACCAGCAAGTAAACATTAGTAAAAGATGCCCAAAAACACTTTAAGAGTGTATTTGGGACACCTGCTAAAAACCCCAAAAAATCTAAGTAAAAATTTCTAAGTTAAAAAGCTGAAAAGTAGCTAAGTGAGACAAGTTGTGAGGCTTGTCTCCTTAGGATCTTTGCAAACTTAGGGAGCTGCAAATTTTAGCTCTTAAAATCAACCAAGTAAAACTTTTAAAATCAATAGAACATACTACTTGTTCAAGTTGTTTGAAATATGCAAAAAAAATTAAACTCTAACAAGAAATATGATTGTATTAGATCTAGATTTAATTTAACTTTGAGAAATACTTAGGATCTAATACATAAATCAGATCTACTTATGATATTGAAAAGGAAAATGAGATATGAGATTTGCAAACCAAGTAACCAAAAGGATTTGTAGAATTTATTATGTTTATGAAAAGAAGAAGGAACGCCTTGAATTTGGGCTATGGGGTCCTCCACAGTGAGGGTCAATGGGACTAGTTCTCCTTGAATCAGTTCCGAAGACCAATGGATGCAAGCAAGCTCCACCAACTCTTCAGATTGGCAACCTGTAGACACAAAAAACAACTCACACAAACAAGATCAAATGCAACTAGTGTAAACTAAAATAGAGAGTTAGATTCAAGCATTTAAACAAAAATAACATTGAAATCTAACTTTTCTATGATAACCAACAGTAAAAATAATGAATTAGATTACACTATTTTTACCTTACTAAGATAAACATCTCCTTCAAAACCTAGTGATTGATCAACAAACAAGCATGAATAAACATGTTAAGACACAGATTACCTCGTATGTTAAGCTAGAACATGGGCAACCACACAACTAAAATCCACACATAGATTTGCCTCCAAAGCCTTTTATTCATAAATCAAATGCACAATATTACAATAAGTAGGAGCAGAGGTTCCACCTTCTCATGCTCAACAATGAGGAATGACACTCTTATATAGAAAAGTTCTCCAAGAGGTAGGTGCACTGGGTGAGGAGAGGGTGGAGTAACTCGTGGAGGAGATGAGGGAGAGAAAGGGGCTGCCCATTCCATGAAAAGGGCTGTCAAAACGCAGCCCCAATAAAGCCACCATATATGCTGCAATCTCCCTCAATTCGTGGGCCACTCCCCATGGGAAATGCACCTTCCCTCATGGGGAAATGCGCCTTCCTTCATGGGCAAGTGATGCCACACGTGTAGCTGTCCCAAATCACTCTCAAGTCAGCCCAATATGCTCCATAAAAGGTGCTGAAATAATTCAGACCTTTAACTCCAAATTTGGAATTTATTTTTATGACTTTTTTTACTTTTTTGCATTTTTCACTTTTTATTTTTATTTTTTTAGCCACAAGTGAAAAATAAATTGGTCTAAGACTATAGAAAGTGGCTTTAGGGGTAAGGTGGGTGCTCTAAGTTAAAAAACGAGCACCCCCAAGGCAAAAAAGACCCCTAGACCACACTTTTATGCCTTTTACAAAAAATTTAATTAAACCATTAAAAAATTGCTAAATTACGAAAAAAAAAAAAAAATTTCGTGGGAAACTTAAAAAAAAACTAGGTGGACTTAGCACATGTCCATACGACTGAAAATTAATGTCTAGCATGTTCATATACATTGACCCATGGACTTTAATAACCCCCTATGGGTCGTTAACCTCACCAGGCATTCCAGCTTTGGAGGAGCAGGAGAAAAACTCAAAAATTATGCTATGCAAAAATTGCAAGACATAATTAATAAGTGAAAAAACTCCTTGGAATACCCGACTTAGTTAAAAAGTCCTAGGGAACCAAGTCCTTTACAAAAATACCATGCTAGTGCATTTTATTACAAACCCCACAGGGCATGGATATGTGGAAAAAAAATAAAAAAAGGGCCCTTAAAAAGGCCTGTTGGACATCAGATCACTGAATATGAACATGTGACACGTTCAACTTTGTCCGCTCACTTGATAGTCCAACTAAGTACAACTTAGTTGGCAACAGGGAGCACTTCTAGACTTCAATCCATCGCAAAACATAAAGTTTGAACTTCAACACATCAAATCCAAATCGGCCATGTGGAGATGACGCCCATGTGAGTATTCACGTGAAGATAGAGAGGTACGGCGTATCCAAAAAAGAAATGAAGTGGCTATCCTAAGTTTGGAAGTGTAGCACATGCTTTTAATCTTCTAATGGGGTTGCCCTTCTTAATAAATTAATATGCCACCCCCTCCATATCATTTTTTTAATTACTTTTTGACTTTTCAACCTTTGTCCACTTGTGCATTTTGTTCTTTTTGAGCAATTAATTGCCAATTTGATGCATCTTTAACGAATAATGCTTCTAGAGGCGACGTAATCGCCATAAAGTGGGCACTAGGATAAAGGGGATGCTCTAAGCGTCAAAATGAGCATTCTCATGCCAAATTCCGCCTCCAGACGGCACCTTTATTACATTTTAAAATTTTATATTTAAACCATTAAAAAATGGTCTAGTTTTACGGAAAAAAATATATATATATATTTTATTTGGAATCGACTCAAACTCCTAGGGGACCTAGTGCATGCCCATACGACTCAATACTGATGGATAGCATGTAAAAATACATAGACACTTAGGCTTTAATAACCTCCCAAGGTTCGACTACCAAGGAAAATACCCCAGCTTTGGAGGTGTGAGTGAAAAACTCAGGAATTATACGTCGCTGAAGCGCAACACATAACTCCTAAGAAAAAAACACTCTAGAGTATCCCCTTAACAGATAAACCTAAGGTAGGCCAAGCCTTTTACAAAAATATCATGCTTAGACCAACTTATTACAATTCCTCCAAGGGGGTCTAGACATGCAAATTTTAGAAAAAAAGGCCAAAAATTGGCCTGATGGATCATGGAACACTGATGATGAACAATTTGATTGTTCAAGTCTTCAATGTTCACTCGGAATCCACTAAGTGCAATTTAGTGGATAATAGCGGCTTCATCCCATCACATAAAAACTTCTGTCAATTTGATAAATAAGGCAGTATGTTACCCAGTATTCAGTTTTTACTCGTGCCTATATGAGGGGCAGACCACATGCTATGTTAGGTATAAATTTATTGTTGAATTTTTGGTTTCATTTTGTGCAGGACTCTGATGCCTCAATCAGGAAAAGAGCCCTGTCGCTTGTATTTCTCCTTGTGAATGACAGTAATGTGAAGCCATTGACAAAAGAATTATTGAAGTACTTGGAAGCAAGTGATCCTGCATTCAAGGGTGACCTTACCGCCAAGATCTGTCCATTTTATAAAAGTGAGTCACTTGCTTGAGTATATAACTTAACTTTATTTGTTTGGTAATAAGAGACAGTTGGAAACTTTCAAGGGGCTCATTTAAGGTGAAACTAAAATTATTCTTTGGATATCTGCTGGATGTGAATTTTGGGTGTCCTTTGTTGATTGTAGAGACGAATATTTTTTTTTTCTATTTCCTGTGAGGGTGCCAAATAGCCATCTGTCATGGGGATCAACAAATTCTTCACTTCCCAAAAATTGTTGGGAAAACATTATGTTTCAAGTGCCCTTGTATTCCTCTTGTTAAGAGATTTGTCTATCTTTCTAATGCATTCCTATTTGTTACTTCCTTTTACAAGGAGACAGGAGTTACAATGTTTTTCTTTTCTATGTTATCACAGAGATTTTTGTCTTCTAATTCTAGGATATTTCTTTAATTTGTACCAATTCTGAACCTGCACGACTTTTCCTATTTCTATTTTATGTGTATGCGTACCAACCTTAACATAAGTGGTTTGCTTAAGTATTTATCTTTGTGATATCAGTCTCCACATAAGCAGGTGTCATCTAGAGTCTAGACATTCTTTTTTCTTTTTGAAAACAGCATCATATATTAGTCATGGAAAAAAGAGGTACATCATGGAACAAAGAGAGTTACAGCAATCTAACAACAGGATTAGAAGGAAATACCTGATCTAATATTTAACACGTGTCCCAATAGAAAGGGAGTCAACATCTTTATGGAAAAAAACTGAAGTCGACTTCAACAAACAAAGCATTTTCTGGCTTAAAAATCTCCAATTCCCCTAGGCTAAAGGGGGGTGGTTCCTCATGAAAAGTAGCCAGACACCAGTATTTCCACGGAAATCCTATAGCGGACAGCTTAACTGTGTGCCAAAAGGATTTGCAGCTGTCCCTAATTATCCAAGTATCTCCCAGGAGTTAACCTTTCCGCGAAAGTGGGGCCATAAAAAATGTGAAATTAAGCCTGAAAGCATGCCCAAAGAGTCTTGGCAGATGGGCAACTCCGAAAGACATGCTTAACCATTTCATCCCTTATACAATATGTTTCAGGGTGTGTGGACTTTTTATAAGCATTCACTTGCATGGATAGAAACAGTGGCCATTGTCAGTGTCTTTTAATCAAATACAGTCCGAAGATTGAAAATTTGAAACCAAAGCTTTTTTTATTCTAGTCCAATGTTCTCCCAGATGGGTTGCTAGAAAAGAGATTTTGTCTATCACAGAGAGTCAGCCATGCCACATGTAATAAATAATAGACATGTCTTTAGAAAATCAAGATATCTTTTGCTTGAGTGGAGGAGCTGAAAATTACTTCAACAGTTGTAATAGGTGTTTGTGTCAGGAAAATGAGCGACAAATGAATTGAACAGATGAGATAAGTATACAAGGTAATTGTTATCACATCCATTGGTGCAGATCCATTGTCAAAGACCTTGAGCCAGAGCATAGATGAGTTGAGCATAGCCAGAGTCATGTGCAGTGATTATACACCACATTTTTGCAGAGCCGGCCAAAGTATTAGAGAGCATTTTTCTAGGCCCCCTTTGTCATAGTTGCTCCTACATGACCCCATGGAGATGATTTTGCTTGGCCATGGTTTACTTGGAGCAGCAGAGTTCAGTGTTGGTATGTCTTTCCCTTGCCCATGCATGTCAGGGATCACTCTTCAGATTCACTTCAGCTAAGTAAGTATTGTTATCACACCATAGTTGCTGGGCTACTATTCTTGTTGAGCAGATATCTGCACATTTCAGAGCTTTGCTTTTTCAGAGATCAGTTATGATGAGCTTGTATTTTGAGATCACTCATGATCAAAACAGTATATTGTATCAGACTTTTATTAGACCTTGTGCCAAGGCTGAGCCTTGAGGGCTTAGATTTGATGACCGATGTGACCCTTTATTCCATACAGTTTCAATTCAGTGCCCAGTGATGTTATTGCAGCAGTGTTTCAGATGATTATTGATGATTATTATGATGTGATGTGACCTATGGACTTCTGATTACTGACTTTGGATCATTATCTTGTTGTTTTAATCATTTTCATAGCTTTGACTTGGTATATGATTCATGATGTGGCAAAAAAAATTTTAAAATGAAATGAATTATTTTGATGATGTTATAAATTATAAAATGGACCTATTACTTGCACACTTAGGTTTTCTGACAAAACTCATTGGTTTCATTACCCTCCTATGAGCATAGATATGGCCTTTCCTGACATCCTTGTCTGCTAGCTTAGGCACCATTTTCACTTGACTCCATTCATCCATGACCTTCCTTATTTGACTTTCACCCTTGACTTGCCTTCTTGACTTCTTGATACTAAGGACTTCCCCATTTCTATCTCTGTGTTGGACCGCATCCATGTTTGTTTTGTGTCTCGACTCTGAGTTAGTGACAAAACTTGCCTTTGGTGGGTTGGATTGTATGCCTAAATCATTCTGGTCGGTTGTCCCGATGTTTGGCACTATGTAGAACTCCCCCTAGTCACTTGAGATGTTGTTGGCTAAAACTGAAAGCTCATGTAATACCTATATTGGAAATCTTTATAAATACGCCCATGGAAACTGTAAACTCTAGAATGTGTTTTTAAACACACGTGAGTAAAAGGGCAAGAGCAATGAACTGCTAAAACACTCCTCGAAGAGTATAGAAAAGGTCCAAAAAACAAATGTTACTCAAAAGTTATATCTATTATTGTTGACCTTATATGTATAAACATGCCCCGGATGAAAGCTGCAATTAATTGTGCCTTTTAGCACATGTGAAATCCGAGGGGTTATGTAAGCCAAAAAGGCCATGAAATGAAATGAAATGAATGATCCTAATGAACCTGGATCAACTTGATGTAGACATGATGCCTAAGTTGAATAAACACTCTCTAAACAACTTATCCATTTGTGAGGCACAACCTTCCCCTTTTTTATTTTGTCCAGCACAGAGTGTAGCTTCCCCTCTCCCCGTCCAAAGTGTCATTTAGTTGAGTTTGGTCAAGTCACCCCTTTTAGCCTAGCCTTGTTCTTAGCCTTCATCCTTAGCTAGCAGTTAGGCAATGTCCAATGGTGAGTCTATCATTAAAGCTGTTGTGCAAGTAAGACATAAATAACATTTAAAATATATACATGATAAATGCCACTGAATGATGTTTATACTTTAAGTTGAGCTGTGAATATGATCTAAAGGAGTATGTCTTAGTCTTTGTCATAATCTTGTCCTTGGTTATATTTTGACCTAGTCAAACATAGTTTGACCATAGTCATTCTTGGGATCCGTGATGATGTGGACCATGTATGCTTATGGATGATGATTGATGGTCCCACATACTCTTATTGATGACTCCATATGGTGGACATATGATTCAGATGATGATTGATGCAGTTCAACAGTTTTATTATTATTTCCAGATCATCAGATTATACACTGTCCGGATATGGTGGACCCTACTTTTGACCTCTCAGGTCAACCCATGGTGTATGAGTACACATTTCTGGTAGATTTGGGTCTTCTGGATCCATTGAGACACTTTTTCTTCATTCGAGCACTTTTGATAGTGATAGATGCACTTTTCCACCTGTTGACCAGTTTTGGGCATGTTTCCCCAGCCTGTCCAGCAGAGGCATTGGAGGCCAGTTTCACCTAGGGCGTTGTATGGGAAGGGGGTGTTCCAACCACTTGTTTTTACCATTATACCCCCCTTCCAGACAGCCTGGTGGGCTCAGTTTGACAGCGCAGGCACCCTAGGCGATAGTTTCAGCAGTTTTACGGTTTTCGATGAGGATTAAAAATGGAATAAAGGGGTCACTGAGGAATTCGATTTGGGCAATTGAGGCAAGGTTTTGGCACTTGATCTTCTAGGGTGAAGCCCCCACCTTCCAGTCAGATGGCATTAGTCAGTGGGGTCCACAGTGGCCACAGGAGGCCTTTTACTGCATGTCTCTCACAGATTTTGGAGACAGGATTTGATCATTTGTATTGTTTGGACATGTCATAGTCACATTATTTTATATTATTGTGCCATGGGGATGAGCTAGTAAAGATTGATGCCTCCTAACCCCACCATGAGCTTCTTGAGTCATGTCCATGTCATATGAGGTGGGCCCATGTGTTTTAGCCCCCTCTTAGGGATGACGTCACCCTCCATGAGTCTTTTTGAGGGATGACGTCACCCTCTCTTTGAGTGATCCATGTGATATATTGTAGACTCATCTTAGCCATTGATTATATTGTTAGATCTTTTGATCTCAACCACTCACTTGTTGTATTGTAAAGTGGTTTTGTGGTTTAGGGTTTTGGTCTTTATTATCCTATATAAGGAGGAGACCCACTATTGTAAAAGCACCTTTGGAGCTCTTGAATATTGGAATAGAATACTTCTTTGTGGAGCTACTTCTCTTGTCTTGATGGATTCTTTTGCACTTTGAATATACAGTATCTTCTCTATGTATCGTTGTGGATCTTAGGCTACACGTTGTTTTCTTGCAGGAAGGCTGAATTGGTGAGGAGGAGGACAATTTGAAGAGGGTTATTGTTGGAGGGATCCACATATTCTCTCTTGGGTTGATCTTTGTGACAGGGAGTATCATTATTGTATCTTTGTGACATAGTTGATGCTTTCTCTTACATCTCTTCATCATTTTCATAATTTTCTTACTTGGCTTGTTTCACTTGATCTTGTCTTGTAGGAGGAGGACGATTTGGCCATCTTTGAAGGAGGACGATTTGGCCATCTTTGGAGGAGGACGTTTTGGCTTGGAGCACTAGATCTCACTCTTGAAAATACACATAGGGGAATGCTATCAATTTGCAAAGTGGCCACAAGCATTTGAGGTATGCTCTATAAGGTATGTACCTAGATCCATCCATTCTTCTTCATTGGTCACAAAACCATTAAAATCAAAACCCTTGTTTTCATATTTTTCTAGATCTACTTGGATCTAGCTTGGCTTTGGGGATAATAAAAAGAACCCACCTCTATAGCATCCATGGCAATTCGGATCTATAGTTTGGTGGCATTTGGCCTTCATTTGACACAGTTTCCAAGGCACATTAGCCTCCTTGAGGGAAGTCGCACTCCTTGAGGGAAGCTATTGGGGCTAGTTCCAAGTCATGGGTAGGTGAGATCCCACTTGATTTGCATAGATCTACCTTGATAACCTACCCCTAGTGCTTCACCTCTTTGATTTTTGCCTTGTGGGCCCCATTCCTCATTTTGAGGGTTGTGCCCCACTTGGGTCATTGGGTGATGTATTTTAAATCCTAAATCTATGGAGGTCTAGCTCATATTGGGGCATGCCATTTAAAACCCACTTTGATAATTGCCTAATCTACCCCGATCTACATTTTGGCATCATTTGGACTCCATTTGCCCCCTCATCTCAAGGCACTAGTCTCCCTTGATCAATTCACACTCCTTGGGGTTAGTGTCAATTGCTAGATCCCATATGTGGGTATGGTCTATCTCTTCCTAGATCCATAGATCTATATCATTGCATACCCCTTAGTGCCATATCACCCCTAACTCTACCTTGTGGGCCCCATTTGGACCATTTCCATATTTTAAGGAAGTGGAACCCACTTGTGTATTTTCATGGTACTAGATCTATCCATTAGGTGGCCTTATTCATTTATTGGTTGAAACACTTGTCACCCCTTAAGCCTCTTCAACCATACTTAACTCTTGGGTCCACCTAATCTAATCAACTCATTGGTTTCTGTAACTCATCTTTTACACGTTTCCCTAGGAACCTTTGGGTTAGTCAATCTTCATTGATCGACTAGGGTCTCCCCCCTTGGTCTTGACTTGTCTTGATCTAGAGTGAAGAGTGCCTCAGTTATCGTGACTCCCAGCTTGCATTGGGAACTGTTATCACACAACTTGTAGTTGCCCCTAGTGGTATCCCATCCGAGATGGTAGAGGAGATAGGCAACTAAAGAGGTGACCCAAGAGATGCCACGGTTCCCAATGCAAGGTGGGAGTCACGTCAACCGAGGCACTCTTCGCTTTAGGTCAAGGTGAAACAAGACCTAGGGGGAGACCCTATAACCAATCACAGTTGATTGGACCCAAACAAAGGTTCCTAAGGATAAGTAAATGAAGAGTTACGGAAACCAATGCAAGGTTGAGTGGACCTAGAAGTTAAAACATGGTTGAAGGTGGTTTGGGAGATTGTTAGTGTTTCAACCACTGTATGATTTAGGCCACATAATTAGGTATAATGATAAGGTATAGTACCATATGCTACACAAGTGGATCCTACTTTCTTGAGATATGTGAAATGGCTTGAAGTGGACCCACAAGGTGAAGTTAAGGGATGCAATGGGCACTAGAGGATATGTAATGAGTAGATCTATGGATCTAAGTTGATTTTAGGAGTACCCATGTACCAGATCTAAGGTTTGACACAATTCCCAAGGAGTGCGACTTGCTTTGAGGAGGACTAGTGCCTTGTTGGATGGGCTAATGGAGTCAAAAGGTATGTCAAAGTGTAGATTGGGACACCAAGAGATCAAGTCAAGTGGGCTAATTGAGATAGAATGGTTGGACCTTGCTAGATCTAGGTTTTCATGAAATGACCCTAAGTGGACCACAATCTCTTGAAACAAGGAATGCTACCCCCAAGGAAGATCGTCACAAAATGATACTTTAGACCTAGGTTTCAAGGTATGGCCGTTCCAAATCCACAAAAATCTCAACCACCCACTTCCCCAAAGTGGGCAAACTCACTCACCCAAGGGAGTGCGACCTGGCTCAAGGAGGGCTAAAAGGTGGATTAAGTGGACCAAATCAAGCCCAATGGCCACCAAACTGTAGATCCAAGTAGCTTATACACCAATCTATGTGGATCTAGAAAATCAAGCCAATCCAAGGGTTGGATCTTACTAGATCTGAGTTTTAAGGTGCCAAGAAATTCAAAAGGGGGTTTTAATCCCTTAAAATGTGGAATGATGCCCACAAGGTAGAAATCACCAAAGTAAGAGTCTGGGTATAGGTTATCAAGTGTGTAGATTGCAAATCAAGTGGGATCTCACCTACCCATGTGCTAGATCTAGCCAAAACAAGCCTCTCCAAGGAAATGCGATTTGGTTCAAGGGGGCTTTTTGCCTTGAAAAGTGTGTCAATTTTAACCCAATCACCACCAAACTATAGATCCCACTAGGGGTGGATGCTATAGAGGTGGGTTTTTAATATCTCTTCAAAAGCAAGGCTAGATCTAAGTAGATCTAAGAAAAAACAAAAATGAGGGTTTTAATCAATTAGGGTTTTTATGATCTAGAAATTATGGATGATTCAAGGAAAAAGAAGATCATACCTTTGGAGCATACCTGGATGAAGAGATAAATGCTAGTTGAGACGAGGATTACTTTTGCCAAAGATCAAATGGAGAATTGTTGAAGCCCTCTTGCCAAATCGATTTTTCCAAGCCACATATTAGTCCCTCTAACCTGTCAAAACCAAGGAGCAAAGCATCAATCAGTTTAACATGTTGAAGGTAGATACAAGCAAGAGAGAGATAAGCAAAGAATATTTGGCACAAAGACAAAACTACTCCCTGTTTAACCAAAACGTCTTCCTCCAAGCTTGAAGGGCAAGCCTCCCCAACAATTCGCACTTGTCAAAAACGTCCTCTTAACCTGTAAAAAGATATGGCAAATATTGCAAGATAGCTACAATAGATCCTCCAGTGCAATGGACAAAAGCATTTACAATCAAAACAACCAACATCCACTCCAATCCAAGCATGTACTCCAAAAGATAGAAATTTTATTCCAAGAGCCCAGAGCCAAAAATCTCTAGATGATTTTACAATGAGAGGCTCCTGTTATCACACCATAGTAGCAGGGCTACTATTCTTGTACAGCAGATATCTGCACATTCCAGAGCTTACATTATTCCAGAGCATGGCTATATATTTTGGATCACTCATGATCAGAGCAATATATTATTCAGATTTATGTATGACCTTGTGTCAAGGCTGAGCCTTGAGAGTTCAGATTTGATGACTGATGTGACCACTTATCCCATACAGTTTCAGTTCAGTGCCTAGAGATGTATTTCAGCAGTGTTTCAGATGATGCATGATGATTATTATTACGATGATGTTGTATGATCTATGGATATGTTATCACTGACTGTGGATTATTATCTTGTTGATTTAGTCATGATCATAGCATGTGCTTGGTATATTATTCCTGATGTGGCAAACTACTTAAAATGAACTGTAAATCATAAAATGGACAATTGCTTGCACATTTAGGTCATTTAGCAAAACTCACTGGTTTTTCACCTTACATAAATATGGTCTTTCCTGACACCAGTTGTCTGCTAGTGTAGGCTCCATATTCACTTGTCTCCATCCATACATGACCTTCCTGTTTGACTTTAAACCCTGACTTGTCTCATTTGACTTTCTGATACCGAGGACTTCCCCATTTTTCTACCTCTGTGTTTGGACCGCATCCCTGTTTATTCAATGTCTCGGCTCTGAGTTGGTGACAAAACTTGCCTTTGGTGAGTTGGACTATAGGCCTAAATCATTCTGGTCGGTTGTCCCGATGTTTGGCATTGGCTCGAACTCCCCCTAGTCACTTGAGATGTTGTTGGCTAAAACTGAAAGCTCATGTTCTACCTATGGAAACTTAATAAATTCGCCCATGGAAACAAAAAAAGGGCAAGAGAGATGAACAGCTAAAAATACTCCTCGAAGAGTATAAGGTCCAAAAAGCAATGGTTCTTAAAAGCTATATCTAAACAATTGCTGACCTTATAAATATTTAAAAAAACATGCCCTGGATGCAAGCTGCAACTAGTTGTGCTTCTCAGCACATCTGAAATCCGAAGGGTTATGTAGGCCAAAAAGGCCATGGAATAAAATTGAATGATCCTAATGAACCTGGATCAACTTGATGTAGACATGATGCCTAAGTTGAATAAGCACTCTCTAAACAACTTATCCATTTGTGAGGCACAGCCATCCCCCGTGTTCTTTTGTCCAGCACAGAGTTTGTAGCTTCCCCCTTCTCCCAGTCCAAAGTATTTTTGAGTTAAGTTAGACAAGTCAACCCCTTGGCCCAACCTTGCTCCTAGCCTTCATCCTTCACTAGCAGTTTGACCATGTCCAATGGGTGAGTTTGTCATTTGAACTATTGTGCAAGTAATTTTATATAACAACGGAATATGCTAACTTAATTAATGCCACTGAATGGATGTTATACTTTGAGCTTAGCTATGAGAATGATTAGAGAAGCAGTGTCTTAGTCTACTGATGTGATTTATCCTTGGTTGTATATTCTTGGGATCCGTGATGATGTGGACCATGTATGGGTGATTATTGATGATGATTGATGGGTCCACATGTTTGATGATGATATCATATGATGGACATATGATGCAGATGATGTTTGATCCAGTTCAGCAGGTTTATTACTACTTCAGATCAGCAGATTATACATTGTCCATATATGGTGGACCCTACAGCTGGCCCATTAGGGCAACCCAGGGTGTATGAGTACACATTCCTAGTGGATTTGGGTCTTCTGGATCCATTGAGACACTTATCTTTCAGTTCCGGGCACTTCTGACAGTGATTGATGCAGTTTTACACTTGATGACCAGATTTGGGGTTGATTTCCCAGCCTGAGCAGCAGGGGCCCCGTGAGGCCAGTTCACCTAGGGCGCTGATGATGGAGGGGGTGGTCCAGCCACTTGTTTTTACCATTTACCCCCCCTTCTAGAGAGCCTGGTGGGCTCAGATGGGCAGCGCTAGCACCCTAGGAGGCAGTTTTGGCACTTTCACAGTTACCGAGGCAGTTAAAAAATGGGATAAAGTGGTCACTAAGGAAATCGATTTGGGCAATTGAGGCAAGGTTTTGGCATTTGGTCTTCACAGAGGTCTTCCAGGGTGGCGTCCCTACCTTCCAGTCAGTTTTCACCATGTGGGTATGCCCAGATTGATCACAGGAGGACATTTACTGCTTGACTGTCATGCATTCTGAGGACAGTTTTGGTCGTTTATATTATATTGGACATATTTTATTATTTTATTGTGCCTTGGGGATGAGCTAGTAAGGATTGATGCCTCCTAGCCCCACCATGAGCTTATATTGTCATGTCCTAGTCACCATGAGGTGGATTTTGGGTGCTTATGTTTCTCTAGTGGATGACGTCACCCTCTTATTGTACCACTTAGTGGGGGCACTATCATGATATTGGGTGATCCATGTGATGTATTGTTATGATTTATTGTTAGCCATTGATTAGATCTTGAGATCTTTTAATCTTAGCCACTCATGTAAAAAGTGGTTAGGATTGTACTCTCTCCCCATCCTATTTAAGGAGGGAGCCTCTCATTGTAAAATTCATCTAGAGATTTTTGGCTCTTGGCTCTTGGAATAAAATTTCTATCTTTTGGAGTACATGCTTGGATTGGAGTGGATGTTGGTTGTTTCGATTGTAAATGCTATTGTCCATTGCACTGAAGGATCTATTGTAGTTATCTTGCATATTTGCCATATTTCATTTACAGGTTAAGAGGGCGATTTTGGACAAGGGCGAATTGGTGGGGAGGCTTGCCCTTCAATCTTGGAAGAAATCGTTTTGGTGTAACAGGGAGTGGTTTTGCCTTTGTGTCAACTATTCTATGTTTCTCTCTCTCTCTTGCTTGTATCTACCTTTAATTTGTTAAACTAATTGATGCTTTGCTCCTTGGTTTTGACAGGTTAGAAGGAATCACATGTGGCTTGGGAAAATCGATTTGGCAAGAGGGCTTCAACAATTCTCCATTTGATCTTTGGCAAAGTAATCCTCGTCTCAACTAGCATTCATCTCTTCATCCAGGTATGTTCCAAGAGGTATGATCTTCTACTTCCTTGAATCTTCCATGATTTCTAGATCATAAAAACCCTAATCAATTAAAACCCTTGTTTTTTGGTATTTTTTTAGATCTACTTAGATCTAGCCTTGCTTTTGAAGAGATATTGAAAACCCACCTCTATAGCATCCACCCCTAGTTGGATCTACAGTTTGGTGGTGATTGGCTAAAAATTGACCCACTTTTCAAGGCAAAAAGCCCTCCTTGACCCAAATCGCACTTCCTAGTGAGAGGCTTGTTTGGTTAGATCTAGCACATGGGTAGGTGAGATCCCACTTGATTTGCAATCTAGACACTTGATAACCTACCCCCAGATTCCTACTTTGGTGAAATCTACCTTGTGGACATCTCTCCATGTTTTAAGGGGTTAAAACCCCCTTTTGAATTTCTTGGCACCTCAAAACTCAGATCTACTAAGATCTAGCCCTTGGATTGACTTGATTTTTTGGGCATGCATAGATCGGGGTACTAGCATCTTAGATCTACAGTTTGGTGGTCATTGGACTTGATTTGGTCCACCAAACCCACTTTTTAGCCTTCCTTGAGCAAGTCGCACTCCCTTGAAAAAGTGAGTTTGTCCACTTCCACGAGGTGGGTGTTTGAGATTTTCGTGGATTTGGAATGCCCATACCCTAAAACCTAGGTCTAGACTGTCTTTTCGTCACGATCCGCCTTGGGGGTAGCATTCCTTGTTTCAAGGGATTGTGGTCCACTTAGGGTCATTCCTTGAAAAACCTAGATCTAGTAAGATCCAACCATTAGATCTCGTTTAACCCACTTGATTTGGCTTCTAGGTGTCCCGATCTACACTTTGACATACCTTTTCACCCCATTAGCCCATCCAACAAGGCACTAGTACTTCTCTAAAGCAAGTCGCACTCCTTGGGAATTGTGTCAAACCCTAGATCTAGTACATGGGTACTCCTAGAATCAACTTATACTCATAGATCTAGCCTTTATCCAACCACTAGTATCAACTTCACACCTAACTTCACCTTGTGGGCCTATCTCGAACCATTTCACACTTCCCAAGAAAACAAGACCCACTTGTGTAAACGCATGGTACTATACCTAGTCATCATACCCCATCATGTGGCCTAAACCATACATAGGTTGAAACACTAACAATCTCTTACACCACCTTTAACCATTCCTTAACTCTTAGGTCCACTTAGCCTTGCATTGGTTTCCGTAACTCATCATTTACCTACCCTTAGAAACCTTTGTTTGGATCCAATCAACTGTGATTGGTTATAGGGTCTCCCCCTAGGTCTTCCTACACCTTGACCTAAAGCGAAGAGTGCCTCAGTTGACGTGACACCCACCTTGCCTTGGGAACCGTGGCATCTCTTGGGTCACCTCTTTAGTTGCCTGCCTCATCTACCGTCTCGGATGGGATACCTCTAGGGGCAACTACAAGTTGTGTGATAACAGCTCCCTCCTTAAATAGGATGGGGAGAGAGTACAATCCTAACCACTTTTTACATGAGTGGCTAAGATTAAAAGATCAAAAGATCTAATCAACGGCTAATAATAAATCATAACAATACATCACATGGATCACCCAATATAATGATGACATCCCAACTAAATGGTACAAAGGGAGGATGACATCATCCACTAGAGGGGCAAAAGTACAAAAATCCACCTCATAATGACTAGGACATAATAAAATAAGCACATGGTGGGGCTAGGAGGCATCAATCCTTACTAGCTCATCCCCAAGGCACAATAAAATAATAAAATATGTCCAAGATAATATAAATGATCAAATATGTCCTCAAAATCTGTGACAGATAAGCAGTAAAAGACCTCCTGTGATCGATGTGGGCCTACCCACATGGTGAAAACTGGCTGGAAGATAGTGGGATCACCCTGGAAGACCTCTGTGAAGACCAAATGCCAAAACCTTGCCTCAATTGCCCAAATCGAATTCCTCAGTGACCACTTTATCCCATTTTTTAACTGCCTCGGTAACTGTGAAAGTGCCAAAACTACCTCCTATGGCATCTGCGCTGTCCATCTGAGCCCACCAGGCTCTCCAGAAGGGGGGGTAAATGGTAAAAACAAGTGGCTGTACCACCCCCTCCTCATACAGCGCCCTAGGTGAACTGGCCTCTCATGGCCCCTGCTGCTCAAGCTGGGAAATCAGCCCCAAATCTGGTCAACAAGTGTAAAACTACATCAATCACTGTCAGAAGTGCCTGGAACTGAAAGATAAGTGTCTCATTGGATCCAGAAGACCCAAATCCACTAGGAATGTGTACTCATACACCATGGGTTGCCCTAATGGGCCAGCTGTAGGGTCCACCATATATGGACAATGCATAATCTGCTGATCTGAAGTAATAATAAAACCTGCTGAACTGCATCCATCATCATCTGAACCATCTGTCCATCATACGATATCATCACCAAGTATGTGGGACCATCAGTCATCATCAATAGGCATATATATATGGCCCACATCATCACGGATCCCAATAATATACAACCAAGGATAAATCACATCAGTAGACTAAGACATGCTTCTCTATATACAGGGATGCGGTCCAAACACAGAGGTAGAAAAATGGGGAAGTCCTCAGTATCAGAAAGTCAAATGAGACAGGTCAAGGTTTAAAGTCAAATAGGAAAGTCATGTATGGATGGAGTCAAGTGAATATGGAGCCTACACTAGCAGACAACTGGTGTCAGGGAAGGCCATATCTATGTAAGGTGGAAAACCGGTGGGTTTTGTTAAATGACCTAAATGTGCAAGCAATTGTCCATTTTATGATTTATAGTTCATTTTAAACAGTTTGCCACATCAGGAATAATATACCAAGCAGATGCTGTGAACATGACTAAATCAACAAGATAATAATCAACAGTCAGTGATAACATATCCATAGATCATACAACATCATCATAGAAATAATCATCATGTACCATCTGAAACACTATTGCAATACATCTCTAAGCACTGAACTGAAACTGTATGGGATAAAGGGTCACATCGGTCATCAAATCTGAACTCTCAAGGCTCAGCCTTGACACAAGGTCTAACATAAGTCTGAATAATATACTGCTCTGATCATGAGTGATCACAAAATGTACAAATCATCATAGCCATGCTCTGAATAATGGAAGCTCTGGAATGTGCAGATATCTGCTAAGCAAGAATAGTAGCCCTGCTACTATGGTGTGATAACAGGAACCATGGCATCTCTTGGGTCACCTCTTTAGTTGTCCGTCTCCTCTACCATCCCGGATGGGATACCTTTAGGGACAACTACAAGTTGTGTGATAACAGGTATATGGCAAAGCAGATATATGGTATATGCACATAGATGTTATATTTTGGCTTATTTATTTATATTAGTAGTCTAACTTGGCATGTAGTGACTTATTTGGTGATCTAGTGTTATTATGTTGTGGTTCATGGTGGCCTCTGAAGAGGGCAGTTTGTCACTTTAATTGAAGGCTCCCTTGTATGCACATTGGTCATACACCCATCCTTGGTATAGACTTGGCCATTACCGAGACACTGTTTCTAGCCTTGGCTTCATTTATCATTGTCTCCACTCATCCGACCCATCCACTTTGGATTCTTCCCTTGACTGAGACTGAGATAGGTGACCTTGAGGACCTCCCCCCTGTGACCTCTATGTACACTAGACTCCATGTTGTATTGTGTCTCGGCTCTGGAGTGTCTGAGTGGGCACTTTCAAACCTGGGATTCACTTCCAGTCGGTTACCCCCAATGTTGTGATGCAGTATAGGACTATGTAGGCTCACCAGGTGCTCCCCACTTGTCTTTGAACCATGCAGCCTTGCCACCATTACATGCATTATGAGTATTATTGTCCTATCTAAAGAAATGCAATAAAGGCAAAAAGGCTAAATGAAAATCAAATCAAGCCACAAGGCTAAATGTAAAATCAAATGAGAAAAAGGCCAAGCAGATGAGGAACACATTCTAAATCAAAATGACTGCTTGGTTATTGTTGTTATAGCTACGTGATATATCCTCAATAGTTCAGGCTGACCTACAAAAAGAAATAAAACAAATTGTAATTTATTTTATTGCAAAGAGAAGTCGGCCCCAATTGGAAAAGTCACTTCAAAATCATGTATAAATAGGAGGGACGCCTCCTCATTTGGATACATCTCAAGCTAGTTCGCTCAAGCAAGGATAAGTTCGATTTCTGGTTGCAGAAGACAATTTTCTAGGGCTTCTTCTTTGGCATCTATTCTCTTTGTGATCTTCACTATTCAAGATCACTCTTATCTTTGATGTACTTGTATTATGTACTGAATCTTTGAATAAAAAAGGTTTTTTGGGTTTTTCCCGAGTTTGGGTTTTCACAGGGTAAACTATTGTGTCTCTATTTTGTGTCTGTGCATAGTTATTCTTTCAGTGATCCTATATTTGTTTCTAAGATGAAAATTATACTGCTATTATTGAAAATTTAACATTAGTCACATGTGAAATTAAAATGTAATGGTTATTCCTCACGAAGTCCCAATGAAGGGCTTGGATGTGAGATGGAGCAAGGGACAGCGAACTTTAAGTGTCTCCTAGAACCTCAAATTATGGTCGGTTGTACACCCAGCAAGACGGTTCTAGACAAGATCCTCATGAAGCTTGATGCAGGCTTGGATGTGAGTTGCAAGTTGCATGTTAGAGGCTAGTGGTGGTTTCCGAAGCAATCTATTACATTTGTGAGGCACCTCCCTCCCCTAGTGTTCTCTAGTGTGCATATGTCACTGTGGTCCCTTGCTTCCCATGCTTATCCAAAGGGTCACATTGTCAAGATCTTAGTCATTCCCTACTACCTTTTAAGCCTTCTTTTATCCACCTCATCCATAGCTAGCAGATTGACCAAGTCTATAAATGTGAATACTTTGGAGACTTCATGAAAGGGTGATGGGCCCACCTTGACTTAGGCCTATTTTATGAAATTGTCTTATGATGATCACCATGATTTGTCACTTATTGTTGTAGTTGGTATACTAATATAAATAAGGAAGCCTATTACATCTTATGGTGCATGCAGGGACACACAAGTTTAGCTCTTGCCACTATTTGACCAGTTTGACTTGGTCAACCTTGTTTAACCAAGCCAAATATAGGGTCCCGGGCAACTTTGGATCCGAAGTTGCAATTTTGGTTTTTTTGCATCCATTGGGGTTCCTTACAAGACTCCATGCATCAGTTGGCCAATATATGACTTGGTATGGGATATTTTTAATTATTGTTGGCCAATAGGACCCTATTTTAATATGATGAGCATGGATTGAGCTAAATAATGCATATTTGATGGATTCCAATGGTTCTTGTGACCAATATTAGTGGATTTGAGGTCTTTGATCTCAATGGTACAGTCTGTTTGAGGTTCTGGGCAAGGGAAATGGCTGAATTTTGCATATTACAGCTTCAGCCATATATACCAGCACAATAAAATAATGAAAATTAACCATAGACTTGGTTTTGCAGGCAAAAGGGTGCACTTGGCCACTTGGTAAAATTGTCAAAGAGCTAGGATTTCTCAAAACGCTACAAAGTTGATCTCCGTGGGAGCAAATTGTCACCATCTTGGCTTTCTCTACTTATACCGAGTAAGTATTTCACGATTTGTCTCTTGTTTTCATGTTTACTCTGACTGTCCCATAAATTACTTCACTAAAATTCACACCATTTACACTATCGACAAGTCTTTCACTAAGAATCTTAGGAAGCATTTTTGAGAGGTTATTAAAACCTACTGGAATGTATTTTTGTAACATGCTATCCATCCGTATTGAGTCATATGGACATGCACTAGTTCCCCTAGGATTTTTGAGTCATTCTGAGAAAATTAATTTTTCAGAGTTTATAAGTTTTTATAATAATTTAATTAAAAAATGAGAAAGTGATAAAAGATGGGTTAGGAGGTGAAATTGGACATGAGGGTGCTCGTTTTCTAACCCAGGGCACCCATAAAACCCCTAAACCCACTTTTCCTAAGTATTGAGTGAATATTATTCACTTAAGTCAAATTCTCTCCAAAATATTAAAAAAGTAATTTTTAATTCAAAAATAATGGATTTGGAGCAAATCCAAACTCCTACAGAAAAGGTGGGTGGTCTAGTGAGTTGGCCCAGTTGACTTGGCAAAGACATTTAAAGAAGATCCCAATCAATATTGGAGTGTTGTGAGCATTGATTTGATTGGGAAGAGGTGGCAACCATCCCATTGAATACCACTCCAACCACCATATCAATCATGATTTGGATCCTACACTTGTCATTTGATGCCCTAAATGGCTCTCTTCTTCACAAATTCGAATTTGTGGTTGGAGAGGTGTCAAGTGGAGGTTAAAAAGTGTCAAATGGTTGGAGAAATGTGTCATTAAACTCCCCAAACCCTTCACATGTGTCAACAAGCCTTTTCTAAGTGTATCAACCCATTTCTCCAAGTGTCAAAGAGGATCTATCTTGGGATGTGCACCTCCCCCTCTCTTATTTTCTATAAGAGCAAGTTCATGCTCCATCTTTCTCAAGTAGTATGGATGCAAGAAACCTCTGCTCATTGTACTAGTGATATATTTTTAATGCAAGTGAAAAGCTTTGGAGGTCCATGGGTGTACATTTCTTGGATGCATGCAAGTATTTGAGGTGATATTGCTCTAGTCTATTCTTCTTTTGTTTATATATGATTGTAGATCTAGCTTGATTGATTCATAGAATAAGCATTTCGATTGTAAATTGCTTATTTTTGTATTGTTTTGAAAGACTAGAAGTAGCCAACTACACTAGTTTGTATTTAGGCTCTTCAAATTTTTCTTTACCAAGCACACTAGATTTTACTCATTTGTATGCAAGGGTTTGTTCAAGGTTTTTGCAGATCACAAGCTTGAAGAGGGCTTGGAACTAGCTTGTCTCTTCTCTCCTCTTCAACACAAACTAATATTGTATTTCAGGGATTTTCCAAGACTTCACAAAGATCAAGCTTGGGCTTGGGGTTCATCCATCAACTTCAAATTTAAAACAACATTCTTCTCTTTCCCTTTTTGCTATTTTCTAAATATTTGAGTTGTAGATCCATACTTTTCTTGCAATTATTTTCAGATCTACATACTTAGAAATCACATGCTAGATTAGATCTAAGCTCCTAAAAAGTCCATTTTGCATTAGATCTAAGCTAGATTTGAAACTTCCTATACTTATAATTTTTTTCAAAAATTTTCGTAAGTATAAAATGTTTCAAATTTTTTTATTTTTTCATTGTGTTTGCCATCATATTCTAAGAGATTTACTTGCTGGTTTTTAGCAGGTCCAAGGAAAAAGAGGAGGAAGCTCTGGCGAAATTTCGCTAAAACTTGCCAAAAACACCTTGAAAGGGACCCACTTTTAGCATTGTTTCAAATTTCAGCTTGTAAGCCCTTAGAACCAAGTCTAAAAAGACTAAGAGGCAGTTTTATTTGAGCATAAATTGTAAATCATTAAACGAGAGCAGTGGGGTAACCAGCACCTACATCCCATCCCCCTTGGGGGGATTTGTGTATTTTGTCAATTTTCATGTGTTTGCAATTTTTCTAACTCCACCCATTCACACACTCACTTTTGAAGTGCAGGGTGTATCTTCCATCTAATTTTTCATTTTTGCAAAAGTAGAGTAGAAATAAAACCATCTTCGTCGCCACGAAGTATGCTCTCACCTTCACCCAAAGGCAATTTTGCCGATTAGTGGAGGTTGATCAGAAAGTGCCGTATAAGATTGGCCATCAATATATTTTCATTTATAAGTCTTGTTTTTTCAATTTCATAAGACTCTTGAACTTAGCTGAAAAGCAAGTCAAGAGCGCTCTCTGTCGGAGGGTCGATGGTTACTAGCTTCAAACTTGAATAAACTATTTGCCTACACTGCGTATGCTCTACCCACCAACAGTACGTCTGAGCTATGGGATACCAAAAGCAGCTGGAAGCACTTTTTAATTCTCACATTTAACTTAATCAGTCACCTAATAAAATTAACTACCCACAAGATAGTGAAAATCCGGCACTTCGAAACTAGTTTTTGGTGGGGAAGTTCTACCTGGGAACGTTGGGTAGTTGTACTCTGACCTTGGGGCACCGTTAGACTACATCCTTATTGGTGTAGTGTTGAACACGCGCTCAGGGTATTAACAGTCCAACATGTCCTTGTACAGAAGCACCAATCTCTAGATTTCCAAACATTCCTCTCTGTCCCTTTACAGTATTTCGGGAGTCTCCCTTCTTTCCCCTAATCAAGATTCATTTTAATAATTTAAAATCAACCAAGAGACAATTGCACAACATTTACTTTTCTAGCATTACAAATTTCACACTGTATTTGACTCCATAAGGCACTGGTCCTTGCACTATTCATTTGTTTTTTATCAACATCAAGTATTTGTGCATCTTTATAACTCACAGTGATTTATCTGAACTTATGCTGGTGAAAGCTTTCTTAAACTCTTGTGGCAATTACATCTTGAACCTTTAATCAAAAACTCCCAAAAACATTAATAAACAACCCATCACTTAACTAAAAGACCCTAATAACCTTAGTAACTTTCCATAGGGACTACCCCCTTGGCTTTCGTTAGGAATTTTGCCTAAACAGAGGAGTCAAGAACCAACTGACATACTTGACTCGAGACTTGCCACCAAGGGCACACCAAGCGGCAGCAAAGATTTCTGCTGCGACAAAGACGGGGTGTGATCCAGCGGCAACAAACCCCATTTACCCAAGGATTAAGCGCTGGTTTGATTAGGGAGTGCACCCCACTTAGCTGGCTCTCTTAGTTTTCTTGTTTTGGACTTGTTTTTCTTGCTTGGGGCTGGTCACTACTTGTCAAATCTTCATCCCAAGCATTTTTGAAGTGTTAGGATAGACCTTGAAGCTCTATAACTTTCTTCCTTAGACACTATCGATTTGTGTGGCTAATCCCCCCCCTCCTTAGGGCAGAACATTAACAATAAATTCCTATCACTAAAATCCTCCTGGACTTGTGTTGAACTCTGCCACTATTAAGATTTGCATAACCAATCTATATTGCAGATCTGATATGTGCTTCTATTTCCCATTTTATTGACTAATTATCACTCAGTAGTGGATTTTTTGTGGTCTAGGCTAACCCATCCAAGATACCTATGCATGTTGTCGTTTATGTTTAGTTGAGTATCTTGGTATTTTGAGTTGTCCTTCCCTTGTGGAAGACATAGGGTCTCCCCCTTAGCCTTCTCTTGCAGTTGGCTTAAAGTGACAAGTGCCTTGCCTAGAGTGACAACCACTCCAAGAGTGGTGGACCTAGTGCTTGAGGTATCACCTACCTTGATGCCTTCACCTCTACCGTCCTGGATAGGATACTTTTAGAGGCAGCTAGAGCTTGCGTGATAACAGTAATATCCATTTATAAGCAACCTATTGATAGTTTTTAGTCCAGTTTTATCATATTGTTGTTAGGCAAGGTAGAAACATCTTCCACGACATCAACAATCCAAGTGAACAGAAAATTTATAATGATGTAGAAATAGAGGCATAATATACATATTAAATTGTTGAGTTTATTAGCACAGCTATTTGTGGTAACTTGTCTCATTAAGTTATTGCTACTTGGAATTGCAGGTTTGCCTCAAGTAAACTATGGTATATTGATCAAATGATCAAAGTTCTGACTGAGGTATGGTTCACTTCAGACAGTGAATAATTTCGTTTACAATTTAATAATGACTTATGTTAGTTTGATTGCATTCAAAAACCTATAACAACGTAGCATAAGGCTCAATTATGTTATATTTGCATTCATCACATGCAGTTTCACTGTGTTTATACTGTCAAGAGTGTGGTGATATTTATGATGTGATTGGAGGAGCTAATTCCATATCAAGCTTGATTGAGCTTAACAAGAATTGGCAAGCTTGGCAACGATCTTTGAGGAGCTGATTTATAATACTGAAGACCTAAGAATGGATGGGATCTTGGAACCATATCAGTATAGACCTTTCCATATCCAAGAGAATCAGTTCATCTATTTTATTATGGGACTTTATCTTCCATATATCGAGTAGTCCTAACCCCGAAATGCATTGCCACATAATCTATTTTGTATCTTTAGATCTTGGGTCCCTTATTGTAAGGACATGCTGTTGGATTTTCTCTTCACTTAGAGTTACTCATTGTGACCTGTTACCACTTAAACTCTCACCTAAGGCACAAAGTCTTCACCAAGTGGAACTTGGAAGATTTACCACTATCACCTTAGCACCCTCTTCCCTCACTTTAGGATGGCTGGTTACCAACACAAGGGGGCTTCCATAAATGTAAGTGAATACTGGAGGGTTTTATGGACTTATTATAAATCTGTCTTAAGGATTTTATGATGTTAGATATTGCATATTTATCGAACAGGATCAGAAATCTGGTCTTAGATGCAGAAAATAATCAATTACCAAACTCAGAGGCAGACCTGGATTAGAATATAGACCATAGCAGATATCCTCGACTTATATAAATCTGTTTTGAATGTTCTTTTATAGCTGAAAAATACAGATTTATATGGCAGAATTTTCGGTCTAGTTTAAGATGCGTTAAATGGTGTATTACAAGACTGTTTGGGGCAGATCTGCAGTATGAAATGGCTGTAATTTCCAAATCTGTTTTGCAAAAAATAAAATAGCCAATAGGTTTATACAGATTTTTAAAGGTGGTACCAGTGCCTATATTTTGCATTGGGAATATGGGGTCTAATGAGGCTCAATGGGAGGCTGTCCAAATAAGGAGATGAACAACAAAAATAGTGCCGCAGATTACAAGCAATATTCACTTTCTCCTTGCTGTCCTAAACTTCAGAAATTTATCATGGAATTTACTAGAGTAGATAAATTCAATGATTGTGGGTTGTGTACCTAACATAGAGAGACATACATCAATGGCAAATGCAACACATCACAATGACAAATAGTAATACAATAAAAATAGAATGCGAAAAGAAGGGGAGGTCTCATACCACCCAATCCCCTAAGTTTTGATCAATGAATTTTATGGTATTAATCAATTTAATGGTAGGACCATGCAACCCGCCACATTGCAAGGCATTCAAGGTTATTAAAGGCCATCGTATCATCGTAATCAAGGCTGAGTGCACTCAAAGCATGGCATCACACATGCCATACAAGCCAATATCTCGTTGTTTTGAAATCGAGTGTGTTAATCCAAGGCTTCCAGATAGGATGGGGTATCGAAGCCATCATATCATGGTAATCAAGGCTGAGTGCACTCAAAGCATAGCATCACACATGCCATACGATCCAACGTCTTGTTGTTTTGAAATCGAGTGTGTTAATCCAAGGCTTGCAGGTGGGATGGGGTATGGAGGATTCTTTGATGGTCTGACTCGTCAAGGTGAGCTCTCCCCAGTGCCTCTGAAATTTAAGGTACGGTCTGTCTCAGCTCTGTGGTTTAATGACAATCCTATTGGTCGAATGAAAGGTGCAGATTCAATTCCTTTGTGGCTCTGTTGGACATCTGTTCTGTTCTTTCTGTTCCGTGGTTTTACACAGTCTTTTCTTCAGTAGTTTGTCAGAATATAGTGCTTTTTGTTGGATTGGAGACTCTTGAGTCTTGGGTATAGGATTTTTCTGTATTATTGGGCCTGTTCATCTGGTTCGCGTCCCCTTTGTGTTTGGTCGTTGTTAGAGGACTGCATCCTCTTTGCAAATTTGTCCATTTTGTTTGGGTGTGAATTTGTTGCTTCGAGTGGTGGGGGTTGGTATCTTCAGTTTAGTTATGTTCTCTGGTTTAATTCCCTCAGGTGGATTGGTACTTGCTGGGCACTCCCGGAATCTTGGAGGCTAGCCTCGATGGATTGCCCAGGATGATGATGGGAATGCCTATGGGATATTTATGAAATTCAGAGGATTCCTCTAAGGCATGAAGAATATATCAGTGATAATAGGACTTCAATTATTTCAATGACAACGACAGTTCATAGTAATGAACGCCAATGATGCTCTCAGAATGCGGTGGTTATGGATACCCTCATATAATAGTAGAGACAAATTCAAGCTTTGAAAGTCGAATGCTCGCAGCTCAGGCTTACGGTAGACAACCTCTTCAAAGGCTCTCAATCAACTGCTTCGAAATTCCAATTGTTATTAACTTATTAGGCTCAGCACACAGGGAACTCAAAGAGGAAGCAACTGTCCACCAATTATTTGAAGACATGGACCTGGAGAATCAAGGCTTGCAGCAGGAAAATGGGGAACAAGATGACTCTCAAAGCAAGCGCACCTTCCATTAAAATGCAGTAGATATATTTTGTAAAACTGTACTCATTTTAGACATTTTTTCCAAATCTATACTTGTAGCAGCTCTATGAAATCCACTGCAAACGATTCCTATATTTTTCTAGATCCTTTTTGTATGATGGAAATGCTGGTTTTTTAACCCCCAGATTCAGCTTTCATTTTGTATTAATCTATTGTACAGTTCGGCTGCAGCCCCTTTAATACAAAATCTATACCTGTTCTTGATAAAAAAAAGATCAGGACTATGAGACATAGTCATTCACTAGCTATCTATAATACTATATACACCAAACCTATTGTACCTATCCACTATCCATGCACAATTCATTTTTCCTAAAAGACATATTATGTCTTTTATAGGCCTTACAATAGGACAAAGTGCAAGCAAGCAACCTTATAAATATGTTGTACCAACCTTTGGGTCTGTTACAAACTCCATAGAAAATGAAAACAACATGACAAAAGCACTGTTTGTAAATGGCTCTTCTTCATTTTGAAAGAATTGAAAGCTCAATTATTTTTTCTTTGAGGAATGCAAAAACTATAACAAACTTCAAAAGGTAAATGGTAAAACTTATCAAACATAACTGAATACAGGATACCTGAAAGATTGGATGTAGATACCTGCGAAGGCTTTTATTCACAGCCATGTTACATAAATATGGTGCACCCTTTGGAGGAATCGGTGTGGGAGGAAACTCAGCAGATCCTTCAGAGTTAAACGAAAGCTCCACAGTGCCACCCAATATCCACTCACCCGATTCCCCTTCTGTATACAGACCTACAAGTGTTGCAGCATGAGGAATGAAAGCCCTCCTCTCAAGCATATGCTCTCTGACAGTTAACCTTAGCAAAGGACGGTACGTGAGGGCCCCCCACATAAGTTCTGCAAAGGAGTCTGTCAGAAGTTCTACCGTATCCCCCATATGTTCAGTGCTTATAACTTTAACCACCAATAAGCCATGGTCAAATATATGCTTATATTCAAAATTTTCCAAAAGTTTCAACATTTCTAATTCTTCATCATTCAGCAGCCCCTTATTGTTCTTCAATTTGAATGGAGCAAAATCGTATGGAGATATGACTTTGCGAGTTACAGGGCTATCAGATTGCTCTTCACCTGAATTAGTCAGGGAAGTGTCCTCTAATGCTTCTTTTAAGTCATCGCCATTCCCTATTTTGCTGTCTTTTTTCTCCATGGTCTCTGAACTGGTTATATATGTGTCATTCTCAACATTCCCAACAGCAGTGTCACACATTCCACGACTTTTAGACCCATGAGAAGTCAAATTTTCCCTTTGTTTATCCAAAACAGTTCTACCCAACTCGTTTCCTCTATCCATTTCCCCAAAAGCCTCCCTGTTTCTATTATCCAACTGGTTTCCTCTATCCACATCCCCCAAAGGTCTACTGTTTTTATCAAAAATGGTTCTACCCGGCTTCTTTTCTCTATCCACTTTCCCCAAATCCTCAGATACAATTCTATATATTGTATCCCCATCACTCCCTTCGGCAGAATCGTAATTGCCACTCGATTTGGATCCAAAATCTTCCAAATTGGCACTGTTTTTCTCCAAAACACTGCTTTCTAAATTGTTTTTTTCCATTGCCCCCAATTCCCTTGATCGATTTCCAGACAACGCACCTCCATCATTCCCCGCAGCAGGATCACAGTTTCCACTACCAGTTGTCAACCCAAAAGCACCTAAACTATAGATGTTTTCATCCCAATCCTCGTAACCATTATCAATTTCACTAGTTTTGGTTCCAAAAACATTCAAATTCCTTGTGTTTCCCTCAAAATTAGGCCTACTCAGTTCCTCCAAATCTCCAGACACATTATCATTCCCCACACCAACGTTAGACCCAAAATCAGCAAAATTGGAATTGCTTTCACTTACCTGATTTCTTCCATCCACTTCCTCCAAGTTCTCAGACCCATTTGCTTGCCTTCCGTGTTCCAATGAAGAAGCAAAATTTGCACTGCTGCTTGACCCAATTTCAATAGAATCTGCACCGCTTTTCTCCAGATTTGTGCATTCACAGCGCTGAAATCGACTCCTATGGTTCTTGGGTGCTCCATTTTTTAACAGAAGAGAGAAAACACTGGCCTTGTGCCTAAGCTTGAACTTTGTCAGAATCTGAGGACTGGCAAAGGCTAATGGCTGAGCTGCGGAAGTGAATGCTTGGCTAAAATATGAGAAACATGTGCAGCAAAGTGAACTTGAAAAATGATGGGGCATGTTTATGATGGTATTCGTCATGGGGCTCATAAGAATGGACCGAAATTCTTGGTAAAAATAGTCCCTATTCCAACTTGTATCATAGTTGAAGAAGTTTGAGCCACTGCCACATATATTTGAAAGTAGTTTTTATAATATTAATCGATAATATATTAAGGTCTTTTGACCATTTGATGTTTACGAGGGATTTTTTAACATTATTGTGAATATTTAATTTCATCATTAAATATTAAATCCTATATTATTGTTTATATGGTTTTTTTAATTTCAGTTTAAAAGGTATTTATTAATATTAAAAATGTATCACATATTTAATAAGAAAGTAGTAGATAAAATATGTTATCAAAATCTATTTAAATTAATCAGAATTATAAATATGCATTATAATGGTTAGAAGGTTTTATTAAGTTTTTTTGAAGTATAAAAAAAGTTGTAACTTGTTATTTTCTTTTGAAATTCAAAGTTATAAATATTGTCAAAAAAGATTAATAGTTCAAAGTTAAGATCTTAAGTCTAAAAAGATCATTCCATTATATAGCAATAGCTAGATCAACTACATAAAAACAAACTAACAACAAAACAATATGAAGAAACCCTAAACATAAATTCACCAGCAAAAAAACACATAAGCACGAGTCCACATAAGGTCTTATTAAGATCTATATAAAACCTTTTGAATTATTGCATATTTTTATAAAAAAAAGTCTTATTGAGATTTATATAAATCTTTTAAATTGTTGTATATTTTTATGTTTATAAAAAATAAAAATAAAATTAGTAACGTGGAAAAAATAAGAATAAAATATCTATAAATGATAACAAATAAACATATATATGTATGAAAAATATTTAAAAATAAACAAATATAGATATGCTTTAACCTTGGTCAATCCTTCTTAATGTTTGATAGATTTAAGATGAATTTATGTTGGTGATAGTCAATATTGAACTAGCTATTTTTTTTTAGTACATTCTCAAAGAGACTTTAATAACAAGTATATGTCCAAGTTTAAGCTATTGATATGTTAATTACCTTCGAGTATTGTGATGCAATGATTAGGTGAGGTAAGACAATTTTCTAACCCACATTCAGTTTCCTCCCTTGAACCACATCAACACAAATAATTGATGCCCACAATCCTCATTCTACTTCTTTATGAGTCAAATATATGAACTGCAAAAAAAAAACATGTCAAATGCTATTAAAAAGAGACATTGTAAGGATACAAAAGATCTAGTTTATGAGATTGAATTTCATAGCTAAGAAAAAAGTGAAATGAGCATAGACATGGGATAAGGGCATTCTTTTGGTTCAATTCAATGGATACTAAATCAATTTCATTTTTCAAAAATTGCTTTTAAAATAGCCATGATAATGAAGGAACTATCAAGGATTTTTTGTTGGCATAATGAAACAATCAAAATCAATACTCGAAATTCATGGAGATAAAGTTGATACTTTGCTCGGTTGATTTAAAGAATTTCACCATTCATATAGCACACCCACCTCCGTCGAAGACATATCATTATCTTCACCTCATGCATTTTATAGAAGCTCTAATCTAACCAATTCATTGTTGATTACAAAACATTTGCTCATAAATCTACAATATAAAGAACAATTGAGTTTTCTATGTAGTATTAACGCATGTACCCTCTTCATTTTATAAATATTCAAACACGCAAGGTTTTTGTTCCAAATGCATCTCCATTCACGTCAATGCTAGCCATTAGAATAGTATGCATAATTCTCATGATAGAGTAGATGTGACTAATGACAACATTTTATATACGGCCATCCTTCATAAAGAAACCCGCAAAAAAATGTCATTGGAGATTGGAAGAGGATATCATTTATTTATTTTTTATTATAAGATCTAGCATTTAATTTTTCAAGTTGCCCCTGGGTAATTCCAAGCTGAGATGTTTTTTCATTAATGAGAATGGTGTATTAATACATCACTGGGTGACCTTTGGTCCTCAACTTCCAAATTACAAGTGGATAATAATCTTGTATGATTTCCCCCCCGGATGGGAGTGTCCAGGTTGACGCTAATCACGTAGAGAGAGGACAGGTGGAGAGATGTGTGGAGCATGCTCCCACTATTGTATCTCTTGATAATTAAGGCAGAGATGAGGGGAACGCTTCAGTGGCTCATGGAAATAATGACTAAAAGTAGGGGGTACGATGAAGAGATTCAAGGACTGAGTGGCATTCAATGGCAGACAATAGCCATGGATGGAAAGTATGATGGAAGAACGAAACCATCAGGGGAGCCAGATGCAGTTATTATGGCTCATCCTGGAGATATCATTAACCCAGACGATTGGAAGAATCGATGGGAAAGTGCTATCTTGAGGAATTATGTGACTAACGGTTCCCATATGCTGAGTCTCATTATGTGTTTATGCCATTCAGTTGACCCTCAGATTGGAAATTTTAAAGTAATGGAAACCAGGGGGGAGGAAATGCAAGAGGGTCCAGAAGGAGAAAGACCTTATGGAGCCTTCGGTGCAAACCAAAGAGTAGCTGAAGGTAGCCCAGGATGCTAATTACTTCAAGAAATATGTTCCCTAAAAGGTGAAGAATGAAATAGACTCAGCGGAGAAATAATTATGGAATGAGATGGCAGCTTTCCAAGAAGTGGAAGAGTTCAACACCCTAGTTGCTTGGATCCAAGACCTTGGGGATACCCGTTCACACTTGGCCCTGTATGAAAGGTCAATTGCTTCATTATGGGTCATTAAATTCCTTCTTGCTCGAGGTCCTCATCGACTGAAACAAGGAAAATGCAAAGCTGAAGTAGGAGATTGGTTGGTCGCAGGAGCAGATATTGGATTTGCACGTAATGCGCAAGAAAATTGATGTGATTTCCAAGCGTTTAGGGGTGCAATTCATCCCAAGGAAACTAATAGCAAGCAGCACTCCAAGCACTCCTTGGGTCATCCATGAAGAGCCGCACTCAAATTGCCATCTAGCAGCTTGACCACGTTCTTCTGTGGTCAACCAAGTTCCTAGATTCTTGCTTGTTATTTCAAATAGTTTGGTTTTTTGTTTTTGTTATCGCACTATCGGACTTAGATTGACCAGTTTCCTAGTCCATGGAGTTTTAGGTTTGAACTTTGAATTTCAGTCTCTGAACAATGTTTTGTTATGAAGTCTCTTTCGCTCCCAGTTTCCCCTCCAGGGTGGGAGCATAACTCTAGTATAAGAACAATTATGGATTGGCAGGATGGAGGCCTCCTCCAACCTCTTTGGTTATTAGCTTTGGACATATTTTCATCATGTTAATATAATTTTCTATGCATACTTACAAATAAAAAAGATCTTGTATGATTAGGTATCCAACATCCCCCCCTTGATTCAAAGGAGTATTTGTGAGTCCATGCATCTTTTTGAACTTTCCAAGCTTTTATCTTCCAAGCACTTTGGTGAAGATGTCTACAATTTTCAGACTTGTGGAACAATGTCTCAAATGAATAGTCTTGGCCTCTACATGATATCAATTAGATGGTACTTTGTGTTGATGTGCTTAGTTCAATCATGGAATATGGGATTCTTGGCCAACTTAATTGCATAAGTATTATCAACCAGAAGAGGATTAAATTTCACTTGTTTCTCGTGCAAATATTCAAGTATCCTCCCGAGCCATAGAATCTCCTTCGTTGCTTCTAATGCATCCACATTTTCTACCCCTGTTGTGGAATTTGTTGGAATTAACTATTTGCATGATCTCCAAGAGACAGTTGTTGATTCAAGACTCATGAGGTAGCCTAAAGTAGACACTCCATTCTCATTATTTCCATCAAAGTCTAAATCAAAATATCCAATCAGTTTGAATTCATCCACCTTATAAAATTTGAGTCCAAAGTCTTGAGTCCTCTTCAAGTATCTTAGAATTCTTTTTGTAGCAGACCAATGTCCTTCACAGAGTTTTTGCATGAACCTAGAAAGTATCCCACTGGAAAATGAAATATCTAGTCTAATGGTGGTATGATAGATAAGACTCCCATGAGTTGTCTATACTTGGTTGCATCGTCAAATTCATTTCCTTATTTTAATGTGAGATTCACATTTTGTTCCGCTGGAGTAGAGAGAGGGTTACACTATATCATGCCAAAACTATTCAACAACTCTCCAATGTATTTCTTCTGGGAGATGAATATATACTTTGGATTCTGAGTTACTTCTATACCTAAGTAGTAGTGAATATGTCACAAATCTATCATCTCAAATATTTTCTTCAATTCTTTCTTTATGGATGCAATATAGCTTTCATTGTTCCCTGCCATCAATAGATCATCTACCTAAAAGATATACAACAGTTTTTCCAACTTTCTTGAAAAACAGAGTTGCATCATCAAGATTAAAGTGTTTGAAATTCAATTTCAAAAAGATGCTCGATTATATTTTCATACCATACACGAAGTGCTTGTTTCATGATGCCATAGAAAGACTTGATGAGATTCCATACCTTATATTATTGTCCCTTCAGAACAAAACCTTTCAACTGAGACATGAAGTCTCCATTCAAGAAAGTAGTCTTCATATCCCTTTGATGTACTTTCCATCAATTTTGTGCAGCCAAAGCCAATACAGTGAAAATGATATCCCATTTTGTTACAGGGGCAAAAACCTCATAGTCTATGCCGTCTTTAAGTGCAAAACCTTTTACCACAAGCCTCGTCTTATGCTTGTCAAGTGAGTGATAAGGTTTGTACCTATTCTTGTAGACCCACTTGCAAAAAATTGGTTGGTTCCAAATGGAGGGTCAACCAACTTCCATGTCCCATTCTTGATGAGATCATCATATTCATTATACATAGCTTCTTTCCAAACATCATAAGGAGCAAATTCTTCAAAGGAAGTTGGTTCATGGTTAGTAGATAAATTCAATTCATGATCATATGAAACATCCATATCATCTTGTAAAACTTTTGGTTCCTATCTTTTCCACCTCATCAAGATGAACACTTTCAAGTGTCTTCATGACCCACTTTGAATTTTTTATGAGGGTCCAAGTTGTTCAATTGGTGGTGCTTCATTCTCTTCAAGATTCAATCTTCCAATCCTCTCAATCACATCATCCAATTGAACCTCTTGTTTTGGTGAAGTGGAAGGAACTTCTTCATGAGAGAGAGACTGTGCTACAAAAGGAGATTCCAAAGATTGATTGAAGATAGGGATCCCCCCTTCAAGATGTGGAATCTCATTGTCAAATTCATGAAATGTCTTTACTATGGGTAAATTTATCGCGACGATCAAGCTATCTCTCCACAATCTTGTCATATTTATTCATTTCAAGAAAAATCAAATCTCTAGAAAGAATAAATTTTTTGTTTACCTCGTCACAAAGATTATACACCTTAGTGGTGTTTGAGTACCCCAAGAAGATGCACTTTCGACTCCTTGAGCCAAGTTTGTTTCTTTATTTCTCAGGAATTAAGGCATAAAAGGTGGAACCAAAAACCTTGAGATGACTTATCATCTTCCCATTTTGTCATGATGACTTGGTTGTCAAAGGATCTTCTATCTCAACTTTCCCATCAAATATGTGGATGGAATGGCCTTGTTGTCGAATGTGCATAAGAGACAACAATTTTCTCTGCAAATTTTGGAAGATAGAGAACATTCTGCAACATAAAGTTGGGAAATCCATGCAATTTAAGCCTAATGGTGTCAATTCCCTTAGGCTTGAGGCTGGAACTATCTCCAAAGTACATTATACCAATATTGAATAGAGCTTCATTTACCAATATTTCAATATGCAACAATAGAACGAGCATATTCAAGATCTTTATGTCTTTCTTATTTTTTCTCTTTCTTCTTTTTTGTGATCTTCTCCCATGGAAACCAACAATGCTCTGCATCATGACTATTCTTGCCACAACAAACATACTGAAGATCATCTCTCTTATCATGATTATGTCTACCTCCCTTGCCTTTAAAATTATTTCTTCTAAGTCTTCTCTAAGAATGCATCTTTATAGGAAAAACACTTCAAATTCTACAAATAACCCAAACTACAAACTGCAAATAACTCAAAAGTTCAAGGTTGTCAATACCACCAATACAAAGTTGAAGACTATCTTTTGCAGAGATCAAAATTGGCTTTTGGGGTCCATTGTGATCATTATTACAAATCCCAATCCCAAGGGTAAGCCGACACAATGATAGGGGCTGGACTTAAAAATAGTGTCATATATTTTTCTTCACACAAATAAAAAGATGAGACTCACTACTTGTAGATGTCCCTTGTTTCAATAACTAAAATAATGCTTTCTCACTAAAAATATTTATATGAACCCCATGATATTAACCACTCGACCATGATAAATCCAAGATAACAAAAGAATCATTTTATAAAATATGGTTCGAGAGTGGTATCAAAGGAAGTTGATAATAAAGGCAATGAACCCATGAAGCAAGAAGAAGAAAGGAGCTTTATCTGTGGTGAGCCTCAGAAATGTATCATTACGCTCATCTTCTTTTGACATTTTCATGAACATTTAACCCCTAAATTTCCCATCTTGTGCCCTAAACATTACATATGTTGTCCCATTATAGCCATTTGAGGTTTATCTAGTAACTCCTTGTAAATTGATATATTTGACAGGTTTTATGAATTTTTTGAATGGAATGCATGAGTTCTTGTAAATATTTATATGTTGGAGGAACTAATGATCTATGTTGCAGGACAATACTATTGTTTATTCACCTTTGTTGCAAAGACTATGACATTTGGGAATTTTTCTTTGTCCAAATAATTCACGTGCAGCTATTGACAAGTCTATTGATGGATTTGCTGAAGTCTTTCACTAGAGTTGCTAACGATTTTTTCTACAACAATTGCTGACAAATATTCCAATAACACTCATTGACTAACTTTCCATTAGCAGATAAGCATGGGATACAAATCCTTTTCAATACCCAGATGGAAAAGACCAATGAAGCACAGTTGGTAGCAAGACGCCATTAGACAATTAAAATGACTACAACAATAATCATTACACTGCTAGATTGTGCTCTTTCATTGATTATGCATTTTTCCACATTTCCCCTTTTTAAGGGGAAATGACTATCAATTTAAAAAACTGCTAAGATATGCCTTTATTTTTTGCTTATACTCCTTTATTTTATGCTTCCACGAAAGAGGGCAGTTGCCCACTAATTGAGGACAATTTTTTGTATAAGAACAAAGCCAAAAAAAAAGAAGAAAGGACTTACTTACTTATTATTTTGAGAATTGAAATTCCTTTGCTATTTGTGTTTTGTGATTGTGGTTTGAGTTCAAATCACCCGTGCTCCAGGGTGAGGGCAATCGATCAAACATGTTGCTCTTTAGAAAAACATGTTTGTATCTTAGCATCTTTGGGGTTGAGTAAGTTTTCACCCTTTGCAAAACATGAGTATTCAAAGAATACTCCTACACAGAGAACAATCCCATGTATGAATTTCATGTAGAAACGCTAGGCCATGTGAGAAGGCTCCTGGGAAAGGTAATTGTACACAGAGGTCACACATCATTAACCCTTCAATCCATGGCCTCCATGTTCACCTGCAAACCCTCACCAGATACTTCTCATGACATGAGGTCAATCACGCAGCCTCCAAGTGCTTACTACATGCCCTCCTATATTTTTCACAATGATACAAGGAGGATATTGATATCTTACGTGAAAGAGAGGATATATTGTGTGAAGGAGAGGATATTGATATTCTGGTTGAGGAAGGAGTTGTGGTGGCTCTATTGTAACACCTTCAGGCTCCTCTAGTTATGGAGAGAATAGGTCATGGAGAGGAGAGTTGCACATAGCCACATCAGGATATTTGCACACAAAGGTAATGTATGCCTAGAAAAGAAGGCAATACGTTAGGGAGGATAGAAGGTAGAGGATTTGCAGGTTTGCAATTTTTGGGAGACAAATGACAATTGAAAAAACTAGTAGAGGAATATAAAAGGAACTCATGGAGTTAAAAAAGGCCAAATTAGCTCGGATATCATTGTCAGGCCTAGGTAACTCCAAGATGGGATGGTTTTTCATTAACGAGAATGGTGTATTAATATTTCATTATGTGACCTTTGGTCTTTAGCTTCCATAGGTGCGTTATTCAACAACTCTTCAACTATTTTCAAATATACATTTACAATATTTACATATAATAATCTTGTGGGATTAGGTATCTGACATTTAATAACATCATATTCCCTTGATCCATTTCCATATAATTCACCTACATCATTCCCCACAATAGAATCACAACGTGCACTACTAGCCCCACTAAAAAAAGCTCATATACCCAACTCCTTAAACTTCTCATGCCCATTATCAATCTTACTAATTTTGGATCCAAAAACATTCAAATTACTCATGTTTCCCTCAAATTTAGGACTACCTAAATACTTTCTCCTACTCAATTCCTCTGAATTCACAAACCCATTATCATCGTCCACACAAATATTAGACCCAAAATCAAGAAAATTAGAATTATTTTTACTTACTTATCTTCTTCAATAATTTTCCTCCAATTTCTCAAAACCATTTGCTTGCCTTCCCTATTCCACTTACGAAGCAAAATTTGCACTACAGTTGACCTAATTTCAATAGAATTTGCACCTCTTTTCTCCATATTTGTGTATTCATATTTCTGGAATCTACTCATGTGGCTCTTGGGTGCTCTATTTTTTAACACCAAAGAGAAAACATTAACCTTGTGCCTAAGCTTGAACTTAGTAAGAACACAAGACTGGAAAAGGATAATGGATTAGTTGAAAAAGTAAATGCTTAGCTAAAATATGAGAAACATGTACACCTAAGTAAACTTGAAAAATTACGGGGAATGTTTATGGTGGTATTTCTCATGGGGCTCATTAAAATGGCCCCAAAATCCTTTGTAGAAAAGTCCCTTCTCTGACTTGGGATGATAGATGGGGAAGTTTAAGCTTTTTTTTTTGTAAATAAGAGATATTATATTACTTCAGAAAGATAACATGTCCACCATTACAATTCATAACCAGAGTCATAAGGATAGACATTTAGAACCGCTTTGTCTGATCCTAAACTGATTAACCAAAAACCATCTCACCGAAGTGAGGCATACTACTGTCATGACACAATTATACATATTCAAACTCAAAACCTACCGCACCTTACATAGACAAGTACGAACATTAAAGATCCTACTAAACCATGTATAATTATCAACTGATATAAGTAGGCTAGACTTCAAAATAAAAGACATCCACTTGATCTTTAAGTAACCTATTGATTTGCATACATGTTCCCTCGTCTCGACTATTGCACATCTGTTGAAATACCAGCCACCTGCACCGCATGGGGTGCAAACCAAATCCCCAATTTGCCAGCAATAACATCAATTTTACGGTGCATGAGCCTGCAGTCGACGTTATGCTCCTTCCACGCACAAGATGGCTCCTCATTCCCTTGTTCTTTCGCAGTCCTCTCAATAAGCACGCAAGATAGCATGCCCTTCATTACCCAAAATGTGGCTATGATACGTTCATATGCATCCATTCTCCCTCTAGTGGTACCTGGGGCCTACACCCATTCTTCCAGCTCGTCAAAATCCTCAGTCGACTTCATCTTAGTAACCTATTCCCATAGGATCTTCTCAATTTCTTCAATTTATTGTTGAATGGAGACCAGAATTCGTTCCTTAAAAAATTGGTCTGCTTGAGCAGCTTGATGTTGCTCTTGAGTGGCGTGAGGAGGAGCAACCATCTGCTTCCCCTTCTCCTCATGAGATGCGCTTCTCCCCCTGGTCTCCATCGACCAAAACACCAATATTGCAAATCGTTGTTTCTAGTCACCCAACCTCCACTCACAAGTCAATACACGACCAGGTCCCCTTCCAGGTGTTTCTCATGGCGACCTCTCGGCTCTCTGCTAGAATATGAAACCATGTCTCCATTGCTAATCATAATCTTGTTGGCGTGCTTCCCAAGATCCCACCTGGATCGCATACCTCTATGTAATCCTCCCTCCCTTCCAACCATAATCTCCAACATTACTTCCTGTGTATAATCTTTGTCCTCGTACAGATCCATTACCTTAGAACTCTCTCGATATTCTCCAGACACACCACCACCTTTCTCCATCACTTTAAAGGACTCTAGGCGGATGAGAGCTGTCATTATTGCGACACAACCAATAACATGATGCTAACATGTGGCTCTTGAACGATTGCCACATGTGTTGTTAATGTCCTCCCCGTCACCCACATCCGGGAGATGGGGATGTTTAAGTTGGTGCATAATATCAATTAGAGGAAATTTGGGTCTAAAATGGGCCTTATAAAAAAAATTGCCATGGATGAGTTGGATTTCTCAAACCAATAGAATTTCAATAAATTTGGTCAATCATTATGGTTGTGTTGGACATATAGAAGTCAAATATGCTTATGTGTCATAATTTTACTTGACAATAGCTAACTTCATATAAACCTCACCTTGGTTAAGATTTTGAAAAGTTCATCTCCAAATATGATAAATATACTTGAAATAATAAATATAGAATATTTTATATTATCCCTACTTCTAAGTCCTTTAAAATATAAATCTCACATTATTAATATGATAGTGTAGTAATTTTGAAATAATAAAAAATTTATATAATTAATCTCTTTTTTTTCAAGCGGAAAAAAAGCCAGTACTTTTGTTAATTATATTGAAATAAAAAAGTACATAAATATCTGTGTTCAGATCTAGAGCAGATGCTCATAGAACCATCAAAAAGTATCTCAAAAAAGCAGATACAGTCCAAAAAAGACTAGTACTCATAAAGACCACCAAAAAACACAGTGTTGTCAGGTCTGATGCCATATACAGCCACATCCAGAACATAGAAGTTATGTAATATCATAAAAAAACCACATGGAACCATTGTGTGAGAGGATGCCTTCCTCCCACTCTTCCCAATGTAAGACACCCGCTTCACCATCAAGCGCCAACTTTGATAAGAATTCTGCAACATCATTGAACTCCCTGTAGATGTGGTCAATAGTAAGATCCTGGAACCAACCCATTAAGGCTTTAACTCTATCACTCCAGTGTTTTAGATGGATATATTTCATGCAATAAAGATGCTTTGCCCAATTAATGATGAAGAGTGAATCACCAAAGATCTTAAAAGTCTTCAATCCACACCACACCGCCATCTTGAGAATTCCCCACAGTCCCAGGAGTTCTGCTTTTGAATTAGTACCATTACCTCCATAAATATAGAACTTGTAATTAAGATTCTCACCATATATAATATGGAATCCTTCACCACATTTTTTATTTGAAGCTGCACCATCAAAACAACCATATGTAATTCTAATATTCCCAAACTTCTAGTTTGTATACCTAGTACAGATCTTTAATTTTGGCTGAGGGTTTTTGTATAAATGGAAAAGCTTCCAAAATCTAAAGATAGCGTGCTGCACATCTGGAATAGTATTCTGAAAGATAATAGAATTATGTGTTCTCCAAATGGACCACGCAGCCAGCCCTGGGATATTCATAAGATGTGGAAAATTCTGATTCCACCACATATAAAAAGCAACGAAAGTGAAGTGTGGCTGAACCTCAAAGATATTTAGATCAATACAAATAGTATTCCAGAACTTGGTGGAGAAATTGCATTGAAAGAACAGGTGGTCAACTATTTGACCATTCTTTTTGCATAGAATGCAAACATTTGGACCAAACTTCCCTTTGCGCTGAAGATTTTCCCACGTAAGGATCTTGTTGTTGAAGCATAACCAAAAAATAAAAATAATCAATAATTAAAAAATATCATAAATAAAAATAGGAGAGAGATATAATAAGTTTTCGCTTTTTTTGCGATATGTTTCTCATATGAACTTGTAAATTGATTCTCTTGGTACTGTTGGAAAGGTCTCGGCGAGAGATACAACTTTTGTGTTTTGAGTTTGTTGATATTCTAGACCTATTTTCCGGGGCCAACATTTTAGTAACGAAGTACTAAAATGTCCGTGCCGGAAAATTGGTGCGGAATTTCAGAAAATTCAAAATACAAAAGTTGTAGCTCTCGTCGAGAAATTTTCAATGGTACTAAGAGCATCAAATTACAAGTCTGGAGAAGAAATATATCGCAAAAATAGCGAAAACTTATTTTATCTCTCTTCTATTTTTTATTTATGATATATTTTTTTAAATAGATATATATATATATATATATATATATATATATTTTAAGAGATTAATTATATAAATGTTTTTATTATTTCAAAAATTTTCCACTATCATCTTAATTAATGCGATATTTATAGTTTCAAAGACTTGGAAGTAGTGATAATATAAAATAAAATAAAAATAGTGTTTGTTTATTTTTAGTATTATTGTAATTATATTTTTTCATTATAATTTTAGTTTTTTTAAGTTTTAGATTTTATTAAATTAAATAAATTATAATACAAATTTAAAAAATTTACCACTATATCATTTATTGTGTATACATAAGAATCTAAACATTTCATTATTATTTTCAACCATCATCTCTTAACTCTATACTAACCCAACATACCTGTCAACTACCATTAATGAGATATTATAGGTTGAATTTCAGTAGATAACACCTTTATCATAGTGTGACATGGCATATTTGTAGTGTGACGTGGATTTTTTTATTATTTTATTTAGGAGGCCCATTTTAGACCCCAAGTTTCCTTTAATATATATATATATATATATATATATATATATCAAAGAGGCCTAGTTTTAAGAGCATATCATATTGTCCTATCATATGATACATTGTATAAGGAGGTTTCCCCCTCAAAGAGGCTTCTCATTCATCTCTTTACTTCATTCTCAAGGCATTGGATTACTATCTTTTTCTTATTTTAGGCTCTTTTGGGAATTTGGTGCATAACATTTGGTATCAGAGCCATTTTTGCTATAATTTTTGTTTTCAGGTGTTTCAGATAGTGAAACTTGGAGGAGCCTCAAAGAACATAGAGAAGTATTTGTGGTATAAATTTCAGGTCATGGTTCATTATAAGTTCAAAGTTATAGTATATGGAGTTAGGGTTTTTGACTAGTCCAAAAACTAGTCTCAAATAGGTGTTCTAGGTAAAACTATTATATTTGAAGCTTGGGAGATACAAATTGAATGCCACCTATTGAACTAGAAACAAGATAGACCATAGTGTTTGCGGTAACCATTTTAGAAGTAGATAAGGAAAATATGACATGTAGTAGGCCATACGAGTTTGCTCTTTTGAAAGGGACAAAAATAACAAGTTTTGGGAAAGTTACCATAACTCTCTCTTGGTACATCAAAATTGGGTCAAACCTATGGCATTGCAAAGAAGACATACTAGGATACAAAAGGAAAAAAATTCAAACTCCGAGGGGCTAAAGTTTCAAAGATAATTTAGTCAAATACCCCTAGTTTGACCCTTAGAATATATTGAATCGATTATGTAAATGTTTTCCTTATTTGAGCTACATGATTGGCTCATAAAGCTAATCAGAAATATATGTAAATATTATGTTTATTAATAACATGAATAGTCCAAGATGGTTGTGTAAGCTGCACCAAAGGGGCTATGGTTCCACTAGAGGGGAAGGGGAAATGGAGGACTATGGGGGATTAAATCTTTGTTTTCCAAGTGTCAACCATAGAGCTAGTCTAATTTCTTCCATGAGCCTTGAATGAGCCAATTACTTCCTTTTTATTACATCCACTCAATCATTAAATTCCCATGTGAGGTTGGTGGGAGAAGTCCTTTCATGCGGTTAAGGAAGCATGGAGGTTGCAGGTGCTTATAGGATAGTTCGGAAGCCCCTTTCTCCATGGTCAAAAGTTATGCTAGGAGAACCTATTGCTTTCTCCTCTATCATACTTAGGGAGTTAGAGTCATCGACCTTACCTTTTCATGCATGCACTCTCACAGAAGCAGCACACATTCCTTCTTACGTTGAGACTTATACACCCCATTGAGACTCATTCTCACAGACACCAACCTGATCACACTTAGACGCTCACCCATACATTTTCTTGACGATTAAAATTCCCATTTTTACCTACGATGAACTTGCGCACACCCTAGAAGCACCTAGCAAGATGGATTGCACAAGGGACCCGGATTGGTGAAGGGGATGCCTGAGCCCTGAAGGGCGTTGGGTGGGACATACTGTTTAACTTTGCATTCAAATTGTTTTCCCTTGCATCGAGATCGACATCGTGGGAACCATCCCTTTGTTTCAAACTTATGTGGACCCTAAACAATGTAAATGCTCACCTTCACAGACACATGGACTTACCCTCACACTCAAACCATACCCTACATGGAGACTTCCTTCACTTGTTTCATTATCTATATCAATCACCAAACACTACATTTCACCCTGAACCCAAACCTTTATCCCGATCTGTAGGTTGGAGAGAGAGAGAGAGAGAGAGAGATGATTGTAAGTGATCCCTGAGGCATGAGATTGACCCTGTGAGTTTTGCTACTTGTACATGCCTAAGAAGCCATGAATGAAAGCTATATATAGATATACAGTAGTATGCAACTAGCTGGACTCTTTCTATGCACGCATTGGAAGCACTTGACAAGATGGATCACCCGAGGGACCCAGATTACTAAAGGAAATTCTTGAGCCTAGAAGGTGTTGTGTGGAGCAGGTATTGTGGAGTCAAGGGTATACTAGATGAGTGAGACTACTGCAAAGCTCTGTAAGAGAATTTGGTTGAGCATGGAGAGTAGAATGGCTTATCTGCTAAGAGATAGAGGCCTGTAGGTGTTTTCCTTTTCCATGGTGGACTCATAGCCTAACTTGGGGGTGTACTCTCACCAGAAATAGTATGCGTTGGACAAAGTACCTATGGTTGGGTGGAAAATGACACTTACACATCCAGTTGCTTGGATTTACATTCTAGATAAGTATTTCCTTGTTTTGATTTACATTTGATATGATATGTTGTTATTTGATGTGCAATGAATCATGATTATGCTTGTGATGTATTATGCTAGTAAATGCATGTGTTATGTGTATAGATTGAGTTAAATTCCATTGTGTTTATATTGTGCATATTCACATGCATTTATTTCCTATTATGGATCGTATGTGGCCTTTAGGATTAATTTAGAGCACCTACTCATTCACACCCCCCTCTAAGCGGTTTCTTCGATGGATGGGAACATTATATAGTAGTATCAGAGCTCTAGGTTGCAACACTGGAGCTGTATGGGATGAAAACCCATATTCACAGACATAACATGAGCTGTAGGCGACATGTTGACCAAAGTTCACTGAGAAAATAGTGGACTTGGACAGTTGAAGTCATAAGGTAACGTTCACAAATAAATCCTGCCATGGTGACATGTGGCGAAAGCTGAATGGCCAACGAAGTTTCAACGTCGGAGTTACCCCTCAATGCTCCAGAAGGGAGGTCCGACAGGAAACCTCAATGGAGAAAGCCTGGTAGTGAATTAGAGGATGACATGTGGAAGTGTGCTAGTGTTTGTTGGAGTTTGATATCGAGGGTGAGATTGGTGATACTAGGGAGAAACCCCGATGGAGAAAGCTCAATAGCAAATCAGAGGAAAACACAGCGAGGGGCCAATGGTTGTCAGAGTTTAATATCAAGGATGATATTGATACTCAAGAGAAGCCCCGATGAATTTCATTCATCAACCAATTGGGATTTGACATGTGGTAGTAGGAGATTGAATGTCCTAGGTAACTCATCAGAGTTGAAAGAAAAGTATTCATGAGGAAGGCTCGACTAGGAGCCTCAACGTGGTGACAAGTGGTAGAATCTGATTGGATATCAGAACTCCATTATTGGAGGTGTCGACAAGGATATTTAGGAGAAGCCTCGAAAGGTTTGGTCCAACAACGAATTGGATGAGGACACGTGGAAGAAGTAGAGTGGTCGTTAGAGTTTCCATATCGAAGCAACAAGCAAGGATATTCAGGGGTATTCCCAATAGTTAAGGGCCAATGGGAAGGTTTGATGGCGAATCTCGACAGAACACGTGTCGATGTTTCAAATTTCTGCATCGAATTTTTCCAAGAATGTCATGAAGGGGAAGTCTGACGAGAAAACCTGATTGAGAACATGTGGTGGCACCTCAGATCTTTGCATAAGAGTTATTTTATGGTGTTACAATTGGAAGGTCCGATAGTGAGTCTCAATGACACACCTGTCAGCAAACCAGAGTTCTTGGTCGAAGTTGTCCTAAGATGACAAAGAAAAAGTTTGACGTGAAACCTTGGTGGAGGACATACATCATCCCATCAGAGTTCTACATTGGAGTTTCTTTAGAGTGGCACGGGAAGAAGGGTCGATGAATGAGGCACGATAGCCAATCATATTTGAGCAGAGATCAAATCGCGAGTTGTTGGATGCATCAAGATCAACAGTTGAGATTCATAACATATCCACAATTTGCACGAGGAATAACGATAGGTAGGTGAACCATTGGGAGGAAACTTCCTAGCTACGTGCCAGTTTCTAATTGGAAATGACTCCAACTAGAACTTTCCAGAAACCACCTTCATACTGAGTTGTTACCACTTATGGTAATAGAATACCATTGATGTTTTCCACACGAGTAAAGAAGGATATGACGTGAATCAACCATGTTGGCATGATGTGGATTAACCATGTGGATATGACCGTGGACTAGCCATGAAAGATGACCATGTCGGTAGTTGATGATGGGGTCCAATGTAGTCATAAACACACATCTGTTAAGGTTTACTATGAGGATGATGGGAAAGGTTCCAATGAGACTAGCCCAATGATGTATCGAGAGGCTCAATATCGATGTCCCATTTCGGATATTGTCGTGAGGGCATCGGGGAAAGTCCCAATGGGGCCAAGTCCGATGGAGAATTCTGAATGTTGTATCGGGGGTTGCCACATTGGAGTCACGGGAAATGTCGATATGAAAATCCTGATAGGTCACTGAAGTCGGTCTCCAAAGCTAATTGCATGTGCAAGAAAGGTGTTGAATTGAGAAAAATCAACAATTTTGGGAAGGATGTAACTTTCAACTCTGAGATCAAAATGAAGCGTGAAGATAGGGATCATAAAGCTCATTCGTAGGTGAACAATGGTGCACAGTCTGAATCTAAAAGAAAAATTCATATGTTTTTGAGATTGGAATCAATGTTGAATTTCATGCAGTAGGTTGCAATAGTCGGTCAATACATGTTAGTGCAACTACAAGAACAATGTCGAATTGAGCAAATGTGAGAATTTAGATTTCCTAGATCTGGATTCAATAACACAGTTTCACTTGGAATAATTTCAGAGAATATGAGAAGAAGAATAGAGAATATATCTTGGGTAAAACTCACTGTATTTTATTCATCAATATGTTTACAATATATAATACATCCTCAAGAGAGAAGTGATCGAGTGCCTTTGAGGCAAGTTTGAAAAGCTCAAAAAGGCAGGCTTAATAAAACCATAAAAACCCCCAAGGCAACAAAATCACCTTCCAAATAAGTCAAGAGGCTCACAAATTAGATAAATAAGTAATGGTAGCTAATGAGTGATGAAAAAGGAATGTGATGATGGATTTTGGAGAGAAGAAAAAGATGGAGGGCGAGTTGGCCAAAAAGATCCAGTTGCCTAAGTCAAACTAGCTTTACCTTATCCACTAAAAGCAGAAAAAAGCAAAGTAAAGTTGTCTAAAGAAGGAATGTGCACTTATAATCTAGGAATAGAACAAAATAAGACAAAATCAAGGAAAATATTATTCTGAATCTATCCAATTGCACCCCTATGACTCATGATGACATAATAATCCAAAAATAGGCCAACTACCTAGTCAACACCTAGGAAATTAATCAAAAAATGATTCATAAATTATATCCTAAGTATGAAATGGGTTTTTAATGTTTTAACACCCCCCCTTAAGCTTGACTTTATGTGGTAAATATTAGAAATATAGGGCCCAAGCAACAAGGCTTATGGTCACCCCATTACAAAAAATTATTAGTCCATGTAAAATGGGGAAACAAGGAAAACCTCATGGGAACAAAACCCTCCCTAAAAAATGGACATGGCATAGAAATAAGAAAAATGTCTTCACACTGTCTCGTTCATCGCTTGGATTAGCTGAATGAACTACTTCTGGGTAACAAACTTGGTGAAGATGTGGTGGATTCCATCATCATGCACCAATGTATCAATGTAGTGTAAGTAAAAAACATGTGTAGAGGCCCCATGAAACTCATTGTCTGGTGATGGAGGAGCATCATATGAATGCTTCTTGCTGTTAAAACATACTTGATCTGATCTAGATACATAATCAATTATTGAAAAGAGATCTGTGCAAACTCCTTCCCAAAGAGCCTCAATGGACTCAACAAGATCAATTTCTTGTGCAACTGCAATATGGTGAACCAAACCATGCACCTTCTTTTCAAATTGATGTAGCACCTTCCTAACTCTATAAAGGTTCTCATGAGACTCTAAAATATCAGAATAGAAGTCATATGGAGCAGTGAACACCAATGATATAGTGTCTCCATGAACGGATAGGGTCACAATAGGAAAAGAGTGAACAAATGGATTACATTGATAGTTGAGCGAGTCTAGAGGATTTAAGGACTTGAATTTTGAACCATGAGTGGTGAGATCAGGTCCAAAAATGTGGAACAATAGTCCAATGATGGCCAAAGACATGGCTGTCCAACCAATGAAATATATGAAATACATAAGAACAATAGAGACAAGTGACAGAGTGTAGGAAACCACATAATTGTGTGGTTTCTCAACTGGAAATCTTGGGGGTTGTAGGGTCTTTTGTGCAGCCAATGGTTTATAAAATGGCGTGTAAGGTGTCATGACATGCATATCAATTTGTATATCATATTCCAAATCAGAATATGAAATATTTGAATGGAGGTGGAAGGACCTTTCAGAAGACAAATCAGAAACTACTAAAAAATGACTAGGTTTGGGAGGAGACTTTGGAGAAATGATTAAAGAATCTTCCAAGGAAAGGATGAAGGTTTATGATTATGATATATCAAAATTTGAATCAAAATCAGAGACATGGGAAATATTTTTGACTCGAGCACTCATGGAATACAAATGATTACCTTTGTGAGTAGCATGAACACATTGTTCTTGCTCGACATAAAGCTTGCCTTCTTCTTTTCTTGCAAAATCAGGAACATCAATATTATGTTCTTCAAGCATATTGGTCATGATGTCCAATTTATTCATGAAACAAGATTGCTCGGAATGGGTACCTTTGAAGCAATAAGAACACTTGGATCTCTCTTTCTTGTTCTACATCTTCTTGGCTTTGGAATCTTCATCAGTTGAATTGGAGTCCTCTTCACCTGACAACATCTTTTCCTTCATCTTTTGTTTTCCTTTGGATTTGAATTGCTCGAAACTCTTTGCTCCATGAGCAGCAAGTGCATAGTACTTGGATTGAATTAGATCCCCCATTTGAACTAGCTTGTCCTTCTCTTTAGTGAGCGAGGCTATGAATGCATCCAAGGTTGGCATCTTCCAGTTGGGAACTGCAAGCTTTGTAGCATGAAATGGAGACACAAATATTAAGTACTCGGGACTCAGTTTTGATAGAATGGAAATTATTAACTACTCATATTTCTTCTTAATGCCACGTTGCTTGAGATGAAGCAGTAGGTTCTTGAAATTTGAGATGAATTCTTCCATTGTATTGAAATTACTTGGACTCAGTGAGATCAACTCAATTTCCAATAGATGACCTCTACGCTCATCTTGCTTTCCAAAGAGAGACTCTAGCTTTGTCCATACTTGATTTGGAGTGGTCAGAGTATCAACATGGAATAGAAGACCTTGAGAGATAGACAAGCAAATCAAACCATAAGCTTCATCAATCCTATTGAACCAATTATCTTTTTGTGCAACAACACCTGGCTCAGTTTCAAGCCCCATAGTGACTCTATAAAGTCTTTTACTTCGGAGATGGATGATCATGTGGGCCTTCCAGTCAAAGTAATTGAAGGGAGTAAGAATCATAGCTTGATTTTGATCCATGCTGGTGTGCTCTTAATGATGGAAATAACCTGCAAAAAACAATATGGAAATTGCTTTGAATTAGACTAGCTCTGATACCATGTGCTAATTTAGATTGCCTAGATCTGGATTCAATAAGACAATTTCACTTGGAATATTTTCAGATAATATGAGAAGAAGAATAGAGAAGATATCTTGGGTAAAAGCACTGTATTTTATTCATCAACATGTTTACAATATATAATACATCCTCAAGAGAGAATTCGAGTGCCTTTGAAGCAAGTTTGAAAAGCTAAAAAAGAAGGCTTACTAAAAGCATAAAACCCCCCAAGGCAGCAAAATCACCTTCCAAATCAGTCAAGCGGCTCACAAATTAGCTAAATAAGGGATGGCAGCTAATGAGTGATGAAAAAGGAATGTGATGATGGATTTTAGAGAGAAGAAAAAGAAGGAGGGCGAGTTGGCCCAAAAGATCCAGTTGCCTAAGTCAAACTAGCTTTACCTTATCCATTAACAAAAGAAGAAGCATAGTAAAGCTATCTAAAGCAGGAAGGCGCATTTCCAATCCAGGAATAGAATAAAACCAGACAGAATCAAGGAAAATATTATTCAGAATCTATCCAAGTGCGCCCCTATGACTCATGATGGCATGTGGTGGCATAAGAAGCCAAAAATAGGCCAACTACCTAGTCAACACCTAGGAAATTAATAAAAAAATGATTAATGAATTATATCCTAAGTATGAAGGGGTTTTTAATGTTCTAACAATAAATTCAACAATTTTTGAAGTGCTATAATTTTTAGCTCATAAATAAAAATTGAGCATGAGTACAACCATTGGAAAGCTTATTTAGAGGATAATAGTGTTGTTAAGTCATTATGTAGAAAAATATCCAGGATTTTTTTAGGAGTTGACAGAACATAGCCTTCAAGCTTGATGGGACAATGCAATTGTCAGTATGTATAATTTCCAAAGTACCCCCGAACCTCGAGAAAATAGGTTATGATGATAACGAAGTGTGACAGAGGCTAAACGAACCAAGTATGATTGTATGAACATCATAAGTGTGGAAACACAATGGAATGAGCTAGGTGAAGAGCAATGCAAGGTAAAGGTGTTTTCCCATAAGAAGGTCAAAGGACTAGTCCTGGGTGGGTTGAATATCTGGTAATAAGATGGTACTATTGATCTGTAGGGATATTGATTGATGCAAGTATGACGTCATTGATTGATAACCATGAGGAATTAAGAGAGGTTTCTAATACATCATCTAAAGTGCATGCCATTCATTTTTCAAATCAAAATGTGTAGCAGGTAGTGCAAGAAGAGACATAAGAGCTCTTAGTCGTTGAAGCTTGAGTAAGATGAATCATAGAATTTAAGTGTACTGGAAATGCTACAAATGAGGCATAAATAAAAATAAAGATGATTTTATATCATGTTTAAGGGACAGAACATGTAGGAAGAATGTTGGATTAATCCTAGAAGTTTTTGGGAAGATGAGAAATTGTTGTTGGAGTTTTGGGCAGAAATGAAAGCTTGGTGCAGGAGTGTGGGATCATCACAAAAATTCATAAGAATGAGTGAGATGAAATATCATCCATATGATAGAAGACTAATGAGAAGAGATATCAACCACCCATTGAGATATCGAACAAGGTATTGATCATTTGATGAGTTGATTAGGAGCATGGCCAAGGAGATCATAGTACGCATTTCAAAAATTCAAGGGTGCAACGCAAAGGAAACTCCAAAGCAGTAGGGTGATACATCGAAGAAGATGTATAGAGGTCTATGGAGATACGTTCTAAAGAGAGAACCAATAGGCAAGCATTGATAGTACGTCAGAGCGACATATTAGTGGTTGATAGAGAAGGTCATCGGAGGAGAGTGCTGACAGGTAAGAGCCGACAATGCAGTGACAAGGAAGACATCGAAGGTGATGATTCAATGTGTACAAAATATGCATGGTTTAGAAACCTTGATGGAGAAGTCCGATAATGCATCAGACCAGGGATTGTAAAGGAACAAATTGAAGAGAAGAGATGTGGATCTCTTGGTTGTTGTAGTGTTATTTGGTAAAATAACAGAAAGACTAACATAGGTATGAGAAATACCAATTCATAAAAAATGACATTTCAATGCATAAAAGAAGGGTGTAAATCATAAACCCTTGGAATAGAGAAAGACAACCATGTAATAAAGGTTCCCGAGCTTGGGAGACAATGTCTTCACAAGAAAAGGGCCATTAAAAAGGATTGAATGGTAGAGGGAATCTACCAGGATGAAGAGTACATGTACCCCATGGATGAGATGGGTGAATCATCATAAAATATAAGCTTTGTGTATGATGGGTAAGGTTGTAGGATACAAACCAACAACTTATGTGTAAAGAGCGTGAAGTGAATGATGAACTTCCATTTACCTGGGAGTTTCTATAAAGGGAGTGAACCACTCCATTGTGTAGAGTTGTCTTGCGATACAGATTTTATGACACAATGGAGTTGGCCAAGAATTTTCCAAGGAATGTAGAGAGAAAAATTCTAGATTTGGATAAGGTTAGGGGAAGCCATGTATGAGGAGATGTTAATCTGGGCTTGACTAGGACTGCTCATGAGAATTGGAGCAGTAGACCTTGGAATTGGGCACAATGTAAGGGTAAACCAAAGCATTAAATAATTTGGAAGGAATTTAAGGATTAATGGCAGCAATAAAGGTTGCATGTGGCCAACAAGGAAGACATACAACGAGGGATATTTCCTCACCCTAAACCTCTATTTTGTTTCTAGAATAAAGTTGTATAATTTTGAAGTAGCAAGTATAACTTATGTATGAATTAAATATTGCTACTTGGGTCATAATATTGCAACTAATGATCAGTTATGTAATTGGAAGAAAAGGGCATGTAAGAGATAAGTTAAGTTGTGGAATTCCATGTTATGAAGGGGAATGGATAGTGAAAAATTGCTTGGCTCTTCTTTTGCGTTGTTTATGTTTCTCTATGTTAAGAAAGTAGCTATGTGTAGATAAACTTTGCAACATGAGAATGCTAATAATGCAAGAGTCTAACATAGTTGGAATGCATATGCACTAGTAGGCATATTGAGAAATAATATGTGATAAAGTACATGAGAACATGCTTGAATGCATACATGTGATGTAGCTTATGGGATAAGAGTGATATGTTGTACTACTGCAATGAATATGGCATGATAATTGAGTATGGTTGTCGTTTTGTTGTATAACCTAAGATAGTTAAGAACTTGATTAAATATCTTGATGATGCAGTTGCTTGCAGAGATCAATCTCACAATGAAAGAGGACATGGAAAGAGCCTGCCAAGATGTTGATGGATGGATTCATTCAAGTTCCTGTGAAACACTAGTTGATCATGTAACATCCAAGGTGTGGATGGAAACTATACTTAGCTCTAGGTAGCACATCCATCATGTCGTCCAAGCGTGGTATAGGAAACTGATATTTGATGGTAATTTTATTGATTACTCTGCAATATATGCACATCCTCCACGTATTATCGTTTTTTGGAGTCAATAATGCTAGTACAACACAGTGACTCATGCTTTCTCTTACCACACCTTTCTTTATAAGCTCTGTTACCTGTTAGTTGAGCTCTGCATGTTGTGTAGGACTTGTTGATGTATATGTAACTTCGGAATGTATTTCATATATGTATATTGTACTCCTATAGAGATGGTATTATTCCTCTATACGGAAGTGTTTGTATTCCTATAGAGATGTTATTATTCCTCTATATGGAAGTGTCGTCATTTATATTGTAGGTGTCGTAACTTATACTTGATGGGTTATTAGATAACCTTGTTGGGGTCGGCCCTGTATAAGTCACGTGGGTCGAAGGGTTATTAGACCACCCTATTGGGGGTCGGCCAAGTGGGTCAAAGGGTTATTAGACCACCAAGTGTGGGGTCGCCCCGGATTAAGTTAACCATGGGTTAATCTAGACATGTAGGCCCCATTAGTTTATTGGGCAGGACAGAACAAGTATAAATAGAGATCGGGAGATCTCTATTTGATCATTCATTCACACACTTCTCTCATTCGGAAAGTGGCGCACTTATGAGGAGGAGGCTCTGCTGCTAGGAGAAGACTATCTCTTGTATTTTGGTTGTATCATTGCTCTATCTATATCTGAGGAAGTTATTGGGGTTTTTCACCTTTATGGTTTTCCCCAAGTAAACTCTGTGTCTCTTGTGTGCTTGCATTATTATGTCCATGATTGATATGTTGTAGATTTGTTGTACATGTTGTTCTCTCAGTTAAGATCCAAGATCGGATTGAATTAAATTATGAAAATTTAACATGGTATCAGAGCTAGCCTGAAAGAAGGCATGGTATGGCATGTATGACACTTGTTGCACTTACGATGCTAGGGCTTGATATAGCAAAAACCAGTCATCGTATCACATTCGCTATAAATCCATTTTGGCGAAGTTTTCGGATCTGAAAATTTTACAGGTCGAAGATCAGATCCCCATGTACCTTGTGTCCAAAGGATAACCTTTAATTCGTTGTACTTTGTGATTTATGATCTGTACAATATAGGGTTTTTGCCTCTTCCAGATTTGAGTCAAAAACAGGTGACCTTGGAAAAAGGTCATAACTTGGGCTAGGAAGCTCCAAATGCAATTTCGCAAAAAGTGACAGGTAGTGCACGGACTGAAATTTCTCAGGTAACTTTTTTAGAGGCTGAAACTGAACCAGTGACACGTGGCATGCCGTGCAAGTTCTCTCTCCTGTTTTATCCCATAAACAGGTCACGTTGCGACAGTTGGCATAACTCTCTCTCGGAGAATCCATTTAGGTCAGACCTGTGGGGTTGGAAAGATGACAGGTCGGGCTATGACAGAAAATACTTTCAAACCCTGTGGATCGAAAAGTTTGGAGTTACACCAAAAACAATCAAGTACATATTTCTGTCAAAAAAGAATTATTTTTGAGCACGTTCATTCATGGCTTCTGGAATTTAGGGTATCGGAGAAAGTTGGAATTTTTGTAATCGAAGACTACGGCTGAATGCTACTCATCAAAATCGAAATTTAAAGACCAGGATCAGAATTTTTGGTTGGGCAGAAGGCCGGGCTTGATCAGACCCTAGTTCGGGACTTTGATTGGAAAAGTGGAAAATTAGGGCTTCTACAAAAATGGGAATTTTTGAAATCTGTGGCCACGGCTGGAAGCTCCTCAGAAAAATAGAAGCTTAGAGATTTGGATCAAACCTTTTGATTGGGAAGAAGAGTGGGCTTCATCAAACCCTAGTTCGGGGTCACGTCCAGTGAATCCAGAAGTTTCAAAGGCAAAATTGAGAAGTGAAACTTTGCAGTTTTCAAATTCTGAATATACTAGCTTGATCAGCTCATCAAGGCGCATATTTCTATCCTTTCGGAAGTTTGAAATTCAAAGTTTGAATTTTTGGGGTTTCTCTGACAAACCCTAATCCAACTCCAGGTCCAGTTCTTGCAAATCAAGTGGATTGGGTTAATCCTAGAAGAAGATGGATTGGTCACCTACATAAGTGAAGAAGTTCCTGTCTCAGAGGGAGATGAGGCTAAGGCCTTCCATAAGAAGATTACAAGCAATCTTGACAGGTATGTTTCGAATTCTGTTCATGGTTAAGTTTATGATATGTTTGTCTTCATATCATTACAGTACAATCTTGATTAATTACTAGACTTGTCATATCACCTTAATAGAAGATATTCATTGATTAAGGTTTTGACACTTATGATTGTACTAATGCATTGTGATGTTATATGAGGTTTATGTTGTTCGCTAACATAAAAGGTACACCAAGAATGAAAAATCGTGTTCTAATTCAAGAACATATGATCATGGTGACATGAAGACAAAGATTCATCCATTGTCATGGATCACATAGAAGATCTACTTACGAGGTATGTATAACTTGGTTCTACAATGGTTAACTTATGAGACATGCAGGTTACTAGCACAAGTCACTGAAGAGAACTAGAAGACATTATGCGGGTATATTAGACATAACTAGATAGCATGCTAATCTAGGTATGTTTTTCCTATATCAAGCTAGAATCCTACCTTGTGCTAGGATCTTATACTGTTGTGTTGTTGATAATGATTATTCATGAAGTTATAGGTTTGAGTAATCACGGGTGTATGCATTGATGATTTAACTAATCAGAAGAGTCCTATGATCAAATAAGAATATGCATGAGTAAAAGAAGACTTCCATGAAACCTTGAATACTAATGTTTGTTATCTGTGAATGATCATGACTATACATGTTTAAGATTATTGTGTTTTGATAGTATTAAGATTATACTAATAAATGTGTGATTATGTATGAGACCTCAAGGATAACACAATGATGATACTAATACGCATGCATAGTGATTAAGGATGGATATAAGTTCAAGAACAGGTAATCCAGGAAGCAAAGATCAAGAGGGAGCACACTCCAGTTGTTCCTGCAAGAAAGCAAAGGAGCACACTTCAGTAGTTTCTGCAAGGATGCAAATATTCAGAGGGAGTTGACCACTTCTCACAATCCACATCAAAATGGAGTTGCAAAGATTCAGAGGGAGTCCACCCAGCAACCAAAAAAAGATAAGTATTTGAATTGTCATTTCTTACATAATGTTATTCAATGATGTATATGCTTATGTTCCTAGAATTAGGTTGTGTATTATGCATATTAGAATAGTTTCATTGATGAACAATATACTACTAATATACATGGGTAAGTGGCCTATGGCACTGTACAACATTCCATTGCTACTTATCTAGAATGAAACCTCTTTGCTGACATGTTAGGAGTTGTGCACACTCTTAACAATGTTCTGGTAGAGATTGGAAGGCATCTAGAAAGTTACGGAATACGGATAAATGTTGTATTGAAGCATTGGCTAAGATAATTGCATGACTATATGACATATTTCTTTATGTGTAAGAATTTGTTCTGAAAACTATGAGATGTTTTCTAATCATGCAATTTAACTTGTTGTGTAGGAAAGATCGTATACCATCACCTACAAAAGAAGGACTACAACATTTGTTCAGCAACGAAGTTATCTATTGAAAATATTGAAGATATTGAAGTTCCCAGGATCTGGGAAGAATGCCATGATCGAGGAGTATCAGTCGATCATGAAGATGTTTGGGATGCAGCCCCAAAGGGTAGTCTGTAATGACTTCCAAGAGGATATACAAGATCAAGCATGCTGCAGGTGGTAACATAGAGACTTTTGCTCTTGTAGCTAGATACACTTCCATTAGATCCGTACTTGCTCTGGCTGCAGTGATGAAGTGGAAGATACACCAGATGGATTTCAAGATAGCCTTCTTGAATGGTGTAGTTGAAGAAGAAGTGTATGTGGAGAAGCCACTTGGTTCTGAGACACATGACAGGGAGTCATATATGTGCAGAACTTGGTATGGTAGGATAGACAACTTTCTATCCAATTTGGGCTTTACCAAGAGTAAAGCGGATTCCAACCTTTACTACAAGGTTGAGGAAGGCAATCCAGTGATACTACTATTGTATGTGGATGACCTGTTTGTAATAGGTGAGGATAGATTGATTGCCGACATGCAGCGGAAGCTTGTTGCCGAGTTCGAGATGAAGAACTTGGGGAAGATGCACTATTTGTTTTTGGCATGGAGGTGTGGCACAGTGCAGATGGAATCTTCCTTGGACAAGGGAAGTATGCAGTAGAGATCCTGAAGAGGTTTGGGATGATGGACTGCAAGGCTATGGCCACACCTATGGCATCGAACCTGAAACTTCTATGTGATGCTCCATCTGATCCGGTTGATGTCACGATGTATCGTCAGATGATTGGGTCCTTGATGTACCTGACGAACACGAGACCAGATATTTGCTTTGCGGTGAACACATTGAGCCAATTCTTGACGGATCTGAGGAGTGTTCACCTGGTTGCTGTAAAGCATATTCTGAGGTACCTGAAGGGTACAGTTGATTATGGGCTCAAGTATGATGCGAATCAAAAGTTTAACCTACAGGGTTATGTTGATTCAGATTGGGCAGGCAATGTTGTAGATAGGAAGAGCACATTTGGGTGCTGCTTTAGTATGGGATCAGGTGTGATCTCTTGGTTTAGCAGGAAGTAGTCCTGCGTAGCACTGAGTACAGCTGAAGCAGAGTATGTTGCGACAGATGAGCAGGTTGCAGATGTATTGACCAAGCCGTTGGCCAAAGTGCAGTTTGAGTACTTCAGAGAGAGGCTTGGTGCACTTCAGATCGAGGTTCCTTCCAAAGGGAAGTGATGAGTTTGGAAGATGCATATGCACATGAGCTTTTCTGACATGGTTGATGTGTTCTCCCTTAGTCGTGATGTAATTGTTGAGCCATTTTTCACATGGTGGTAGATGTGTTCTCCCATGGTGAAAAAATAAGGGCTGGAGCCTTCCCCGAATGGTGGTAGATGTGTTCTCCCATGTCGGTGGTGTAAGTGTTGGATGATGTGCATCTGGGCTGTACTTCGTGGACGATGAGATGATCTGAAGAGGATGATGCTGGATATGATCAGTTGGATCATTTATATGTATATGTATGTACGCATCATGTTGGATGCTGGATATGATCAGTTGGATCATTTATATGTATATGTATGAATGCATCATGTTGGGTGCTGGATATGATCAATTGGATCATTTGTATGTATTTTGTATATGCATGATGTTGGATGCTTGGACCATGTATCTGTATATGTATCAGGTGGATACATTGTATGATCAGGTAGATCATGTATGTTGATATGTATCAGGTATGATCAGGTGGATCATGTATTTGTATTTGTATCAGGTGGATACATTGTATGATTAGGTGGATCATGTATGATGATATGTACCAGGTAGATACTTGGTATGCATCAGGTGGATGCATTGTATGATCAGGATGATCATGATGATGAGCTTCAGGATGTTGCTCTAGATGATATGTACTAGGATGGTATAGTGATGATGATCAGTATGATCATGAGCATCAGGATGATGCTTCGTGCGATGATGATCTGTTGGATCATGAGTATCAGGTTGATACTTGAAGGTCAGAGATGATATGTGGAAGGTTGTGCAAATAGCATGTAATCAGCCCTCAGATATCCGATAGGTTGAGCTGTGTGCTCGTAATCAGTCCTGGGATGAGGTATTGCTATGTAGTATGTAATCAGTCCTCAGATATCCGATAGGTTGAGCTGTGTGCTCATAATCAATCCTGGAGATCCGATAGGTTGAGCTGTGTGCTCGTAATAAGTCCTGGGATGCTCTTTAGAGATCTTGCTGGTCATGTTGCGGCACATAAATGTTCCTGGGATGCTCTTTAAAGGTATTGTCTATTCACATGTAATCAGTCCTGGAGATCCGAGAGGTTGAGCTGTGTGCTCGTAATAAGTCCTGGGATGCTCTTTAGAGATCTTGTCGGTCGTGCTACGGCACATAAATGTTCCTGGGATGCTCTTTAAAGGTATTGTGAAGGAGATGCATGTAATCAGTCCTGGGAGATCTTGTCGGTCGTGCTTAGGCACATAAATGTTCCTGGGATGCTCTTTCCGGTATTGCATCCGCACATAAAATTAGTCCTGAGAAACCACCTCTATCAGACCATTCGCACAGATGATGAAGACCTGTAGGTGGTGGGCCTATATCCATTATGAAAAAGGACTGGCTCTGTAGAACTTCCTATGACGAGTAGATTCAGAGATTGATTGAGATAGCAGCAGCAGTGACGATGACGATGATTTGAGGATGATGATTCGCTGATGATGATCCAAAGAAGAAGACTTGTGCTAGCAGACCTGTGTCGAGAAATACCTTCCTAGTTAAGAGGGAGTGTTGATGTATATGTAACTTCGGAATGTATTTCATATATGTATATTGTACTCCTATAGAGATGGTATTATTCCTCTATACGGAAGTGTTTGTATTCCTATAGAGATGTTATTATTCCTCTATACAGAAGTGTTGTCATTTATATTGTAAGTGTCGTAACTTATACTCGATGGGTTATTAGACCACCTTGTCGGGGTCGGCCCTGTATAAGTCATGTGGGTCAAAGGGTTATTAGACCAACCTATTGGGGGTCGGCCATATGGGTCAAAGGGTTATTAGACCACCAAGTGTGGGGTCGGCCCGGATTAAGTTAACCATGGGTTAATCTAGACATGTAGGCCCCATTAGTTTGTTGGGCATGACAGAACAAGTATAAATAGAGATCAGGAGATCTCTATTTGATCATTCATTCACACACTTCTCTCATTCGAAAAGTGGCGCACTTATGAGGAGGAGGCTCTGCTGCTAGGAGAAGACTATCTCTTGTATTTTGGTCGTATCATTGCTCTATCTATATCTGAGGAAGTTATTGGGGTTTTTCACCTTTATGGTTTTCCCCAAGTAAACTCTATGTCTCATGTGTGCTTGCATTATTGTGTCCATGATTGATATGTTGTAGATTTGCTGTACATGTTGTTCTCTTAGTTAAGATCCTAGATCAGATTGAAGTAAATTTTGAAAATTTAACAGGACTCATCTGATAGGATTCCTGATTAGGTAAATATGATCCTAGGATTATATCAATGTGATGTTGAATATCCCTCTTTGGTGGAATACCATTAGGTATTTCATTAGGGATAACATCAACATATTCTTCTAGTACCTTGGCCACTTCAGTAGGTATTGGTATGTCTTCATTGGCTCCTTTTTGCACTATTAATGCATAGGAGAATCCAATTGCCTTCATTTCCTTAACAAGCTCTCTTTCTGACAACATATTCTCAGCTTTCCCTTCATGCTTAAGGGTGTTGGTCACCCTCTATGCTAATCAATTAGAACTAACACATAGGATGCTCAATATGAATTGTCAACCCAGGTAGGTCTTTTATTTCAATGGCAATTTGCACAATCTATGCATAAACATTTCAAGTAGCTGATTGAATAAATGGAGATAAACTATCTGTTGTTGTTGCAACCTGGTCCCCATAAATTTCTGAAATTTATAGGGCCCCTCCTTTTATTTTATTTTTTATTTTTTTTAGAGTTTTTTGTAGTCTCTTAAAGTGTGCTTTTTCCTTCTAAGACTATCCCTTTTCTTTCCTCCAAAAGAAGTTGTTTTTCGAATAAGGCAAACTTCAACTTTTTCTTAGGAAGCTGGTTGCAGTTTTAGTGTTAAATCGGCTGACCATTGCGCAGATTTTATTTTTTTTCTCGCCGACAGTTGCGCAACATTTGTACTTAAATTCGTTGACTTGTCACATACTTTAGAGCTATCTCGATCGACCACTGTGCAGCTTTTATTTTATTTTGGTCGATCAATCGCCATGTTTATTCTATCTCCACCGACCGTTGCGCTTTTCTGAGTCTTATCTTAGCCGAATTTTTTTTGCCGTTTTTCCATCGCGTTTCCCATCACAGCCTTAAATATTAAATCCCCGACTGTTGCACCGAAGTTTAGCTTATTTTTGCTGATCACCTCATAGCCCCTCATCGCAGTGCCTGATCGCAAGGTTTAGTCTTTTTTTTTTGCCGACCGTTGCGCAAGCGTTAAGCTCAAAATCGCCGATTGTTGTGCAAAAGTTAGGGGTAAATCGCCGATCTTTGGCACAACGTTTTCTTGTGGAAAGAGTGAATGCTGGTAGGTGGGAACCCCATGCAAATTTATTTATTGCTGCCTTGAGCCCTGTGCACCTTAATTGCTTAGCTACCACCCCACACTCATTAAGTGCCCACCATTTATATATATATAACAGGTGTTAGTGGCCTTCTCCCAATCATTTTCAATATTAGAAGAGCTCCGTTCGTTGCCAAAGGGTAAATGCCAAATTGCAGACAGTTAGAGCAAACTTGCCCCGCAGCGAGCCTCCACGATACTGACAGGTAAGTCCTCGATTTACTCCCGTTGGTTTTTTCCATTACGAAACCCTGTTGAGTGCTCAGTTTTAGCTTTAAGGCTGTTTATTGTTTGTTTTTCAAGGCCAAACCCACGTTGTCGTTCCTAACACCAAAGAACACCTCCTCCCCAACGGTTTTCCTGCACCTGGCATCCCGGTTAGAGTAAGTCGCTTGCTCTAGAGTGGTTTGTCACTGCTCTGGTTTCATGTCATTTTGGAACCCTGTACCCACTAGGAACCTCCTTGCTCTTAGCATAATAGGCAGACCTCATGTGAGTTTAAAAAAAAAACACAACCGTCTTATCTTTCATCCCCATCGAGTTGTTTTGACTAGGAAGAGTTGCACCACGGCCACTATGCATTGTTTTCCCACACGCACATACACTCTTTTTTTCTTCTTCTTTAGTCATGATCATTTTCCAATTGTTTTATGCGTTGTTTATGTTTTAAGGCTTCATCCTCGCTTTCATTTGATTGCTATTTTTTTTTTAAACTTGAGATACATGGTGTGTTAAAAAGTATCTTATCCCACAACGAGAATGCTTCGCATGTTTATTTCTCTAAGTTAGTACCGATAGTACATGTTTGAGTTCATAATGATAAGATGTTGTTAAATGATAGCTAGAAGCACTTGGGTTTTTGTTTAGAATCACAATCTTTAAGCTACCACATGGTTGACTCTTGTATAAGTGCTTTTCCTCATTATTTGCAACGTTAAGTGGCCAGTTTTAATTGAAAGCTAACACTCATGTCTACTCAAATTATTTTAAAAACCTTAAACTTGAACATTTTATTGCTCACAATAATGAAATCCCTCATTTGTCCCCTCATTGTCATCACAAGACTGATATGCGCAAGTGGTCTGCCAAAAGGAAAGCCAAGTTAGCTGAGTCGGATTCAGACGTGGAAATCCTCTTGGACACCTCGCTTGAGATGATGTTTGGCGATATGAAGGCTATCAGAGGAGCTACCCCAGAATATCAATGGGGCGAGTTGTACAGAGCCATAGAAGATCAAAACTTCCCTGAGGCCTCCTTGGAAGAACAAATAGTTTACAGGAACATAAAGAAATCCAGTCTCCACAAAGCAGCAACCCGCCTTGAATTGTTCGTGTGCTCTGAGTTCATTGGTTGGATCCTACCCCAAGTGAGTACCGACTCCCGATTCACCACAGATGTCACAGGGATGAGCCTTGCATCCTTTGCGCCAGAACATATCATACAAGCTGCCACACCCTAAGTTTTTCCTAAATGATGAATGGTTATCCGTGTTGGTTGTGGAGCCAGATCTTCCAGTCTCATAGATGATATTGTCTCAGCCGTGCACCCCAGAGGACTGTACACTCATTCCCCAACCTTGGGGTTCGGGGGCAATGCCCTTGAGAAAAAAAAATTGGGGTTGTTTTCGCCAACAGTTTACGGGTCCATGGTTTTGGGTAACCCGTGGTATTTTCTCATTATATTTCCCTTATAAAATAAATACATTATATTACGGCTAGGGTTGATGTATTAGGTTTTATGCATTGTAAAGATATTTGAGATAAAAAAGAGAGACTGTGAGACAGTGAAGAGGAAGTGCAGTGGTTGTGTTGCTGGTTGTATCCCTTCACTTTGCTGGATGGTATAATAATAAGGACTGTCAACTTCTGTGTGGACGTAGCCCATCTTGGGTGAATCACGATATATCTATGTCTCTCTTGTAATGTGTATGTGTGATTATATTTTCATTTATGTTTATTGTTATTGCTCCGCGATCTTATTTTTCTAACAATTGGTATCAGAGTCGAAGGTCTATTTGGCAGACAAACCCGTAGGAAGCTAGGGTTTTTGGTTCGAGTGGGAGCAATGGCAGAAGAAGGAAAGTTTAAGGTCGAGAATTTTAACGGCCAAAACTTCCAATTATGGAAGATGCAAATGGAGGACTATCTGTACCAGAAGGATCTATTCCTACTGTTGGGAGGAATAGCAAAGCAGCCAATGACTATGAAGGACGAAGAATGGGAGGTTCTTGACAGAAAGGCTCTGGGAACAATACGGCTGAGCCTAGCTTTGTCAGTGGCTTTCAATATCTCAAAAGAAAAGACAACGGAGGGTTTGATGAGTGCATTGGGTAAGCTGTATGAAAAACCCTCGGCCTCCAACAAGGTATTTCTATTGAAGCATTTATTTAATATGAAGATGTTTGAAGGTGGATCTGTTACTGATCATTTAAATGAGTTTAATACGGTTACAAATCAACTAAATTCTGTAAGTGTGAACTTTGATGATGAGGTTAGGGCTCTTCTAATCTTTTGTTCATTGCCAAAAAGCTGGAATAGCTTGGTCATCGCTATAAGTAACTCTGTCTCTGGTTCAAACACCTTGAAATTTGATGATGTTATTAGTGTTATTCTTAGCAAGGAAATGCGAAGAAAAAGCACAGGTGAGACATTAGGTAATGCGTTGACCATGGAGAGCAGGGGAAGACAAAAGGAGAGAGGAAAGAGCCAAGGTAATCATGGCAAGTCTAAAATGGGCAGATCCAAGTCCAGACTGGGAAAGATAGAGTGCTGGAACTATGGAAAGAAATGACATCTGAATAAAGACTGCAGATCTCTAAAGAAGAAAGGAGATGCACAACAAGAAACTACCCAGGAAGCAAATGTAGCAGGTGATGTGTTACAAGATGCTTTGATTCTTGCATTACATAATACTAGTGATTATTGGGTAGTAGATTCAGGGGCTTCATGTCATGCTACACCCCATAGGAAATATTTTCATGATTATGTTCCAGGCGATTTTGGACATGTTTTATTGGGTGATGATGAGCCATGTAAAATTGTTGGAATGGGCAAGGTATGGATAAAATTTAAGAATGGAACTGATTGGTTGTTAAAAGATGTTAGGCATATTCCTGCTATGAAAAGAAATCTGATCTCAATAGGGCAGTTGGGAGATGGCGGTTGTCTATCTACATTTGGAGAAAAGTGGTGAAAGATCACTAAAGGATCAATGGTGATAACAAAAGGAGATAGGGTAGGTACGTTGTATTTATGTCCTCATAATAATGACCATTCTATCTCTTTAGCTTCCACAGGAACAGATACAGCATTGTGGCATCATAGGATTGGCCACATGAGTGAGAAGGGGATGCAGATTCTCCACTCAGGGAAGTTTTTGCCAGATTTGAAGTAGGTAAGTTTGGAATTCTGTGAGAACTGTGTTTATGGAAAACAGAAGAGAGTCAGATTTCTCAGGGTTGCGAAGCAGAAGAAGAATGAAAAGTTAGAGCTTGTGCATACAGATGTATGGGGACCAGCTCAGGTACAATCTCTTGGTGGCTCTCATTATTATGTTACATATATTGATGATGCAACTAGAAAAACTTGTGTTTATTGCATTAGACAGAAATCTGATGTGTTTGCTACTTTTAAGAAGTGGAAAGCTTTGGTTGAGAATGAGACAGGAAAAATGTTGAAGTGTCTCAGATCTGATAATGGAGGTGAGTAATGCGGCAAGGAGATTGATAGTTACTATTCATACCATGGGATTCATAGAGAGAAGACAGTCCTAGGAACACCAGAAGAAAATGGTGTGTCAGAAAGGATGAATAGAACGATCATGGAGCGTGCAGGCTGTATGAGATTGCATGCAGGGTTGCCCTTACAGTTTTGGGAAGATGTTGTAAATACTATTGTTTATTTAATAAACAAAGGGCCTTCAAGTGCTTTGGATGGTGGTATTCCAGAGGAGGCATGGATAGATAAAAGGGTAAACTACTCATTTTTGAGAACGTTTGGTTGTGAAGCATTTGTCCATATTGATAAAGAAAATAGAACAAAGCTTGAAGCTAAATCCAAGAAATGTACCTTTATTGGATATGGGGTTGATGATTTTGGTTATCGTTTATGGGATTATGAAAATCATAAAATCATTAGAAGTAGAGATGTCATATTCAATGAAAAGGTCATGTATAAAGATCATTTGTAGGGAAAGAAACAGGAAAAGGAAAACACAGAGTACACAGTACTTGATGAAATTGAAGAAAATGAAGTTCCAAAGGTGCCAGAAAATCAAGAACAGCAGCAAGTACCTGGAACTCCTGCAAGTGTAAGAAGATCTACCAGGTTAAGTAGAGTCCCTGAACGATACTTTCCTTCAATGTACTATTTATTGATGACTAATGCTGGTGAACCAGAATGTTATGAAGAAGCAATCCAGGTGGAAACTAGAAAGAAGTGGGAGCAAGACATGAATGAGGAGATGGACTCATTGGTAGGAAACCAAACTCGGGATTTGGTTCAGTTTCCTGCTGGTAAAAGAGCATTGCAAAACAAATGGATTTACAGGTTGAAGGAAGAAGAAGGAGGAAAGAAGCGGTACAAGGCCATACTTGTTGTAAAGGGGTTTGCACAGAAGAAAGGTATAGATTTTGATGAAATATTTTCTCCTGTTGTTAAGATGACTTCAATTAGGACTATCTTAAGTCTAGTGGTGGTAGAATATTTGCATCTTGAACAGTTTGATGTAAAAACAATTTTTCTCCATGGGGATTTGGAGGAAGAGATATATATGCACAACCACAAGTGTATGAGGTCAAAGGGAAGGAAAATTTGGTGTGCAGGTTGAAAAAAAGCTTGTATGGCTTGAAGCAAGCTCCAAGGTAGTGGTATTTAAAATTTGACAGGTTTATGACAGAACAAGGTTATAGTAGATGTCATTCTGACCACTGTGTTTATTTCAAGAGGCTAGATAATGGAAGTTATATTATCTTGTTATTGTATGTGGATGACATGCTTGTTGTAGGGTCTAACATGCAGGATATAAATGTGCTCAAAAGGAAGATAGCTAATTCATTTGCGATGAAGGATTTGGGTGTTGCAAAGCAAATCCTTGGTATGAGAATAACACGAGACAGGAAAAATCGCAAATTGACATTGTCTCAGGGTGAGTACATACAAAAGGTGTTGGAGAGGTTCAGAATGTAGAATACAAAACCAGTTAGTACACCTTTGGCCAACCATTTCAGTCTAAGTAAGGAAATGTGTCCCAAGACACAAGAAGAGACAGATTACATGTCCAAGATTCCATATCAATCAGCAGTTGGCAGGTTGATGTATGCCATGGTGTGCACAAGACCAGATATTGCACATGTAGTGGGAGTTGTGAGCAGATATATGAACAATCCAGTTAAAGAACATTGGAAGGCAGTACAGTGGATTCTCAGGTATTCGAGAGGTATTACCACTCAGGAATTATGTTTTGGAGGTTTTGACACTATTCTACAGGGATATGTTGATGCATATATGACAGGTGATAAGAATAGCAGGAGGAGCACCACGGGGTATGTGTTTACTGTAGGTGGAACAATAGTAAGTTGGATTTTGAGACTGCAACAGGTTGTTGCACTTTCAACAACGGAAGCAGAGTATGTTTTTGTTATAGAGGCTAGTATAGAGATGATTTGGTTGCATAGGTTTATGGATGAAGTAGGTAAGAAGCAGAAGGATAGCAGGTTGTATAGTGATAGCCAGAGTGCCATTCATCTTGCAAAGAACTCAGCATTCCATTCCAGTACTAAACATGTACAGCTCAAGTACCATTTCATACACTTTGTTCTAGAAGATAAACTGTTGAAGCTAGAAAAGATACATACTATCCAGAATCCTGCAGACATGTTCACAAAGGTAGTGACCAGAGGGAAATTGAGTTCCTGCTCGGTTTCAGTTGGCCTTCTAGCATGAAGGTGAAGATGAGAAATTTGCCAAGTCCAAGGTCCAGCAAGTACAACCGTGGTGGAGTTTTTGTGACCAGTCTCCAAGTGGGAGATTGTTGGTTGTGGAGCCAGATATTCCAGTCTCATAGATGATATTGTTTCATCCGTGCACCCCAGAGGATTGTACACTCATTCCCCAACCTTGGGGTTTGGGGGCAACGCCCCGAGAAAAAAAAATTGGGGCTATTTTCGCCAACAGTTTACGGGCCCATGGTTTTGGGTAACCCGTGGTATTTTCCCATTGTATTTCCATTATAAAATAAAGACATTGTAATACGGCTAGGGTTGATGTATTAGGTTTTATGCATTGTAAGGATCTCTGAGATCGAAAAGAGAGACTGTGAGACAGTGAAGAGGAAGTGCAGCGGTTGTGCTGCACATTTTATCCCTTCACTTTGTTGGACGGTATAATCATAAGGACTAGAAACTTCAGTGTGGATGTAGCCCATCTTGGGTGAACCACGATATATCTGTGGCTCTCTTGTAATGTGTATGTGTGATTATATTTGCATTTCCGTTTATTGTTATTGCTTTGCAATCCTGTTTTTCTAACAATCCGGGATGAAGATGGACCTTTTGGAATGTGCTAGAAAGATGACAATTGTCGAGAGGCAAATAAGGCAAAGAAACAGTGGAGAATATGAGAGCAATATTCTAAGGGATCCCTACAGACTCATCGCCCTAATGTTGAGTCGGGTGTTCGACATACCAAATGGGAACATTTACAAACTAGGATGGGTGCCTGTGATGTTCCACGTAGCCATGCATGGTGCAATTTTCAATTGGGGAGACATCATATCAGATTACATGGCCTCACTTATAACCACTTCCTAGGGAGGAATGACCCAAAACAAGGCTGATTTTTTCATGTCCTCTTATCTGGTGGATTGCCTACTTGTCGAGCACCCTTTCCCTGATCTAGGATACGTCTGGAAGAGCAAGGAATCCCCCCTCCATGTGGCTTATCAGATAATGTGGGCGCACAAGTATGCAAGCCACTATACTCAAATCTGTGAAAGGTTCATCATGCCCCTATATCAGTTGATTTTCAGAGAAGAACCTAGCTGCCTATCAGAAAATGCCATGCCCATCATAGAAACATACGGAGATTACTACTTCTCTATGGAAGGGACATACTTCAGAATGTATGGAGGCAGTCATGCTTCATCTCTATTACCCTGTTATGCTATAGATTATGTTGTACACAAAGAAGTTGTAAGGAAACTCTTTATAGATGGAGTCAACAAAATACTCAGTGATAAGAAGAAGGATGCATACCTGCCAATGCCATTTATCATTGGAGCATACCAGCTCCCCAAGGTGAAAGATGGTATATATTTCGCTAAAGATTTAGAGGCCTTCCATTTTGGGACAAAGAGATTTAAGAGGCATGACCCCGAAGGCAAAGTTGTTGCTCACTGCCTCAACCTCAAGGTTACTTTTGAGTACGCACACCATTTCGAAAAGGGCGAAGAGTTCTTTCGAAGCGCCAAGAATATGACCGAGTTAGGAAAGCGCTACCGCCCTAAAGGTGGATCCAGCTCCAGTTCCAAACTTGTGGGGTTAATGCAAAAGGAGCAGGAGGAAAAGCAACGCCAAGATGAAGTGGCAGCGCAACTAGAGGAAGCTGAAAGAAAGAAGAAGGAGGAGGCAGATAGGCTTGAAGAAGAAGAAAATCAAAGGCTTCAAAGGGAGCAAGTGTTACACCTAAATCTTGCCATCATGATAGTCAGTGTAAAAATCCATGAAGTTCCTTTGACTAAGTCATCAACTTGGAAGAGATACTAACTTATTCCTGTTGGGTTTAGTGAGGTCATCGCAGGTCATCCTAATGCAACCTGCGATGTCGCAGGTTGTTGTATTGCATCCTGCGATGATGTCAGTTAATTGGATAAAGGATAATCTTCGAGCCCATTCTTGAAGGTGTCTGATGTGGATCCCTATACCTAGCCTATAGGAGAGATGGATTTCGGTTCCCTAGCCCTTTGGTGAGATCCCTTAACTCTCTCCTACCATATCTCAACCTACCCTATCCTCTTAGTCCTATATAAGTGAAGCTCATTTCCATCCCAAAGGGGGGAAGTCTATAGTACTTACATGCTGGTGAAATTAGTTTAGGAGATATATCTACTCATCTCTTGGGAGATCTATACTTCCTTTGGAGGCTTTGGCATTGGCTTGTTGGAGAAGGGTTGCTACGTTAAGCCTTGGTTGTAACCACTTCCTTCTATGTACTTTCCCTTTTTATACAGTAATATAAATGCTTTCCACCAAATGTTGTTGCATTTATGATGTTTGTGTAGTTTTTCTGCTTAACTGCTTACTTAGATCTGTTATTGTTTAGATGCATTTTACTACTTGTGTTGTTCTGTATGTATTGACAGGTTTTGCAGCTGAGATCTGAAGACCATAAAGCTTGGGACAACACCAAGGAGAAAGGATCTGCGATCTGAAAGGTAAAGCATCTAGCCACTCGATCTCTAAATAGATCTAGGAAAGTTATTTCATATTCTTTCTCATTTGTTCTAGTCTTGCATTAAGCTAGGGAGATCATGCCTTGAGTCCGCTCTTTGTATGTTGTCCGATAACAACAAGCAAAGAAGCAGAAATAGGAAGCATAAAGGCTTCAAAAGGAACAAGAGGAAAAGCAGCGTCAAGATGCAGAAGCTGCTAGAATTCGGCAAGAACAAGCTGAGAGAGTGCGAACAGAAGAAGCCGAGAAGATAAAAAGAGAAATGGCTGGAAAGCTGCAAGAAATAAGGGAGAAAGCGGCAACAGAAGTGGCAGAATTGCAGAGGCAGAGAGAAGAAGCAGAGAAGTACAAAGAAGATGAGGATCAAGGGGGATCAAGCACACAAGATATGGACTTAGGTGCATTAACAACAACCTCTGAAGGATTGGTCTCAGCTCAAGAATTCCCCCTCACCCCATAAACCCCCTCGAAGCAACGCCCAGTGTCAAAGATGGATTTCATCTTCTTTGATTCTAGAAAGAAGGCTATCATAAGTAGGTTTGAAAAGAGGATGAAAACTGGAGAAATCCAAGAGGAAGTCATAATAACTCAAGTTCCGCTCTTTCAAGGAACTAACAGTGAGCCTGAGTTCATGACAGAATGTAGTGTATCTTTGGCTGAGGCAAGTGCCGATAATGTAGGTATACTGGTAGAGAAGGTAAGGCAATACAAGGACATGTGCTTCAAAGTTAAAGATAATCTAATGAAAGAAGTGCACCTAGGTAAAGAACTAAAAAGGAAGTACGACGACCTTTAAGAAGAAAAGGTAGATATGGCGGTTAAGAAGCAAAAACTCAAAGAAGAAAAGGATGCACTCAATACACATCTTGTAGTCCTAGAAGGAGAGAAGAGGGAATTAGAAAATTGCTTAAAAGAATTGGAAGAACATGCGGCCAACAATAGGCAACAACAACTAATAGCCACGGAAGGGTTAGAAGCCTGCATACAAGAATTGGAGCAACATGAAGCCAACAACGCGTGACAGATTGAGTTCTAAAAGCCCCAGCTCGGAAGGCTGACAAAAGAAAAGGAGTAGCTGTTGGAGTAGCTAAAAAAGGCAGAAGAGAAGAAATAGGACCTAACCGCATTCCATGAGCAAGCATGCGATATGCTAAAGAGAGTTCATCAATAGCTAGAACTAATCTCAGAGGAGATTTATGGGATAAAAGGAATGATTTCAAGGATGAAAACAATTGAGGTTGAGGCACTAAGACTTAAAAGAAGGTATGTGCGCCACATAGAGGAAATCAATGGACGGTTTGAATGGACGAAAGGGAAATCAGGATTCCTGGGAAACCTACGTGTCTTGTCTGCGGAAGAATTAGACTTGTATTTGGGAGTCCTTGAGTTCTGTAGAGACCGTGGTACGAAGATAAGCATTGCAATCCAGAAAAACATCAAGAAATGTCTCGACCTCTACTTAAAAATCCAAGAGACCCATGGGAAATGCCACATGGCCTTACCTGAAACCATAGATGATTTTCCAGAAAAGGATCAGCGCTTGTCAGACTTGCAGAGTGAGCAAAATGCAGAAATAGAATACCTAAGCAAGATAGATATCCCGACTCCAGAAGACTTCCACCGGCTAATTGAGAAAACTTCTATCCATGCCTATTTCCTAGAGGACATCACCCAGGAAACAACAACATCAGCAGCAAACGTTAAATCAAATATGCGTAAGCATGAAATAGCATTGAAGATGATGATTTTTGAATGGGGAAATACCATTTTACGAGAAATCAGCCAATGGGCCAGCTACATCGCAGACGTGGATAGACTTGCTGAAGTAAGCCAACCTACCGAAGCGGAAGGAGCAGCTGAAATAAAAGGACCGGCTGAAGCAGCGGGACCATCTGGGAATTAAATCCGCATTATTGTATTTCGTAGAAAAGACATCTGAGACTGTTCTTATTGTATACATGTTCTTAAAAGACAACTTGAACTGTTTTCATTGTATAAATGTTTTAGAAAAACAGCTGGAAATTACTTTTGTCTCTTTAGGCACTAGAAGACAAACTTTTTTGTTTCCCTAGGTTTAGGGTATGAGAAGAGACAATTTTTTGTAAAAATTATAAATAGAAGGTAAAGGACTTTTGGCATGTGAAAGGAGGATGGACTTGTGCTGACGTGAATTATTTTGCTGCATCAATAAAGAAGGACCCATTTTTACCTGGGAAAGCTAGCACTACGTTTTGCTTGAGGATGTGTTGAATGTTTGTTGAATTATTTCTACTCTGTTCATACATATATTGTGAGATCGTTCTTGACTATCCTGAATTAATTCTTAGTTGTGAATGCTTTCATTTTCCTGTGCAAATATGTTGTGTTAAATGAGTAATGGAATGCTTTAAATTATGTCAAAGCTATCTTTGATATCTTTTAATTTATGCCGTGAATGCATTTGTGCTATTAAACAACTATCTGTGAGATTCTTGGATGTATTTCAGTGTGTTACTCATATGTCAGTTTTGCTCCCTACAGGGATAGATTAGTTAACTTAGATAATTTTAGATCAGATTTGTTTCAACTGCATGCATTTAGATAGAGCACTTGCATATCATCTTTAAATATAAAATACATAAACGGTGGATCAGGCCGCAACCGGTGAAAGAAAACAAATCTTTAAATCTTATACGGTAGCCGAGCCGTTAACCGGACGGATTCCCCATACTAAACGGTGAGTAATCTAATGGGCTTGCTTACCAGGGAGAATCTCTTACTGATTGATGCTATGATTTTTGAGGCATCAACACTATCCTACCTATCTACTTAGTCAAACTCATCTCATGGCTAAAACTAATCTAATTTATCCATCTAAGAAATCAAAGTACATTTAGCTTCCTACAAATACCAATCTAGTAGTTACTGATCTAAGAATAAATAGACTAGACTTACTTTTGCAAGAAGTTAATTCCTAAATATATCAAACTATAGTATCCAATCACAACTTGTCTAATTCAATTATCAACTACTGTAACTCAATCATAACAAGTCTAATCTAATGATCTCTAAGAAGGAAAGACAACAACAAAGAAATAAAAATAAACTTGAACCATAATTTGACTAAGTTGGAAATCCTAAGAAAGATAAACGACTGAAAAGAATCTGGGTTGAGCTTGGCTGTAACAGCTAACTAGCACACTTGCATAAAAATAACTAACCTACATAGTCGACTGTCACACCACGTAGTTACAACTATTCATGATGCAATCATAAACTACCAAAGGAAAATGCAATTATCAATTACTACTGTTGCAGCTTCTTAATAAAATGCATCTACTGTAAATCCAAACCACACAACAGAAAATAAACTAATCTATCTACTTAACTCGGCAATCTATGTGAGAAGGTGGGCCCTGGCCTTCTAACAGAGATGTCATGAACTACTACAAATTAAAACACAAGAATATGAAGTACTCTGCTCCTTGTATTAAAAATGGTAATTCACAGTCTCAACTCTCCATTACAGCCCGTACAAAATAATAATCAACCAACCCCAGACTCTGAAAGCCTTCCCATATTTATACATGCATAATACAAATCCCGATCCACTGAATTCGTGCAACCATGAAGATCTCTGATCTTCAAGCTGCTGGGTCACAACAAAACTATTACAACCCTGAATGGACTTGAATGAGGCCATTGGAAATGAAGGGCGTTGTTACTCTGGATGTCAATGGATCAATGGATTAACTGATTGGGAAGCGCTCTTTCTGTTGCAACAATGCTCTGTTGCAGCTACCATGTGGAGAGATGATTGCACCATTATGTTCAATGTATAAAATTGGATCTAAGGAATGACAGCTGGCACCAATAGTACCTTCCTTCCATATGCTTAGCGGCTTCTACACCTGTGTCTCTTAATGCTTTGAGCTTATCTTAATGAAATCAACACAAGTTAGCATAAACCAAAGGATAGAATTCATAACCATAACAATCTTAGGCATTTAAATAAACGAAGCAATACTGAATTATACCTGTCAGGATTCATGCTCAATATTGAGGAAAGACATATATCTGGTTTGTGGAAATAAGGAAAGATAGGACAACAAGAGGTAATAGGTGTGGTAAAAAAGGGGCAATTCTAGGACCCAACATCTCCCCCCAACTATCCAATTGCATGTCCTCATGAAACAACTCCCACTAGTCTGAATCTGAATCCATACTGTACCTATGGAGATTGGTGAGGTTGAAGGCCAATTCAGATGCTTCCCCTGGTTGCAAAAATCCATTACAAGAAAATCACTTTTCCCAACACTGCTTCTCCTCCTCCTCAGTCAAGACATAAATGTTTCTGTATGGGCTCACAGGCAGCCATATGATAGGAAACCTGAATCTCAGTCCCAACTACAATGGTCCACATGCTTGCATGCATTTAACATACCCAGGCACTCTTAGAAGGGCTTGTTTAAAATTCTTAAAACAACATGGATCCCCTTCTTTCAAGGATAGGGAAGAAGCTAACCATCTATGCTCACTACCTTCCAGGGCATACTGTTGTTGGTTGGAGATTGTCTTCACATAGGTAGTGATGACTGTCCTTTGTAGATCCATTAAGTGCCGAGTCTTCAGAGGAGATTTGAGAGACCTTGCATGCTTTGCAATGAGGGATCTTGGAAGTCGAGGTTCATTTCTGATCCAAAGAGTAGAATTATCCTCATTTTTATTAATAGTCTGAGAGACACCCCACCATTGCATGTGATTGGTGACAAAAGAAGTGAATGCTCTCAGCTGAACATCCCCTAAACAGGGCACAGGATTAGAATGGGAGTCAGTATAGCATGTTTTATTGTGAAAATATAATTCACACAACAAATTTTGATCCCCAAAATCACTTTCCATAAAAGCCTCCAAAACCTGGGTGGCATTTTCCAGCTGGTGTGGTCTTCCTTCCTCCAATTCTTTCAACTTAAATAAAGTTGTCTGCTCATAAATAAATACAGGATAAGAAGGGGATGGAGCTGTGTAACTCAACAATTCCTAAGAAAGAATATACATCTGATCTTTTTCTTGTTGCATGGACTTGAATTTATTCAATTTTTACAATTCCTTCTGAACGCTGTCCCACTGGAATCTCTGGAAAACCATTTAATCATTGAAAATACTCAGTCCACCCAGCTGCTTCAAAGATGGTGAAGACTTCCATGTTTGCACGCAGAGCCTCCGTATTCTCAGGTTCATGCTGGACTGGATTACCCATATCACCTTCCCCTCGTAATTCTGGTGGCAAATACAGAGATTACCAATTCGTACGTGGAAATTGCAACATACAGACATTCATCGAACAACCGAGATTGGAGTTGGGCATTTTAGGAAAGATGGAACAATTATCAAGCCATAGAAAAGTAATACAGTTATGAAAAATGGAATAATTGGGATGTTTTGGTACGAATTGAGTAAGGGTGATGGTCATGTAATAGATACGAGTGTTAATCCTGACACATTCCTTGGCAGTTAAGTGGGTACAGGTTGCTGACGAGGACTAAAGACAAAGCATAATCATCATTGCCACATTTAATTTTATGCCTAATCGTGTATAAGGTCAGAATTCGTACCTTTGCAGTATGAGCTAAGCCTTAGCTTTCCACCATAATCTGACTTCATCATCACCTCCATCAATTAAAACATAATTGCGCATGTGTTGAGATGAGTTGGCCACTGCTAGCTGAGCAGGCAAGTGCATCCATGCTGACAGACACCCATGGCCGTCCAATAGTTTTCTTCATTCTTGGTGGACTGTGATTGGGACTGTGAAAGGAGTGCGAAATTGGAGCCCAGTTGAATCGTTAGTGGTGATATTGTTCAAGAAATATACAATCTGGTGGAGTTGCAGCTGATGGATAGGGGGAATATGATAGAATTATGGCTAGGAAATCGAAAAATAAGCCGAGTCCAGTTGAGTCACAGCTGAGTATAGGACAAATATAGAGGAGTAATAGCTATGAAGATAGGAAAAATAGGTGGATTTTGGCGGAGTCGCAGCTGAGAACTTAAGAAAAATTGGTAGAATCGATGAGATATGGTGGAGTCATAGCTGCGAAGATAGGGAAAATAAGTCAAATTTGGCGGAGTTGCAGCTGTGTAAAAAGGGAAAATGGACAAGATTAGCGGAGTCGCAGCTGCGTGAAAAGGAAAAATGGCTAAGATTTAGCAGAGTCACACCTGCGCGAAAAGGGAAAATGGACAAGATTAGTAGAGTCGTAGCTGCGAAAAATAGGAAAATGGAAAGAATTTGATGGAGTCGCAGCTGGGAAAATAGGGGAAATAGGAAAAATATGGCGGATTTGCAGCTGGGGAAAATGGAGGAATAGGAAAATCTTCGGCTCACTGGTGAATGCTGTCGAATCGTTCATTTTCTTCAAGGAGTTATTCATCACCGGAAAATAAGCTAAGGTGCCTGTAATCGTCTAGCCCAGTCATGAGCGCTGCTCCTCAAGTTGATTCCTGTACACAGTTCTTCAAAACAAACCGATCAAAGCGGAAAAGAAAAATAAATAAAAATGAAAAAAACAGAATCAACAATTTATTTATGTACAAATTTATGTGTGGAAATTGCAGTTTAAAAATTCAAAGGGGCCGAAAAAGATTCCTACCCTTGCGTTAACTGATAATCCGGATCAACTGCAACATGTGAAAAGAATGCCATTTTAGAAATCAGCTTATGATACCATCGCAGCCGATGACCATTAGCAAATAATGGTGTTTGGTTCTCATCAATTGTGGTCAATCAGACTGTTCCATTTTCAAACACCTTATCGATTTGGTAGGGTCCTAGCCATCTTGTACTCAGTTTGCCTTTGAAATCCCTCTTAAATCGTGAATCATACAGTAAAGCCTAGTCTCCTTCACAAAATACTTTCTTCTTGATGAACATGTCATGCCACTTAGAACGCTGCTGTTAAATTAACGTTGTCTGATGCACAGCAGCTGTGCGCTTCTCATCAAGTTCATTTAATTGATTCAATCAATTCCTTTGTGCTTCTGTCAAATCCAGGTTTGCTTCTATGGCTGTCTTTAAAGTTTTAATTTCAAATTCAATGGGAAAGACAACATTCTTACCGTACACCAATTCATATCAGGAGAAACCTGTAATGTTGTGCCATGTGGTACGGTATGCCCATAATGCTTCTGGAAGTCTCTCAGCCTGTTGGATTACTATACTAATCTAGAGGTTTCCAATGTAGACCCAGGTTCTTCACAGTTTCAAGGAACCAACAAAACCTCTTTTCACCGGCCCTTTCGGAAACAACCCGTGAATAGGCTGAGGTCTCACCCGAGGTGAAGCTATGGGGGTGCTGCGGAATCAAGTTTCCACAGTGATGTGATGACTTGTTAGACGGGGCTGCTGCGCATTGCAGAACTGTGTTGTGCAACGGACGTCTGAGCGGGGTTCACCTCCTGTGCAACGATATTCTTACAGCTATAACGCTTGTACAACCTGCGCATCCCAGGACTGCGCGGGTCGGAAGGGTTTTAACACTCGGACAACGTAATTGATGAGTACGCTCCTCTTCGCACTTAACCGATCTTGACAATCTTACTTAATTTTTCTACTTGACACATATGACTTATACCTTACTACGCACTTTCGGTGCTGCGCATCGAAGGGTTCACACAGTGCAAGTTCTATTAACTTATGTGATCATTCAATATATTATCCATTCACAGACCTAGAATACTATGCATTCTTCATTCATCCATTCATATGAACTTAACATATTATTCCCATCTCACTCTCGTGGTGGATACATATAAAAGCAAACATATAACCGATAATTGTAATGACAAGCATTCACGGCAAGCAAATAACAATTGCAAACATAAACAATCACACTGCACAAGATTTAACGTGGTTCACCCCCCCAGATGGAGGCTATGTCCACAAGAACTATTTTTGTATTAGTGTTTTGGGAAGGGTACAACAGTTCTTTGTCTGCGCACTCAGCTGCAGACTCTCTTCTCTCTCAACAGGGCTTTGCGCACACAGCTGCAGACTCTCTTCTCTCTCAACAGGGCTTTGCGCACACAGCTTGCAAAGCCTTTACAAAATTGTCTCTCAACAGAGATCTATTCAGTCAATAATAATGAAGAGTAACAAAATTAACAACCCTTTCCCTTAGAAAATATGTCTTATTTATAGATCAAGCCCATAGGTCATATCTTTACAATGCATGGCAAAGAACCCTAAGGTTCCCAAAATTGGTGTGGATACCCGCCAGCTTGCCTATCGTCATCGACAACTTGCTCCACTTGCTTTGGCCACCCGACTGGGCCACGTACAACTCTAACGGCCTTTTGACAGCCGCAGTCACCACAAAACGGTTGCACTGCATCATGGACTGTCACTTTCTGTCCCTTTATCCTGCCTGTCATTATCGAGCTAGTGGCCTAGCTTCTCAACTGCTTGACCACTCCCTTTTTCCAGTCGCTTTCCTCGTCCTTCATTCTGCTTCTTACCCAAAATAGGTCGCTTACTCAGCTCGACCTTCCTCTATGCTTCTTTACCAAAAGTAGTTGTTGTGCAGACCCTGCACACTTGCGCTGCTGCGCCAAAAATGTATATTTGCTTCGAGCTACGCATTCTTCAAAACCATGTCTTCTGACTTTGCAGCCCAAAAACTATGCAGTTCCCAAAAATGTATCCTTATCAAAATTGTGCTTACTTGGGCCACACCCAACAGGCCCCTAACATTGACTCGTGGCTCGTCCTGAGCCACTTCAGTCCAGCTGCTCCATCTGTGCCTCTTTTGAAATTCCTAAGCGGGTAGTGAAGTCTTGAACAGTTGCACTCAATCTTGCAACTACTTCCTTTACTTCTTGCTCATATCCCTTAGCCATGTTTAGCATTTCATCCGTGGCCGGCTCTTCAATTTGTTCCTTGACTTTGGCCTCTGTTTCCTGAAGGTCTTGCAACCTTAGTTCAATCTCATCTGTCAGGGTGAGGGCCTCTTCTTGTAATGGTTGTAGCCTCGCAGAGGTTTCACCCTCCTTTGCTCTTAAAGCCTCAAGCTCCTTTCTAAGTTCTTTAGTTTGCTCAAAGGTGTGCCTCTTCTGTTGGAACGGCAAGTCCTTCATGGAAGCATCCGTAGAGTCCACTTCCTGCTGCTTTCGTTGGATGTCATTGTGGATCTTTTGCAGCTCTGGCTCATCTTGCAATATGATCCAAATGTTTGAAACATCATCTAACAGGATTTGGCATCTTGAGACTGCTGCGCAAATGCCCTGGGTAGAGGTCCTTAGTGCCGCTTCTCTAGCTTCTTGCGCTTGTTGCGCCATGTCGACTGGCCATCGTGCTACCAGTTCAACAATCTCTGCCTGATGGGAGACTTCCATCTCTATTAGATTCTCCACGTGGGAGATTTCCAATCCCCTCATTCTTTCTTGCAGACTATCAATGGCAGTGCCGATTTGTAGGATAGCCGCCTCAACTTATGAGTCTTCTTCAACTTCCAGGAGCTGCGCATATACTGCGGACAGTGCTCCTTTTATCCTACACTGTTTTTCTTGAGTGCCCTGAAGCTCCCTTTCCTTCTGCTCACATTCTCCTTGTATTTTCCTGTAATTCTCTTCATACTAAAGGCGTTGATTGTGCGAGACAATGTCTCGCTCATGCATTTCATGGGATATTTGGGTGTGCAGCTAGTGCAACCCTTCAGATGGTATCACAGCTATATTCAATTCCAACTACTTAAGCAGCCTCACTGATTCTATCATCTCGTCTATCGGGAACATGATAGATCCTGGTGCAATATTGACGATGTGCGTCCGTGTTGTGAAGGCAGGTCACCTGCGCATCGTCTCGCTTGGCTCTCCGAAGTGGTCAGCATGGTCTGACTCCTTAGTCAAGTTATGGTGGACTTGCTCCATCTGTAAGACCAGACTAGTCAGTTTATTGATATTTTCCCTGACCTCTTCTTGTGCTGGTTCTTTCTTATCTTCTAAGTGCATCGACACCCGCAATGCTATTTGTTCATAATCATCATCATGAAGCATTGCGTCAAGCGGCTGTCTGTTAGCTTTAGACTTCTTCTTTTGCGTCTTCTCCGACGTCTCTGTGGCTGGTTCCTTTCTTTTCTCTCCTACCTGCGCCGCAGGTGGCTGGATTGGCTTGCTTTGGACCTCAAGGTTCTTATCTGTTTGATCCCCTTCGTCTTCCTCCAAAGACGTAGTGATGACAGTCTCCGGTGCATCTTATTTCCAGCTATCAGGACAGTCCTCAATGATCAGCTCGATCATTGGCGCCCCGAGCTGATATTGGCCATCCAACCATTACTCTGTTGTCAAGTGCAGATGTATGTGTATACAGTGTAAGTCGTCCTTGAAAATTATCTTGGGCCTATACATATATGTCACCTCCTCAGTGATGCACAGGGTCTTCTCTATAATTGCGCGTAACTGTTCAAAATACGTGAGGAATTGCAAATCACTGAGACGCTGCTTCTCTGCACTTGTGGAGGCCCACATGTTTTCTTAGCGAACTGTGCGGTAGTCATCTACTGCTACTGGCAAGCCATTTTGATGCGCAAGTTCTTTCCAACCTACTAAAGCAATAAGTATTAGAATCCAGCTAAAGTGGAAGGATAACCCCTTGTCCTGGGTATCCTCTATATCCTGCAAAAACTCATTGAGCAGAAAGTTTGACCAGTTATACTCATGACCATCCATGGCTTTGGCTGCTAGGGCCACAACTAATGCGTTCACTTCCTTTGGCCTTGCCTTCCTCAACAGCCTTCTTGCCAGCAATTTAATAGTGAACCGCAGGGGTTCAATTGTGATCGGGTCTATTTCATATCCCCTGCTTCCTCTTATCAATTTGAATTCCGCCTTTATCTTCGCGGCTAGTTCCTGGTCGTCTTTCTTGCCGATGAATTCTACGACAGGGTCATCACCCCTCTTACTCAAACTAGTAATCCTCACTATCAGGTCTACAGTGATATTGACCTTGAAGTCCAACTAGATGTATCCTTGGTGTGTACAAGATAGTAGCGTACGCACCACAACTTGCATTCTTTACCACAGTGAAAATGTGGGATTGTCAGCAGGTTGAGAAGACCAGATTGGGCCAATGTCAATTCCCAGTCCATTGGAATAACCTCTGCGTGCTTTTTGGTCATGCCATCTTTGCTACACATGAACTTGTCTGGTTGTAAGTGCGGGAATTTCTCGGCATCCATCAAATCGTGGTCAACAAACTTGCATGTAGGAATTTGTCCCAATAAATCCTCTTTAGTCTGGACGTGCTTTGACATTGGTGGCAATGGGATATCATATGTCGCATTCTTCTCCAAATGCCTTTCCAGGGCATCACTCTTCCGCGAGCTGATATACTCAGGAACGAGCCACACAGGTGGTGGTGGGCTCCCTTGTGGAACCGACGGCTTTGAAACATCTGGTGCCTTTGATTGTTCCTGTGCAGCAGCCGGGTGCTTATCTTTCTTTTTCTATTTCGGCTGGTTTGGTTTCAAGCTCTTGGACGAGCCCCCTTGTTTTGGTGTTGTCTGCTTCGGCGGTGTCTTCATTACTCGGCTTATGCCAGAGCGTTTGAAAGTGCCGAGGAGCTCTTCTAATGTTGGCTCTCCGGATATAAACTCAGCAAATACTCGTGCTTCTAGTTGCTAAGTGCTTTCAATCTTCACAGTCAGTAAAATGGAAAACTCATGGTAAAAATGCGTAATGAAGAGTCGGCCAGTATTTATAGAACAATTACCCGATGGCTTTCCTTTGTCGCTGAAGTTAGATATTTAATGTTGCGTCCGCTTGCAAGATCTTGGCTGGATCTACACTTTGTGTGACATTGAATGTAGCGGGAATGGCTAGACTAGGAATTAAGTGCTAGGTCTGATGGATGAGATCTCGTTGGCATCTTGATCTTTTCCGCTGTAAAATATGTCAAGTCAGATTAACTTTCCTTAAATGCTGAGGTGTAATGGTACTGGCAGCCGTATGACAGGCTAGCGAGTAATTAAATGTTGAGTCTGTTGCTCGGATCCCATTACGATATTAATCATTTCAGTTTTTATTACGGGCCGAACGAATAGGATATTTCTTTAATGCGGGGTTGTGTCAGTGCCACCCTTTTTTGAATAACGTCTTTACTAACCGGCCAACAGTTGTCATGGTCACCTACTTTCGTCTTAATGCGTTGGCTACTTTGACAGTTTGCTTTGTTGGCATTCCTTGCCCTCGTGTCTTCAGCGGCGCAACCGCGCTATGGTTTATGCCTTTCGTCGCAGCTACACATAGTCCATAGTCATCCTTTTTCTTTTGACTGGCGCAACTACCTTTCCTTTTAACTGGCGCACTACCTTTCCTTTTGACCGGCGCAGCTACCGTTCCAGCTTCGTAGTGCGCGGTACTCGACTGTGAAATTTGTACTTTCTCTTCCTTCTTTGGTCGGTGCAGGTACCTTTCCAGTGGTGAGCTGCACAGTTCTTCTTTTCTTTCTCTGTTTCCCTCTTTGTTTTTTTTTTTTTTTTTTTTTTTGCGTAGCTTCACTTCTTTATAAGTGCTGCATAGTATATACACTTCCTCATCATACATCGCATACAGACTCTTCCCCATTTGTAGCTCCCAATTCCAACTGTACTTGGCACTTAGAGATTTCCTCTCTTACTGATCATCATAGGTTCTGCGAAGCAGGACTATCCTGATAGGGTTTTAGCCTACTTCCATTGACTAATCTAGGTAAATTGTCTCATGCTAACGTGGCTAATTGAGCTGCACCACCATTAGTAACATGTACAACAGTATATGGACCAAGCCAATGCATTTTAAACTTTCCAGGGAACTTCATGAATTTACTATCATACAGGAGGACTAGATCACCTACCTAAAAGGTCTTGTATTTGATATGGCGATCATGCCATGCTTTTTCTCTTTCTTTCTGCACTTGTTGGTGAAATCCGGCAATGAAACGATCCTCCTCCAGACCAACCAAGTGTAGAATCCTTTCTTCCAGTGCGTCGCGATCCTCCATGCTTGTGAATGCAACTATTCTCAAGTTGGGAACAATGTACCCCATAGACATAATTGCTTCCTATCCATAGGCCAACCTAAAAGGTGTGTGGCCAGTCAACTTTTTGTAAGTGGTTCTATATGCCCATAAAATGGCTGGAATGCACAGGTCCCAGTCATCCCTATTAACGTTGCATACCTTAGTGAGCGCATTCTCCAGTATCTTATTGAACGCTTCAACAATTCCATTTGCTTGTGGGTGGTATGGCGTACTTCGCTGATGATGAATGTGGAACTCCTTTGTCAATGCCTCAATAGTTCTGCTAAGGAAGTGAGTGCTTTGATCACTCATCAAGATCTTCGGGCATCCGAACCTGGTAAGGATGTCATAAAAAATGAACTGCGCGGCAGTACCTGCCCTACAGTCCTTCATTGGTTTTGCTTCGGCCCATCGAGTGAGGCAGTCAGTTGCAGTAATAATGTACTTCGCACCAGTTCTTTTTTCCGGTGGGTTTATAGGTCCCACAAAATCAATTTCCCATTTCTCAAAAGCCTATAATGTCAACTGTGGATTCAATGGCATCTCGTCTCCTTGTGACAACTTTCCTGTCCTCTGACAGACATCGTAGCTATGGAAATATTCCTTTGCATCCTTGTGAATTGTAGGCCACCATAGTCCTGCATGCAATATCTTCTGCACAGTGGCTCTTCCTGCATAGTGACCTCCTGCTACTCCTGAATGTGCATCAGATAAATGGCTTCTCATGCTGTAACGCACATCTGCGCAGTACTTCATCCGGTCCCAATTTGTATAACTGACCTGCGATAATGGTGAAGTCTGTTGCTCGCACTACCAGCTACTTCTTCTGCTGCGTAGTACACTCTACAGGTGCTAACCTAGTGGTCAAGAAATCTATTATATCTTTATAATATTCATCAGCTATCTAGATAGAAAACAACTGCGCATCAGGCATATTGTCTTCCAGGTTTGTAGGTTCTTCTCCCGACTCGATTCTTGATAGGTGATCAGGTCCCAAATTCATTCTGCTAGGTTTAACCACTATGTTAAAGTCATACTCCTGAAAAAGTAATAACCATCTGCAGATTCACCCCCCTAACACTGGCTTGTTGACCAGGTACTTCAAAGCAGAATGGTCAGTGAACATAGAGAAGTGCGCACCAAGCAAATAGTGCCTGAACTTCTGCAGTGCATAGACCATGGGTAGGCCTTCTCTCTTCGTGGTGGTATAATTCTTTTCTGCAGATGAGAGCTTCCTGCTTGAAAATGTGATGGCATGGTCAATACCTCCCTCTCCTGGTTGTGCTAAGACAACCCCCAATGCTATACATGATGCATCAACATGGACATGAAATGGCTTCTCCCAGTCTGGAAAAACTAGGATTGGCGCAGTGACCTTTTTCTCCTTTAATGTTTCAAAGCCTTGTTCACATTCTGCGTTCCAAATGAACGACACATCTTTCTTCAGCAACTTTTCCATTGCTGCGGTTATCTGCACATAACAATTTATAAATTTCCGGTAATATCTCATATTCCCTAATGTAGTCCGCAACTGCTTGACTGAATTTGGTGTCGGCAAGTTTACAATAACTGCGATCTTCGAAGGGTCAACCATCAAGCCTTGTTTGCACACAATGTGTCCCAACAGAATTCCATAGGGTACACAAAAGATACACTTCTTCATGTTTAGCGATATTTGATGCTGTTTGCACTTTTCTAGCATCAATCTGAGATTTGTGCAATGGTCCTTCAGCAACCCGAATACTGTCCAATCATCAAAATAAGCTTCTAAAAACTTATGCATGAAATCCTTGAATGCTGCGACCAAAACTATGGAAAAGATGACAGGCACGTTCTTCAGACCAAACGGCATCACTGTGTACTAGAACGACCCCCATTCCGTGGCAAAAGTGGTCTTGTGTCTATCCACTGGATCAATCATGATCTGATGATATCCAAAAAATCCATCCGTGAAAGAGTATGCCTCATTTCCTCCAACATTATCAAGCACCTCATCAGTGAAAGGGGTAGGAAATGGGTCATTCATTGAAGCATCGTTCAGTTTCCTGAGGTCAACACATATTCTAATGTCGCCCTTTGTTTTCTTATCTTGGATAACCATTGGATTATCCACTCAGATTCTTCCACGGGCTCAATGATTCTTGCATCGAGCATCTTGTCCAGCTCTGCTCTCACTCTTTATTTGTATCGCAGGTTCAAGCGATATGGTCTTTGCTTAATAGGCTTCGCGCCTGGCTTAAGAGGTATTTTCATAACTCCTAAGTCTCCCAAAATGCCTTTCATCTCTATAAATTTTGTTGGGAATAACTCTTGATATTCATGCAATATATCTGCGATCTTTGCAACAGTCTTATCATCCCAATAGTCTCCAATACTTGCAAACTTTGGCTCTTCCCTAGTGCCAATGTTCACTTTCTTTGTTTTCATCGGTCCGCTCATGTCTGGGATTTCCAGCGGAGGTCCCTCTACGTCACTTGCTCCTTTTGAATCAGTAATTTTTATGTTGCGCGGGTCCCCCTCATCACTTCCTTCTTTTTCTTCAGCTTCTTCAGCCATGTTGTAACATTCCATGGCATGCTCTACCTGTTCCTTCCATTCTTACTGTAGGGTTGCATGTACACTGTCATCTCCAAAGAATTTTTCTAACGTCATGTTTCTATGTGGACATTCTGGTCTAAATATTCTCTCTTTAATAATCTGCAATACATCGTTTATGGTAGGATTATCGTCTTCGAAAGTGAAGCTCCTCTGGAAGTTCGCAGCGAGGGTAGGCCAGTCTGTAGTTTCCCTGTGCAACTCCATATCTAGATACCATTTCTTTGGAATTTCTTCCTCCAATGTATGCACAAAGAGATGCACCCATTCTGTGTGTGGTCTCTCTTCCCATGCTCATGCACAAGTTTCAATATGATCCCTTGGATCTGTCTGTCCATTGTATTTCTCAAAGGGTAGTGTAACCTTGTCAGCAAACTTGATCTACATTTTTATTTTGCACTGATCCTAGGTGGTCAATGTCTGCTTATACACAGCCCACCATCTGGCAGGTGTCTCGCACAGTGCTATATCTAGTGCTGGTAAACAATGCTCATCTGCAATTGCTACAATATATTCTTTGATAAAGGAATAAACATTAGATAAACCATCATAGGTAGGGATTGGGATTACCTCCTTTCCAATCCAACGCAGTGACTTTGTTAGCTACGCGCATCTTCTTGTAGAAACTTCATGCATACGACTTTGCCAATTCTCCAAACCTGCATCAGAGTCTAAGATGCAAGAGCTGTCGCATATCCAGCTGAGTGTTCCATCCGCAGTAGGATTAATGTAATCTTCTTGGTTCGCAGTCATGTTGTAAAGGAGGTTCAAATCTTGAGCCCTAGATTCTTCTTGGATCGGCTCATTGTATCTGTCTCCATCTGCAGGGTCCAGTGGTGCGATGACCCTGAGATGCTTTCCTTTGGAGATCATATTCTTTGTGTTTAAGTTGATAATAGCGAGGTTATCCATAGCCTAGTCAATCCCTAATAGTGCAGGATATGGCTGACTATCATCCACAATCTCGATAACCTCGAAATCTGCATGACTTTGCACTCCATCAATGTCAACAATAACATTTTCTAACCGTCCAAAGGGTATGAATTTCTCCTAGTTCACCATTCTCAACTGGATAGGTGACCATACTAGCTTTGGTCTCTCCATCTGCTGCCATGTCTGTTTGGTTAAGACATTTACTTCAAATCCCAGATCAAGGATGATCTCATCCATTTCATAGTCCCCTATCTGTGCAGTAAGCCTCATCTCTCTTCCGGTTCTCTTATGTTTCTTGATGTGGTGGACCACACTATCGATAGTCTCTATCTCGCTCTATGGCTCATACTGATTTAACACTTTTTCAATTCTACGATAGCATTTGGAATCTTCAGCAACTTCATGCAGCTCCTGAGGAACTGTGCAACAGAGGTGCCTGTCTCTGCTGCATGGATCGTTCTATCATAAGCGGCTGGAATATCTTCTATATGCGGTATTTCGCTGCGCAACGAGATTCTTGGTGAGCTAGGTGCTGGTTCTTTAAAGAGATCCCACACTTCGTCAAAGGTTTCTTTGTTTTTCTTCAAGTCGAAAGCAGGTGCTTTCCCAACAACTTTCCTTATCCATATTGTTTCAAGAGGATTTTGTCTAGTGTTTAAGTCTCCATACGTCGAAGCTTTTGCTCCTCTGTCTCTCCCTATCATAGCACTACTTCACATCACTACATTGATACTTGGATCCGCAGGTCTCCTCTCTGCTGCGATCAACTGAATATTTGGGTTCAGCGCATCTTGTCATTTTTGTTTCTGCATTTCAACCTCTAACACTAGGCAGTCTTCAATAACATGGTCAAATGATTTACAATAACTACATGTAGTGAATGGGCTAGTACAATCTCTAGATACATGACCTGCTTGGCCAAAGTTATAACAGATTACTTGACCTCGTCCCCATCCTTGCGCTGGGCCGTTATTCCTCCCTCTCCCGCGGTATCCTCCGCGGCCTCTGTATGCTCCCTGATCATGCTGTACATTGTCTTGTTTCTGTGGAGTCTACTCATGGACTCTATACATTCCTCCGTACATATGCTCAATATCTTTCTTTCTTTCTAGCATGAGCTCATATGCGTGACAATTGGATTCATCATGCCCCACTGACTTATAGAAATTGCAATATAGATTTTTAGGTGTTCTTACATATTTCTATATATGTGGCAGTCTTCTGGCCGATGTCCTCTAGTTCTGCAAATTTCACACCATGGCCCTGGGTTCGGATTTAATGGGTTTGGTCCACCCATGTTAAGGAACTCTTGGAATAAAGGACAATGATCCTTAGTGTGTCCTTCTCCCTTACAACATGTACAACAGACTTCCTGTCTCTCTTGTTTTCCCTTCTTGATATCCCGCAATTGTAGTGTCAGGGTAGCCAACTGGTTCTGAATTTGAGACATTCCAGTGCTAGTTTCTCCAATCGGTGAAGCTTCTAACTTCATCGCGATCTCTAAGGCTTTTGCCTACAAAGCCACCTTCTGTTGCATCAATGGTTGTCTGATATGGGGCAATAATGCAGCTATAAACCATTCCTTGTGCTGTTGCGGTGCTATAACGAAGCTTACCTGGTCCAACAGTGTCTTAAATTTTTGATCAAACTCCCAAACTGTCTCATTAGGTTTCTATTTTATCTCTTTCAACTCTATGATACACTATGATTCTAATTTTGGCTTCTTAAATTATGCTAAGAGTGCAACCTTGATTTCTACCAGGGTTCTATTCTGTCCCTACGAATATTTCATGAACCAATGCAAGGCTCTGTCTCTAAAAGTGGTGATGAGCTGTGCTTGCTTCACAATGTCATCCTTGACTTGTTTTACGCTCCATACGGCTTCACATAGAAACCAATGCTGATTAGGGTCTTCTAGACTTGTTCCTTTGAATATTGGCAGCTTAATGTCCTCAGTCTTGCTTCTTCTAGGTGGTGGAGGGTTCTGCACGGCAAAAATAAACATGGTACTGTGCGGAATGTTCTGAGTGATAAGGATATTCACGACTATGGGGTTCTGAACTGGTTGATTCTGTGCAATGGGTGGCGCGGTGTTCACAACTGGTGGATTTTGTAGAGTAATGGGATGACAGGTGGAAGATAGAGGTGCGGTTTGGCTATCAGGTTCATCTTCTGAATCAATGTCTACACAAAGTCCAAATCCACTAGAATTCTTCTTAGGTGTATATTTATATCTTTTCCCACTTCTTAGGTTATGTGTCTCTTCATCAGACTCACTATAAATGCTATTGACCATTACAGATTCAGAACTTTCACTGCATTCTAAAAACTCCATTCTCGGCTAAAAGCATTTTAATGTATAAACTGAGGTTATTCAGGTACTTACCTCTGAATCCCTTGAAAAACTCTCTTTTGACTGCGATGTAGGACTTTAGCATGTCCACAGCGAACTGCGTCACAAAGCTATGTAGTGTACTGTCAACCCAGAAGTTGACTGCTCTTGTGAATGCACTATCTAGTGTTTTGAGCCTTTCAATAAGCTCTGCTATCCACTCGCTCGGTACGTCTCGCGGTGTACAATTTCTTTCCTCTACGAGCATTGACAACCACTCGTGTAGCTCATTTCCAAAAGACACCCAAAAAACTTCGTGAATGTCTTTCCACAGGTCTTTGTTCAACCACTGAATGTCAGAGAGATGTGGGTGTCTATTCTCCTTTCTGGCAAAGTCTCTTTCTGTCTTGTCACACCAAGCCCAGATTTCTTTCTTGTTTGGATACCAAAAGTCGACACCCAGCTCAACTTCTTCTACTTCTCACATCTCGACTTCAACTCATCACAGATTCCTAGCACAGAAACGAAACCATTTGTTGGCTTACTATACTAATATAGAGGTTTCCAATGTAGACCCAAGTTCTTTGTAGTTTCAAGGAACCAACAAAACCCCTTTTCACCGGCCCTTTCGGAAACAACCTGCGAATAGGATGAGGTCTCACCCAAGGCGAAGCTAAGGGGGTGTTGAAGAATCAGGTTTCCATAGCGATGTGATGAGTTGTTAGATGGGGCTACTGCGCACTGCATAACTACGCTGTGCAACGGACGTCTGAGTGGGGTTCACCTCATGCGTGGCGATATTCTTACAACTATAACGCTTGTACAACCTGCGCATCCCAGGACTGCGCGGGTCAGAAGGGTTTTAACACTCGGACAACGTAATTGATGAGTATGATCCTCTTCACACTTAACCGATCTTGACAATCTTACTTAATGTTTCTCCTTGACATAGATGACTTATACCTTACTGTGCACTTCCGGTGCTGCGCATCGAAGGGTTCACACAACGCAAGTTCTATTAACTTATGTGATCATTCAACAGATTATCCATTCACAGACCTAGAATACTATGCATTCTTCATTCATCCATTCATATGAAATTAACATATTATTCCCATCTCACTCTCATGGTGAATACATATAAAAGAAAACATATAACCGATAACTGTAATGACAAGCATTCACGGCAAGCAAATAACAATTGCAAACATAAACAATCACACTGCACAAGATTTAACGTGGTTCACCCCCTAGATGGAGGCTACATCCACAAGAACTGTTGTTGTATTAGTCTTTTGGGAAGGGTACAACAGTTCTTTATCTGTGTACTCAGCTGCAGACTCTCTTCTCTCTTAAAAGGCCTCTGCACACACAGCTTGTAGAGCCTTTACAAAATTGTCTCTCAACAGAGATCTATTTAGTCAATAATAATGAAGAGTAAGAAAATTAACAACCCTTTCCCTTACAAAATATGCCTTATTTATAGATCATGCCCGTAGTTCATGTCTTTACAATGCATGGCAAAGAACCCTAAGGTTCCCAAAATTGGTGCGGATACCCGCCACCCTGCTTGTCGTCGTCGACAACTTGCTCCACTCACTTTGGCCGCATGACTCGACCACGTACAACTCTAACGGCCCTTTGACAGTCACAGTCACCACAAAACGGTTGCACTGCATCATGGCCCGTCACTTTCCGTCCCTTTAGCCTGCCTGTCATTATCAAGCTAGTGGCCTAGCTTCTTAACTGCTTGCTGCCACTCCCTTTTTCTAGTTGCTTTCCTTGTCCTTCATTCTACTTCTTACCCAAAATAGGTCACTTACTCAGCTCGACCTTCCTCTATGCTTCTTTACCAAAAGTAGTAGTTGCACAGGCCCTGCGCACCTACACTGCTGCACCAAAACTGTATATGTACTCCGAGCTGCGCATTCCTCAAAACTGTGTCTTCTGACTTCACAGCCCAAAAGATGCACAGATCCCAAAACTGTATCCTTATCAAAATTGTGTTTACTTGGGCCATGCCCAACACAGCCCAATCCTTACTATGACTCTTCACCGTTTTTGTCAGAATAGACTCAATTACCTTGTTAGTGCTTTCCACATAACCATTGGCCTATGGATGATATGGTGAGGTTATCTTGTGCTGAATGTGATATTTCTACAACAGGGATTCCAATTTATGAGACACAAATTGCGGTCCTACATCTGTAACGATCTCCTTGGATACTCCAAAACGGGTGAAGATCTCTTCATATAATAAATCCATTACAGCTTGATCATTAGCCTTGACCAAAGCTACAGCCTCCACCCATTTAGTCATGTAATATGTGCAAACCAGGATATAAACTTTCAGCTTCAAGGGAGGGTTGATAGGCCCTACAAAATCTAGAGCCCATCTATCATAAGGTTCAACCACAAGCTGTGGCTGAAGAGGCATTTCATCTAATCTATTCGGTTGGCCCATCCTCTAGTAGCTATCACAAGCCTGAACATATTTTTTTGCATCCTTACACAATGTCGGCCAAAAATAGCCCATACTCAATACCTTATGACTTGTCATTTTGTCAACAAAATGTCCCCCACAAGGCTCATCATGGCAAGCTTTCAGGATACTGTAAATTTCATCTTCTCTTACACATCTTCTGTTCGACTTGTAAACTGTCATCATTGTTGGTAAGTCGAGATAAAAAGTTAGCAACAATGTTTTCCTTTACTGGCCTGTCAATAATTGTAATGTCAAATTCTTGTAATAGTAACAACCATCTAGTTACTCTAGCATTCATGATAGGTTTATTCATTAAGTACTTGATGGCTGAATGATCAGTGTGCACAAAAGTGGAATATACAGTAATGTAGTGTCTAAATTTATTGATGGCATAAACAATGGCAAGGAACTCTTTCTCTGTAACAGTGTAGTTCAGTTCAACAGGGGCCAGGTTCTTACTAATGTAATAAATTGCATAGGGAGCATGACCTTCCCGCTGTCCTAATACTGCTCCAATGGTAGTATTTGAAGCATCCGAGGAGATATGGAAAGGCAGAGCCCAATCGGGCCCTCGTAAGATAGGTGTTGTAGACAGCCTTTTCTTAAGTTCAATAAACATTGTTTGGCATGCATCATTCCAATCAAACTGTGCATCCATCATCAACAGGGTGAATATAGGAGAAGCTAGTTTGGAAATTTTTTCTATAAATATTCTGTAATAGCCAGCATGCCCTAAGAAGCTATGTACATCTTTTTGTGTTCTAGGAGTTGGTATATTTTCAATTACCTTAATTTTGGATGGGTCTACCTAGATACCATCAACAGAGATGAAGTGTCACAGAACTATTCCCTCGCTTATCATCGTATGACACTTTTCAGTGCTTAAAGATAGCTGGCTTTGTTCACAATGTTCCAAAACCATTTCTAAATTTTTCAATGCTTCTTCGAAACTACTACCGTATGGAGTGAAGTCATCCATAAAAATTTCCATGCAGTTGTTTACCATGTCTGAAAATATCCCAATCACTACTCTCTGAAATGTGGCAGGTGCATTGCACAACCCGAAAGGAAGTACCCTGTATGCAAAAGTGCCCCAGGGACAGGTGAAAGTGGTTTTGTCTTGGTCTTCTGGAGCAATATGGATTTGGTTATAACCACTAAATCCATCCAGAAAGGAAAAATACTTCTTTCTAGACAAGGTATCAAGGACCTGATCAATAAAAGGTAGGGGAAAGTGGTATTTCTACGTTTCTTTATTCAATTCTCTGTAATCTACACAAACCCTCCATTTCCCATTCTTTTTTGGTACAATCACGAGTGGAGAAACCCACTCGTTGTCTGAAATTGGGTATATAAATCCTGCTTCCAATTTTTTGGGGATTTATTCCTTCACTATGTCCCTTAAGTTCGGGTTCATCCTTCGTTGTGGTTGGCACACTGGTATGGAGTCACTTTTGATGTAAATGTGGTGGGTACACAGATCAGAGGGAATACCCTTCATATATGTGTACTCCCATGCAAAAGATCCCCTATGTTTCTTCAACAGAGTGATCAGGTATTCCATCTCATTGGGCGCGAGATTCGGATTTATGTTTAATGTTTTTCCCGGCTCAATTTCCATTGGAATTCTTTTCGAATTTTAAAGTACTGGAATTATGTTGGCATCACTGGCTAGAGTCTCTTCTGTTAGATTTTCTTGTTCTTTTTCATCTAAAGTATTGTTCAGAATCTGGTAAACATGTTTATTGACAGATGTGGGCTCACTGATGAAATTGTTAATAGTGTCATCCTCTGTTTCATCTTTAAAGGTCAAGGCTCTCCCTATCGTTAATAATGGCTGAACCCCTTCTTCTTCCTCTAGATCCACCCAAAGTGGAGTTTCAGCTTCCAGGCTTGGTCGAGCTGGAGGGTATAAAGTTAGGATTTTAATATCAGTCCCATCTAAGATAGTCATGGACCCCGACTGACAGCTGATGCAAGCATTTGCTGTGGCTAACCAAGGTCTTCCTAGGATCAGCGAGTGTCCCCCCAGCTGTGAGTTCGGTTGCAAAACCAAGAAGTCCGCAGGGTACTCCCACGAATCGACAGTGACTACAAGGTCGTCCAAGATTCCCTCGAGCTTGATTGTTGATCTGTCAGTGAGTTCTAAAATGGTAGGATTTGGACGAAGATTAGTGAGTGCCAATTTTTTCACAGTTTCGATGGTCACAACATTGATATATGCGCCTAAATATACCAAGACATTCGGTATCTAAGTGTGTCATATGTGTACTGTAACAGCAGGATTTCTAGGATCATCGTATTTAGTCAAAGCAGTCTTACCCATTATTAATTCAGAGAGTTTTCCCATTACATGGACAGTGGGAGGATCCCTAGGATTTCATCCTGTTTTTTTTACACATAGATCTGTAATGGTCTTGGCATAGATGGGCACGTCATGGAGGGCTTGTAACAGTGGAATTTTGACATACAGATTTTTCAACTCCCTCAGGAGATTGAATCGAGGTTTTTCCACTGTTTTATGTAGGGCTAATCATTCGGGATATGGCGGTTCTCTTATAAGTTGTGTAGGTTGTGTTTCTTCTTGTGTTACTTCCTGTGTTTCATCTACTGTTTCAGTAGGAATATAAACATCCTCAATGATGGGGATTGCTGAATTGACTGAATTCTCAAAATGATGATCCATTCTTGCTTCAGTCACTGAGGATGGAACATCCTCAATGATGATGGGTTCCACTGCCCTCCCTGATCGTAAATGTATGTCATTGCAGGGAATTTGGAAAATGGAATAAGTAGGCATGTTGGCAGTCTCAAATTGGTGAAATGATTTGTTATTCGGGTTGGGGTTAGGTTGTGCAGGTAGTTGTGGTCGCAGTGGTGCATTCATAGGTGCGACATTGTTTTGTGTTAAATTTTCAGAATTTACTTCAATCTGATCTAGGATCTTAACTGAGAGAACAACATGTACAACATATCTACAGCATATCAATCATGGAGACAATAATGCAAGCACACAAGAGACACAAAGATTTACTTGGGGAAAACCATAAAGGTGAAAAACCCCAATAACTTCCTCAGAGATAGATAGAGCAATGATACAACCAACCAAGAGAGATAGCCATAACCTAGCAGCAGATCCTCCTCCTCCATAAGTGCGCCACTCCTCCTTGAGTGCATGTGTGAGAAGTGAGTGAGTAAATAGAGTGCCTCCCGCACTCTATTTATACTTGACTTGACTTGCCTTTTTACCTAACTCATGTAGGCTCGAACTTAACCACATAACATAATGCTGACTGGGCCGACCCCCAATAGGGTGGTCTAATAACCCTTAGACCCACATGGCCGACCCCCAATAGGGTGGTCTAATAACCCTTCGACCCACATGACTTATACAGGGCCGACCCCAAACAAGGTGGTCTAATAACCCATCAAGTATAAGTTACGACACTTACAATATAAATGACGACACTTCCTTATAGAGGAATAATACCATCTATTGGAATACAATATACATATATGTGAAATACATTCCGAAGTTACATATACATCAACACTCCCTCTTAACTAGGGAGGTATTTCTCAACACAGTTCTTCTAGCACAAGTCATCTCCTCTGGATCATCGTCACTGGATAATCGTCATCGAGTCATCATCATCATCACTGCTGCTGCTATCTCAATCAATCTCTGAATCTACTCGTCATAGGAAGTTCTACAGAGCCAGTCCTTTTTCATACTGGATGTAGGCCCACCACCTGCAGGTCTTCATCATCACTGGCCATACTGTGGAATCCTCAGGACTTTTACGTGCGTCACAAAACCTCGAAAGAGCATCCCAGGCTGTTACGAGCACACAGCTCTACCTATAGGATCTCCCAGGGCAACGAATTACATGTGACCTCACCACAAAACCTCGCAAGAGCATCCCAGGCTGTTACGAGCACACAGCTCTAGCTATAGGATCTCCCAGGGCAACGAATTACATGTGGTCATGGCAAAACCTCGCAAGAGCATCCCAGGACTGATTACGGGCACACAGCCCAACCTATCGGATCTCCCAGGGAAACGAATTACATGCCATAGGACAAAACCTCGCAAGAGCATCTGCCAGATATCCCAGGGCGCTATTATATGCCATAGGCAAAACCTCGAAAGACTATCTGCAGATCTCCCAGGGCAACGAATTACATGTCCTCCCAGAGCAAAACCTCGAAAGAGCATTTGCCAGATGTCCCAGGGCACCGAATTACATGCCATAGGCAAAACCTCGAAAGACCATCTGCAAATCTCCCAGGGCAACGAATTACATGCTCATCTGCACAACCTGATCCACGGCCATAGAGTATCATCCTGATACTCACCATACATCATCCTGATGCATCCATGATCATCCTGATCATCATCACTGCAACATCCTGCTGCATGTCATCTGGAGCAACATCCTGAAGCTCGTCATCTATGATCATCCTGATCATCACTGCAACATCCTGCTGCATGTCATCTGGAGCAACATCCTGAAGCTCGTCATCTATGATCATCCTGATCATCACTGCAACATCCTGCTGCATGTCATCTGGAGCAACATCCTGAAGCTCGTCATCTATGATCATCCTGATCATTAATGCATCTACCTGATGCATACCAAGTATCTACCCGATACATATCATCATACATGATCCTCCTGATCATCAATGTATCCACCTGATACAAATACATGATATATATCACCATACATGATCCACCTGATCACACAATGTATCCACCTGATACATATACAGATACATGGTCCAAGCATCCAACATGATGCATACATACATACATAAAATGATCCAACTGATCATATCCAGCATCCACATGATGCGTACATACATACATAAAATGATCCAACTGATCATATCCAGCATCCACATGATGCGTACATACATACATAAAATGATCCAACTGATCATATCCAAGCAGAAACCAGAAAATCATCCTGATGCTCATCATCCAGCGCTTACATCCACAGCCATGTGAAGGATCCTCCTTCCAACATGCTTGGAATGGCTTCAGCAAATGTGTCCATCACTTCTTCCTCGAAGTGTCCTCGATCTGAAGAATTCCAAGCCTCTCTCTGAAGTACTCGAACTTCACCCTGCCTAGTGGCTTCGCCAGTACATCTGCAATCTGCTCGTCCGTCACAACATACAGAAGCTTCACAGCTCCTCTCTGCACCATATCCATGATATAGTGATATTTGATCTCTATGTGTTTCGACCTGTCATGAAACACTGGGTTCTTGAACAGCTTCACACAACTCTAGTTATCACAGAAGATACCAGTAGCATCCAACAAGAGATCAAATAACTCAGACAGTAGCTTCCGTAGCCATACTGCCTCACAACTAGCTGAACAGGCTGCAACATACTCTGCCTCAGCTGTACTCAGTGCTACGCAGGACTGCTTCCTGCTAAACCAAGAGATCACACCTGATCCCATATTGAAGCAGCACCCAGATGTGCTCTTCCTATCTGCAGCACTGCCAGCCCAATCTGAATCAACATAACCCTGCAGGTTAAACTTTTGATTCGCCTCATACCTGAGCCCATAATCCACTGTACCCTTCAGGTACCTCAGAACATGCTTTACAGCAACCAGGTGAACACTCCTCGGATCCGTCAGGAACTGGCTCAATGTGTTCACAGTAAAGCAAATCTCTGGTCTCGTGTTCGTCAGGTACATCAAGGACCCAATCATCTGACGATACATAAAGGCATCAACCAGCTCAGATGAAGCATCACATAGAAGCTTCAGATTCGATGTCATAGGTGTGGCCATGGCCTTGCAATCCATCATCCTGAACCTCTTCAGGATCTCTACTGCATACTTCCCTTGTCCAAGGAAGATTCCATCTGCACTCTGCCACACCTCCATGCCAAAAACAAATAGTGCATCATCCCCAAGTTTCTCAACTCGAACTCGGCAGCAAGCTTCCGCTGCGTGTCGGCAATCAATCTATCTTCATCTGTAACAAACAGGTTATTTGCATACAAAAGTAGTATCACTGGATTGCCTTCCTCAACCTTGTAGTAAAGGTTGGAATCCGCTTTACTCTTGGTAAAGACCAAACTGGATAGAAAGCTGTCTATCCTATCATACCAAGTTCTGCACACATATATGACTACACCATGCTGTCTTGAAATCCATCTGGTGCATCTTCTATTTCATCACTTTTATATTTCTTAATGCTGCCATCTGCAACGTGCTTGATCTGATAGTTCCATTTGGAATTCATAACAAACTTCCCTTCACGTCTTGGGACTACATCCCAAACATCATTCTTCATGATCGACGGATCATGGCATTCCATTTCTTCATCCCAGGTCTTGGGAACTTCAATATCTTCAATATCTTCAATAGATATCTTTGTTGCTGGAACAAATGTTGTAGTTCTTCTTTTGTAGGAGATGGCATACGATCTTTCCTACACAACAAGTTAAATTGCATGATTAGAAAACATCTCATAGTTTTCAGAACAAATTCTTACACATAAAGAAATATGTCATACAGTCATGCAATTATCTTAGCCAATGCTTCAATACAACATTTATCCATATCCCGTAACTTTCTAGATGCCTTCCAGTCTCTACCAGAACATTGTTAAGAGTGTGCACAACTCCCAACATGTCAGCAAAGAGGTTTCATTCTAGATAAGTAGCAATGGAATGTTGTACAGTGCCATAGGCCACTTACCCATGTATATTAGTAGTATACTGTTCATCAATGCAACTATTCTAATATGCACAATACATATCCTAAGTCTAGGAACATGAACATATACATCATTGAACAATTTTACTTAAACAAACAAATATGCAAGAATGATAATTAAAATACTTATCTTTCTTTGTTAGTTGGGTGGACTCCCTCTGAGTCTTTGCTTCCTTGCAAGAGCTGCTGGAGTCCTAATCTGAAGTAGCTTCTTCTACACCTTTCTGTTGTGGAATGTAGAGAGATGGTCAACTCCCTCTGAATATCTGCATCCTTGCAAAAACTACTGAAGTGTGCTCCTTTGCTTTATTGCAGGAACAACTGGAGTGTGCTCCCTCTTGATCTTTGCTTCCTGGATTACCTGTCTTTGAACTTATACTCATTCTTGATCCCTATGCATGCTTGTTAGTATCATCATTGTGTTATCCCCGAGGTCTCATACATAATCAAAAATTCATTAGAATAATCTTAATATTATCAAAAACACAATAATCTAAAGCATGTATAGTCATGATCATTTCAAACAGAAATAATAAGCATTAGCTTTCAAGGTTTATGTGGGATTCTTATGGTTAGTCAAATCATAAGAAACATAACATGTCTAAACCTGTAATTACTCAAACCTATGACTCTTCGGATTAGTTGAATCATCAAACAAGATAAGAGATATAATATGCATAAAACTTGTGATTATTCAAACCTATACCTTTATGATTCTTCTGGTTAGTCATATCATCAATTATGGTAAGAAACATAATATGCATACAACCATGATTATTCAAACCTATGACTTCATGAATAATCATTATCAACAACAGTATAAGATCCTAACACGATGTAGGATTCTAGCTTGATATAGGAAAAACATACCTGAATTAGCATGCTAGCTAGTTATGTCTAACATACCTGTATAATGTCTTTTGGTTTTCTTCAATGACTTGTGCTAGTAACCTGCATGTCTCATAAGTTAACAATTGTAGAAACAAGTTATACATACCTCGAAAGTAGATCTTCTATGAGATCCATGACAATGGATGAATCTTTGTCCTCATGTAATCATGATCAAATGTTCTTGGACCAGAACATGATTTGTCTTTCTTGGTGTACCTTTCATGTTAGTAGACAACATAAACCTCATACAACACCATAATGCATTAGTACAATCATAAGTGTCAACACCCTAACCAATGAATATCTTCTATCATGCATTCATAATTTTGTTAAGGTGATACGACAAATCTAAAATCAAAATTGTACTGACCGTAATAATATGAAGACAAACATACCATAAACTTAATCATGGAAAAATATCGAAACATACCTCTATAAGTCATACCTGTCGAGATCGCTTGTAATCTTCTTATGTAAGGCCTTATCCTCATCTCCCTCTGAGACAGGAACTTCTTCACTTATGCAGGTGATCAATCCATCTTCTTCTAGGATTAACTCAATCCACTTGATTTGCAAGAACTGGACCTTGAGCTGGATATGGGTTTGTCAGAGAAACCCCAAAAATTCAAACTTTGAATTTCAAACTTCCGAAAGGATAGAAATATGCGCCTTGATGAGCTAATCAAACTGGTATATTCAGAATTTGAAAACTGCAAAGTTTCACTCCTCAATTTTGCCTTTGAAACTTCCGGATTCACTGGACGTGACCTTGAACTGGGGTTTGATGAAGCCCACTCTTTTGCCCCATCAAAAGGTTTGATCCAAAGCTCCAAGCTTCTATTTTTCTGAGGAGCTTCCAGCCGTGGTCTCAGATTTCAAAAATTCCCATTTTTACAGAAGCCCTAATTTTCCACTTTCCTGATCAAAGTCCCGAACTAGGGTCTGATCAAGCCCGGCCTTCTGCCCAACCAAAAATTCTGATTTTGGTCTCTAAATTTTTATTTTGATGAGTAGCATTCATCCGTGGTCTCCGATTACAAAAATTCCATTTTTCTCCAAAGCCCTAAATTCCGGAAGCCATGAATGAAGGTACCAAAAAATAATTCTGTTTTGACAGAAATATGTACCTGATTGTTTTTGGTGTAACTCCGAAATTTTTGATCCACAGGGTCTGAAAAAGTTTCCTGAGATAGCCTGACCTATTATCTTTCCATCCTAACAGGTCTGACCTCAATTGGATTCTCTGAGAGAGAGTTATGCCAAATGTCGCAACGTGACCTGTTTTGGGATAAAACAGGAGAGCGAACTTGTACGGCGTGCCACGTGTCACTGTTTTAACTTCGGCCTCTGAAAATGTTTCCTGAGATATCTCGGCCTGTTATTTTTCCATCCTGATAGGTCTGACATCAATTGGATTTTCTGAGAGAGAGTTATTCCAAGTGTCGCAACGTGACCTGTTTATGGGATAAAACAGTAGAGCGAACTTGTACGGCGTGCCACGTGTCACTGGTTCAACTTCGGGCTCTGAAAAAGTTTTCTAAGATAGTACAGTCTGTGTACTACCTGTCACGTTTCACGAAATTTCATTTGGAGCTTCCTAGCCCAAGTTATGACCTTTTTCCCAAGGTCACCTAATTTTGACTCAGATCTGGAAGAGGCAGAAACCCTATATTGCACAAATCATAAATCACAAAGTACAACGAATTAGAGGTTTTCCTTTGGAAACAAGGTACCTGGAGATCTTAGCTTCGGCCTGTAACAATTTCAGATCCGAAAACTTTTCCAAAACGGATTTATAGCGAAAGTGCTACAATGACTGGTTTTTGCTATATCAAGCCCTAGCATCGTAAGTGCAACAAGTGTCATACATGCCATATCATGCCTTCTTTCAGGCTAGCTCTGATACCATGTTAAATTTTCAGAATTTACTTCAATCTGATCTAGGATCTTAACTGAGAGAACAACATGTACAGCATATCTACAGCATATCAATCATGGAGACAATAATGCAAGCACACAAGAGACACAAAGATTTACTTGGGGAAAACCATAAAGGTGAAAAACCCCAATAACTTCCTCAGAGATAGATAGAGCAATGATACAACCAACCAAGAGAGATATCCATAACCTAGCAGCAGATCCTCCTCCTCCATAAGTGCGCCACTCCTCCTTGAGTGCATGTGTGAGAAGTGAGTGAGTAAATAGAGTGCCTCCCGCACTCTATTTATACTTGACTTGACTTGCCTTTTTACCTAACTCATGTAGGCTCGAACTTAACCACATAACATAATGCTGACTGGGCCGACCCCCAATAGGGTGGTCTAATAACCCTTAGACCCACATGGCCGACCCCCAATAGGGTGGTCTAATAACCCTTCGACCCACATGACTTATACAGGGCCGACCCCAAACAAGGTGGTCTAATAACCCATCAAGTATAAGTTACGACACTTACAATATAAATGACGACACTTCCTTATAGAGGAATAATACCATCTATTGGAATACAATATACATATATGTGAAATACATTCCGAAGTTACATATACATCAACATTTTGGAGTTGCAGTTGTGGCTTCCGGCACTATTGGTGAGGGTACTGTTGAGGAGGATACTGTTGATAAGGAGTATGGTGATGAGGAAAATTGTTTCCTGGGTAGGAATTTCTCCAGTTGGGAGCCCAGGGAGCTTGCTGGTTTGATTGTTGTCCCCATGGAATCTAGGGGTTAGGATTTTGCATTAAAGTTTGATATGGATTCCATTGGTTGTTAGAATAATGTGAAGGGAATTGTGTATTCATATTATTCATACCATTCATATTATTCCAAAAAGGTGATGGATCCGAGTTCATACCTTGATTTCGAGGCTTCCAGGGCTTCTTCTGAGCAACAAAATAAGCTTGTTCCACATTTGAGGTAGATGCCTGCAAGACTGCTTTGACCTTGGGTAATTAAGGACATTCCTTGGTATCATGATCCAATTCACATATCCGACATACTTCCACCTTGTCAAGTGGACATTATTTCAAAGGGTGTTTCTTTCTGCATTTGGGACAAAATACGCCAAGTGTTAGGTCTTCTACTTCTTGCCTCTGTTTTTCCCTCAAGACATCCAATTCTGAGGAAATGGAGCTCATCATATCTGTTTTAAAGTTCTCCAAAAGGTTTCCTATTTCTGCTTGAGTGGCTCCTCCACTAGCTGATTTACGTGTCCTAGTGAAGACATCTCGATCTCGTTACTTGTCCTGATTGTTGGTTCTAGAGGACCCCCTTGAATACCTTCGAAATAATTCAACAATATTCTCAAAGGGTTCCTTTGAGATATCCCCTCTCCCCAACAAATTCAACATATCAAGGCAAGGCTTCTCTAATTCCCCGCAGTAAGATAAAATTGAGTACATCTTTTCCAATATCAGTATGACCAGACCTCTGTAAATTATACAACAACCTTTCAACAAAATCTTCCAAGCTCTCTTCTTCCTTCTGAACCATCTTAGACAATTCCTCCTTCCCATCTCTGGTTCTATAGTATTCTTGATATTTGGAAAGGAAGGTTTGTTTCATCTGGTCCCAGGTAGTAATGGTCTCACAACCCAAACCCATGAACCAACGCAGAGCATTTCCTTTCAGGGTGGCTGGAAATAGTTTCAGTTTCTGCGCACTGGAGGTGTAATTGTAACTATGACAGAGGATGTCAAACTCAAAAATGAATTCATTTGGATCTTTAGAAGACTTACCATGAAAATTTGGGAGAACCGAGGGTGAAATATTCTTCATAGGAGCTGCCCCTAGTGTTTGGAGAATAGGGAATTCGAGTGTGACCATAGTGTCACCATGCTGATTATCTTCCACCTTCTCCTCATTGTTATTGTGGCACTCATTATTTCCTTCACGTTCTCCATTATTCATGTTGCTCCAAAATTTTAGTGCTTCCTTCGCTCTTTCTTCCTTTGCCCTTACCTCTTCTGCTCTCCTCCTTTCTTCTTCTCGCCTTCTTTCTTCTTCTTGTTCTTAGCGATGTTCCAACAACTATTCTTTAGTAACTCCGTTCCCGTTAATATGATAGATCTCCTCTCTATCCGGTACACCCACAACACTTCCCTTGTCTTCAGGAGGTTTCTTCTCTAGAATGGGAATTATAGGTCCCGTTACGTTCTCCATTGTTGATGCAGAAGTGTCAAGATTGGGGAGAATGGAGTTTCCTCTTCCTGGAGATGCTCGAGGTAGTCTGGTAGAAGAATCAACTCTAGCAATTATTTCATCGATGTATGTTTGTCTTCCTAAAACTTGATTACGGCCACGACCTCTTCCACCTGCAATGTTAGTATTTTGAGGGGGTTCCCGATCTGTTCTTCTTGTATTCATGCATGATTCAAATAATCAAAACTAAAATGAAATCGATAAATCAACTACTATATACGCCTATAAATTACCATCCCTGACAACGATGCCAAAATGTTGGTCACCCTATATGCTAATCAATTACAACTAACACGCAGGATGCTCAATATGAATTGTCAACCCAGGTAGGTCTTTTATTTCAACGACAATTAGCACAATCTATGCATAAACATTTCAAGTAGCTGATTGAATAAATGAAGATAAACTATCCTACCTATCTGCTCAGTCAAACTCATCTCATGGCTAAAACTAATCTAATTTATCCATCTAAGAAATCAAAGTACATTTAGCTTCCTACAAATACCAATCTAGTAGTTACTAATCTAGGAATAAATAAACTAGACTTACTTTTGCAAGAAGTTAAATCCTAAAGATATCAAACTACAGTATCCAATCACAACCTGTCTAATTCAATTATCAACTACTGTAACTCAATCATAACAAATCTAATCTAATGATCTCTAAGAAGGAAAGACAACAACAAAGAAATATAATTAAACTTGAACCACAATTTGACTAGGTTGGAAATACTAAGAAAGATAAATGACTGAAAAGAATCTAAGCTGAGCTTGACCTTAAAAAATAACTAGCACACTTGCATAAAAAGAACTAACCTACACAGTCGACTATCACACCACGCAGTTATAGCTATTCAGGATGCAATCATAAACTACCAAAGGAAAATGCAATTATCAATTACTACTGTTGCAGCTTGTTAATAAAACACATCTATTGTAAATCCACACCACACAATAGAAAATAAACTAATCTATCTACTTAACTCGGCAATCTCTATGAGAAGGCGGGCCCTGAACTTCTAATAGAGATGCCGTGAACTACTACAAATTAAAACACAAGAATATGAAGAACTCTGCTCCTTGTATTAAAAATGTTAATTCAAAGTCTCAGCTCTCTGTTACAACCCATACAAAATAATAATCAACCAACCCCAGACTCTGAAAGCCTTCCCATATTTATACATTCATAATACAAATCTTGATCCACTGAATTCGTGCAACCATGAAGATCTCTGATCTTTAGGCTGTTGAGTCACAACATAACTGTTACAACTGTGAATGGACTTGAATGAGGCCATTGGAAATGAAGGGCGTTGTTACTCTGGATGTCAATGGATCAACGGATTAACTGATTGGGAAGCACTTTGTCTGTTGCAGCTACCACGTGGAGAGATAATCGCTCCATTCTGTTCAATGTATAAAATTAGATCTAAGGAGTGACAACTGGCACCAATAGTACCTTCCTTCCATATGCTTAGCAGCTGCTACACCTGTGTCTCTCAATGCTTTGAGCTTATCTTAATGAAATCAACACAAGTTGGCATAAAGCAAAGGATATAATTCATAACCATAACAATATTAGGCATTTAAATAAATGAAGCAATAATGAATTATATCCGTCAGGATTCATGCTCGATCTTGAGGAAAGACATATATCTGGTTTGTGGAAATAAGACAAGATAGGACAAAAAGAGGTAATAGGTGTGGTAAAAAAGGGGCAATTCCAGGACCCAACAAACGGGAAATAAGATGACTTTTGATCCATCCTTCCAAAATGTGTAGGTATTCTGTTCTTCATCATGCATGAATTTTCTGTCATATTGCTGAGGCCTCCCCAATAATAGATGAAATACATCCATCGGAATGACATCACACCATACTTAATCTTTATAAGCCTTATCGATGGAAAAATTGATCAAACATATTTTATTAATGGTGACTTCATTCCCTTTTTTGAACCATGCAATTCGGTAAGGATGAGGATGTGTTTCACAGTGTAATTTCAACTTATCTACCATATCTTTGGAAACCATATTGTCACAACTGCCACTATCAACAATAAATTGACATACCTTTCCCCGAAAGTGCACTTGGTTCAAAAAATATTTGTCTGTAGCCATGAATCTTCATTATCGCTACATTATCTTTGCTCTTTTTTGGGAATCACCATTGACCTCCGTATCATGAGATTCTCCCCCATATCAGACATGAATTCAGATTCATCTCCTTCGTCTTCATTCTCATCTTGGACCAAGTTTAAACTAGGTTTTTGTCCTTGCTTCGACTCTTGCATGTTATAACTTGGGCATTCAAATGCTCGATGACCCTCTAGACCACACCAAAAACACATATAAGGTCTTCCTCTACCACCACCATAACCTCTACCCCTCTGAAATCCTCTTCCTCGTAGTTGATTTAGGTTATCTTGTCGAGTATCTGCTGCTTTATCAACTGCTTGGGATGATTCACCTCTGCCATAGTTAAAACCACCTCGTGAGGTAGACGATGTATCCCTCCCTGATCCTCTATTCCTTTGAGAAAATTGTCAGTTTTGTTTTTCCTAAGCCTTTAAGGCTAATTGGTATGCCTCTTCCACGCTGTGAACCCTATGCATGCTCAATTCATCTTAAATAGAAAATTTCAAATAATTCACATACCTTGTAGCCGGTTTCTCATCAGTTTCCCGATGATCCACACGAATGGACAACTGATAAAACTCATGTGTGAGTTCCTCCATGGTGGACAGGTTTTGCTTCAAGTTTTGAAATCTATGAAAAAGGATATGTTCATAGTCTAAAGGACAAATAACTTCTCACAATTTTTTATCCATCTTATTCCAGGTCTTAATTTTGTCTTTTCCTTTTTTTTGTTTTGTCCTTCCGCACATGATCCCACCATATCATGGCATGACCCTTCAACTTGGTGCATGCAAATTTCACCTTCTTTTCCTCTATCATAGGCTTCCATTAAAAAAAAATTCCACTGCATTTAACCCAACTATTAATTCCTCTGGTTTAAGACTCCCTGCATATTCTGAAACTTCCATTTTGATCCCACCATTTCTCCCTTCTAGAGCCCTGGGAATCCTTTCTTCAAAAGGCATGCACCCTAATTGTTCTTCTTCATGTTCTATATGTTGATATGCATCTCCTTGGTTTGTATCCTCATCAGATGCTTCTCTTTGTATTACTCTATGATTATCTAGCATGTTCGTAAGATATGCTACTTGCCTTTGGAGGTTTTTCATATCTCTACGCATCTGAGCAAGACTTGCTCTTCCTCTTCCTCTCCCAACCATCTTCCTGCTCTTATACCAGATGATGTATCCAATAAATTTGATTCATTCAAAAGATCTAAAAACCATGCAAACACTTGAGAGTGGAAAAAATCAACTATATTTTATTCCTTCTCCATCACTAACTATTACAATGAAAGTTCAACCCCTTATAACTACTATATGAGATTTTCGAAAATTGCTAATTTTAGAAAATTCTCGCATGACTCTAAAACTTACCAATAACTAAAATATAGCTAGAGTGACATAGTTTTCAACTCGCTTTTATGATTAGGTGCATAAACTAACAGATAACTGATAATTACAAATTTAAAAAATCTTGCAAAAACACAAAACTCCAATTTGAGGCACTATATGAAGGAATTTGGCCTTAGAAAAGTGATGAAAAAAAGTCCAATTGGGATGATATTATATGACGATGCAGTGAACTCTTTGCAATGCAACTTCCTATTAAATTTGATCCCAAATTGTTTTTCGGACAATCTACCTAAGTAGACTTAAAGGCCAAATCTCCCTAGTCCAACTGGATCTAGAATAGATGAATATCGAATATAGATCTACTTCCCTAGATCAATTAGAGATTAAATCAGATAGATGCCTTACCTTCAGATTCATGAATCCTTATCCTCTGTCACTCCAAGCTCTGTGGTCTTCAGATCTAGAGCTGCAAAACCCGTTCAAGCATATAGAGACAAACAAACAATAAAAGCACATCTAAACACTAACTGATCTAAGCTAACAATTAAGGAAGAAAGCTCTAAATATCCTTGACACAAAGACATTTATGGAAAGAGATTATATTACTGTAAATGAATGGGAAATACATAGAAGAGTGACGCTTACAACCCAAGCCTTAACGTTGTAACCTTCCTCCAACAGTCCAAGCCAAGCCTCCAAAGGGTGTGTATGCCTCCCAAGATATGAGTGGGGATCACCTAGGGCAATTCCACTAGCATGTAAGTACTATAGTCCTTCCTCCCCTTGGAATGGAGAGGAGCTTCATATTTATAAGACCAAGTGGATAGAGTAGGTTGAATATTATGGGGAGAAGGTTAAGGGATCATCCCTTAAGGTTAGGGAACCGAAGTACAGCTCACCTATGAAGTAGGGATAACCTTCCACCTCATCATGCTTCGAGAAGTCACACGACGACATCATTTATCCCTTTTAACCAACCCCGACGCATGCTGCATGAGGGAAATCTGTGCCGAAAAGGGGCAAGCACATGCTGAATTAAGGAAACCTGCACCGCCGACGTAGGCTGTCAGAGGATACTATGTGCCGACCCTAGTCAGGCGCTCCTTGCTAGAAAAGTTCCGTCGACCTAACTAGAAAATGTGGACAAAGGGTCAACAACTTACTCTAGATGACTTCTGGTCAGGGAAACTCCGGGGATCAAGGAATTGAGTTGACATAGGTCTCATGATGACGAGATTTAGGTGTAACAGAATTCCCCCTAAAGCATGAAGATAGTAAAATAAACAGGTGATATGCTTTGAAAGATAGATGACAAGGACTTGTTGGTTGGAAGGTGCTGTTGCAGTATAACCAACTCTGAGATACTAGTCTCACTTGACTCATAACATGGCTGCCGACCAATACAATGCAAATCCATAGTAGTAAAGACCAACTGAACACAATCATGGCTACTAGACACAATCGTAGATCCATGATGAGATGATAACACAACCATGACCAATACAAAGTGGATCCGTGTAATATGACTCAAACAAACTCCATCGCAACCTGGGCAAGATATGATTTTACCCAGGGTCTTCAAGATGATCCCGCAATGATACAAATCTAACCATGTGATTACAATGTTATGAAGTCGAACATGGACCACTTGATTACCGATCATTGATGTATACCATTAACAAGCGTGAGGGAAATCACCATTGATGTCAATGATCCCCAAGGTATCACAGTACATACCATCGAATGTGAATCAATGAGTTGATGTCGAACACTCGATGGGATCTTTCAATCAAGAGTCAATGATGCAAACTAATGTTGAAAGTGAGGTAACCTGCCATTGAGGCATGCGGGCCCAAGGTACTTCATTGGTTTCTAGATTCAATCCTCTGATTGTGCATTGAAGTCGACAAGGATGAATCTATCGTAGGAGGGCCATGATGAATCCCCCATCATCGACACGAACCACGATCATAGATGTTTGAAGTGAATCAGACAGTAATGTGTGAGATTGACTCAAGGATGACCAACATGATGGAAGGTAAGTATGACTACAGATAATGAATAATGAAGGTCTCTTGAACATGGGCATGACATGACTTGGCAGTATTGACATGACGAGAATGATACCAACTACCAATTCAACTGATGATGGAAGCATTCTTTGGATGACCCAAAGGAGTGACATGACTCATGGAATCAAATGGACTCGAAGACAAACGGATTACCCAAGTATTGAATGCAAATTCAAACGAGTGCCATGTTCAAGAGTGACTATGTACTGCCGTAAATTATAGCGTAACACAAAATCTTTCCCTTTCCCCATCATGATTGATGAGTGCCTCTTTTGTTTTTTAATGAGCTTGAGGAGGGTAAACAGATGCTCGGTATAGCTCATCATTTGGACGAGTCCAATCCCAAACATTTTATGAACCTAGGATAGGAGGGGTTCATTCCATGACGGGCCCTTCAATGTTACATTTTAAAGAGTCCAAAGAAGGTAAACTCGGTGTCATTTCATGTTTAGAGAGTCTGAAAAGAACCAAAGAAGACTCCAAAGTCCCTTTTTCATAAAGTTAGTCTCTTCGCCCAGAAAAGGGTAAAACAACGTGAGAGAAAACTCTTCTAGACATGGTTGGTTGGAGTGCTCCTTTTTCATAAAGAGTTCCTCCTGGTCCGAAAAAGGTGTAAACTATCACTCAAAAGATGATCATTCAAATACTTTTACAAGCATGAACGAATCAAGTTCGCTTGGCGATCTTTTCCTATTTTGGGAGTCTGAAAAGAGCTTAAAGGAAGACTCCTGTGGGGTCACTTTTTAGTGGAAGTTTTACAAGCCTAAAAAATTGATAAAAGATATCTCGGCAACTTATTCTCATCGTTTTACGAGCACGAGAAGGAATAAAGAGTAAGCCCGGTATATCTCTTTCATGTTTTTTAACCAGAGCACGAAAACGTGAAAAAAGTAAGCTCAACACCATCTTACTGTTTTTAACGAGCTCGAAGATAGGTTGGAAGAATGCTCATGGTATCTGCTTCATTTTTAAATGAGCTTGCAACAGAAAATGAACTATGCTCGGGATTATTTTCATGGTTTAGCGAGCTCGAAACTCAAAATAAAGTATGATCGATATAATTCCCATTGGCAGGTTTCTCCCCAACATGATACCCAAAGGTTGGAAGTTTCCCCCCAGCACAAGAAGCTGACGGCTTACCTCTAGTATGATTTCTAGAGGTTGGAGACATGCCCCCCAAGATTCATTTCATTCGTCTACTCTTTTTCTTCATCCAATCAAACTCATGGTTACTAATAGGAATATGTTCACCATGGGAGGATGAAAAAATAGGATTAAATAACATAGGCGAATGAAATGAAGGTTCAGATATTAAATACGACAAAATACTCGAATCAAGGGGAGGGGATCTGTTTAATTTTTTAACAAGCTTGACACAGGAATAGAACTATGCTCATGGGGCCGGTTTCATTTTTATGCAAGCTTGAAACCAAAGATAAACTATGCTTGGGAGGACCTGTTTCATTTTTATGCAAGCTTGAAATAGAAAATAACTATGCTTGGAGGTAAAGAACAATCTGTAATCAGGGGGTACTATTTCATTTTCTAATGAGCTTGACACAGGAAAAGAACTATGCTCATGGTCATCTATTTTATTTTTTAATGAGCTTGACACAGGAATAGAACTATGCTCATATGACATGTTTCATTTTTTAACGAGCTTGACATAGAAAGGGGACTATGCTCATGGTTAAGGCCCATTGACGGGTTCCTTCCCAACATGATATCCAGAGGTTGATAAATGCCCCCAACATGATTACTAGTCGCTTAATATGCCTCCCAAGATTCGTTTCGTCTTACTACTCTTCTTCCTTACCCAATTAAAATCTTGGCTACTAATATGAATATGTTCACCAGGGGGGTAGGAATAATGAGGATCAACCAACCGAGGAAGATGGAATGAAGGTTCAAGTCCTAAATCTAGTGGGAGACTCGACTCAATGGGAAAGGATCTGTTTCATTTTTTAACGAGCTTGACATAGACAATAACTATGCTTGAAGGGACCTATTTTATTTCTTAACGAGATTAAAACAAAAAGAAACTATGCTCATGATAGTCTGTTTCATTTTTTAACGAGCTTGACACACAAAGAGAACTATGCTCCTGGGGCTGGTTTCATTTTTATGCATGCTTGAAACCAAATATAAACTATGCTTGGGATTGGTTTCATTTTTACATAAGCTTGAAACCAAAAGTAAACTATGCTTGGGATTGCTTCCTACCCAACATGATGTCCAGAGGTTGGTAATGTGCCCCTCCAGCATGATGTCCAGATGCTGGAGACATGCCCCCCATTTCTAGGGGGAAGAAACCACTAAAACATGTGGAACATTTAGGGAAGTCTGATGACTAGGATTCATGCGATGAGTGGGTGTCACAAAGGAAAGTTGATTAATGGTAACCATATTCCCATGATGAGGAAAATACATCACTTGAAAGAGTGAGGACACTACGGATTTCATAGCATATACATAATCACGTCCAAGGAGTATATTAAAATCTAAGGGACCTTGGACTACCATAACATCGATACAGACATTTTTCTCTCCTAAAGTGATAGGTAACTGAGGAAGGATCCCTAAAGGTCCAGTAGGCCTTCTATTAAAATCCAATATCTGGTTAGTGACTGCCACAAGTTGAGGAGAACCTATAGCTTTCCAAGTGGTTGAGGATAAAATACTAACAGAATCTCCCTCGTCCACTATAGTGCGAAATATTTCCTTATCAACAACTCCCACAGATATATGGAAAGGAACATCTGAAGGAAGACGAGATTCTTCTAGGCTATTCCAATCAAAGGAAATGACCTCACTACTTGGAGGGGGTCCTGTGGAAATGGATGAGATCCCCCCTTGCCTAGAACATTTTGAATTGACCATAAAAACATCAGCGGTTTCTAATTCACTCTCAACTGGAATACTAGGATGAGACGAATATTTTATCATGGTGATTACTTCAGTCTGGGCATTCTCCAATGAAAGAGTGGGATCGAGTGGAGGTGATATCCACTCGACCACTTCAAATTCACTCTTTGAAGAAAGAGTGGGATCGACTGAGGCTGGAGCTGGATGGACCATTTCATTAACCAATGGGGGGTCAAGGGACGACTTATGACATCCAACTGGAAGGTGTTTCTGAGATTCAATAATGTCTTCCAACAAATGTGAAGCTTCATCTATGCATGGACAAAGGTAAGTAAGGTGCATGCCCTTGCATAACAAACAAGGATTTTTTACTTTACCTTTTTGACCCTTAATCGTAGAGTCATTGGTTGACGGGGTATCATCAGTATGATGTCCAAAGGCTGATGATATAGGTATTTTGGCGGCTTTAGAACACTCTTCTAACACTTTGGAAAGACCGGGACAATCCTTGAGAAGGTGATCACCCTTGCCAAGCTTGCAAGGGTGTTAGTTTTTCAGAATTTACTTCAATCTGATCTAGGATCTTAACTGAGAGAACAACATGTACAACATATCTACGACATATAAATCATGGACATAATAATGCAAGCATAAGAGACAATAGACACATAGAGTTTCACTGGGGAAAACCATAAAGGCGAAAAACCCCACAACTTCCTCAGAGATAGATAGAGCAATGATACAACCCAAGCATAAGAGATAGTCCTCCTAGCAGCAGCTTCTCCTCCTCCACTAGTGCACCACTCTCCAATGAGTGTATGAGTGAGAAGTGAATGATTAAATAGAGTGCCTCCCGCACTCTATTTATACTTGACTTGACTTGCCTAATAACCTTTACTAGGTTGGCCTCAACTTAACCACTTAAAATAATGCTGACAGGGCCGACCCCCAATAGGGTGGTCTAATAACCCTTTAACCCACATGACTTATATAGGGCTGACCCCATCAAGGTGGTCTAATAACCCATCAAGTATAAGTTACGACACTTACAATATAAATGACGACACTTCCGTATAGAGAAATAATAACATCTCTCTGGGAATACAATATACATATGTGAAATACATTCCGAAGTTACATATACATCAACACTCCTTCTTAACTAGGAAGGTATTTCTCGACACAGATCTGCTAGCATATGTCTTCTTCTCTGGATCATCGTCACTGGATCATCGTCATCGAATAATCATCATCGAATCATCGTCATCGTCACTGCTACTCCTATCTCAATCAATCTCCAATCTACTCGTCATAGGAAGTTCTACAGAGCCAGTCCTTTTTTCATACTGGATGTAGGCCTGCCGCCTACAGGTCTTCATCATCTACAGAGCCAGCCCTTTTTCATGCTGGATGTATCACAGAGCCAACCCTTTTTCATGCTGGATGTGACCTAGAACAAATCTAGGATTTCCACCATAGAGCCAGTCCTTTTTCATACTGGATGGGACCTAGAACACATCTAGGATTTCTGCCACAGAGCCAGTCCTTTTTCATACTGGATGGGACCTAGAACAAATCTAGGATTTCCGCCATAGATCTAGTCCTTTTTCATATTGGATGGGACCTAGAACAAATCTAGGATTTCCGCCACAGAGCCAGTCCTTTTTCATACTGGATGGGACCTAGAACAAATCTAGGATTTATCACCACATAGCCAGTCCTTTTTCATACTAGATGTGACCTAGAACAAATCTAGGATTTTCCACCACACAATCTCAAAAGAGCATCCCAGGACTTATTACGGGCATACAGCCCAACCTATCGGATCTCCCAGGGCTACATTACATGTGGTCATGGAAAAACCTCGAAAGAGCATCCCAGGACTTATTATGGGCACACAAGCCAACCTATCGTATCTCCCAGGACTACATTACATGCCATAGGACAAAACTTCAAGAGAGCATCCTAGGAATTATTAAGGGCTCACGACCCAACCTATCGTATCTCCCAGGGCTACATTACATGTGGTCATGGAAAAACCTTGAAAGAGCATCCCAGGACTTATTACGGGCACACAGCCCAACTTATCGTATCTCCTAGGACTACATTACATGTCATAGGACAAAACTTCGAGAGAGCATCCGAGGACTTATTAAGGGTTCATGACCCAACCTATCGGATCTCCTAGGGCAATGTCCTCCCAGAGAAATGCATTGAAAGAGCATCCCAGGACTGATTACGGGCACACAGCCCAACCTGTCAGATCTCCCAGGTCAACTTACATGCTCATATGCAAAACCTGTCCACGGCCACATAGCATCAACCTGATACTCATCATACATCATCCTGATGTACATCATCACATGATCATCCTGATCATACAATGTATCCAACTGATACATATACAAATACATGATCCAACTGATCATGTCAAGCATCCAACATGATGCATAAACATATACATGATCCAACTAATCATATCCAACATCCAACATGATGCATATACATATACATGATCCAACTGATCATATAAAGCATCTAACATGATGCATATACAAAGCAGTAACTGGAGCATCGTCTTGATGCTCATCACATAGCGCTTATATCCACAGCCATGGGAAGGATCCTCCTCTCACTATGCTTGGAATGGCTCCTGCAAATGTGTCCATCACTTCTTCCTTTAAGTGTCATCAATCTGAAGAACACCAAGCCTCTCTCTGAAGTATTCGAACTTCACTCTGGCTAGTGGCTTCGTCAACACATCTGCAACCTGCTCATCCGTTGCAACTTACAGGAGCTTCACTGCTCCTCTCTGCACCATATCCATGATATAGTGATATTTGATCTCAATGTGCTTCAACCTGTCGTGGAACACTGGATTCTCAGACAGCTTCACACAACTCTGGTTATCACAAAAGATACTAGTAGCCTCCAGTGGGAGATAAAATAACTCAGACAATATCTTCCGGAGCCATACTGCCTCACAACTAGCTGAACAAGCTGCAACATACTCTGCCTCGACTGTACTCAGTGCTATGCAGGACTGCTTCCTGTTAAACCAAGAGATCACACCTGATCCCATACTGAAGCAGCACCCAGATGTGCTCTTCCTATCTGCAACACTGCCTACCCAATCCGAATCAACATAACCCTACAGGTTAAACTTTTGATTTGCATCATACTTGAGCCCATAATCAATTGTACCCTTTAGGTACCTCAGAATATGCTTTACAACAACCAGGTGAACACCTCTGGGATCCGTCAGGAACTGGTTCAATGTGTTCACCGCAAAGCAAATATCTGGTCTAGTGTTCATCAGGTACATCAAGGACCCAATCATCTGACGATACACAGTGACATCAACCGACTCAGATGAAGCATCACATAGAAGCTTCAGGTTCGATGCCATAGGTCTGGCCATGGCCTTGCAGTCCATCATCTCGAACCTCTTCAGGATCTCTACTGCATACTTCCCTTGTCCAAGGAAGATCCCATCTACACTCTGCCACACCTCCATGACTAGAAAATAGTGCATCATCCCCAAGTCCTTCATCTCGAACTCGGCAGCAAGCTTCCTCTTGGTATCGGCAATCAATCCATCCTCACCTGTAACACACAGGTCATCAACATATAGAAGTAGTATCACAGGATTGCCTTCCTCAACCTTGTAGTAAAGGTTGGAATATACTTTACTCTTAGTAAAGCCCAAAATGGATAGAAAGCTGTCTATCCTACCATACCAAGTCCTAGGATCTTGCTTCAAGCCATACAAGGCTTTCTTTAATCTGCACACATATGACTCCCTGTCATGTGTCTCAAAACCAAGTGGCTGCTCCACATACACTTCCTCCTTGACTACACCATTCAAGAAAGCTTTCTTGACATCCATCTAGTGTATCTTCCATTTCATCATTGCAGCCAGGGCAAGTACTGATATGATGGAAGTGTATTTGGCTACAGGAGCAAAAGTTTCTTCATAGTCTATCCCTTCTTTCTAGGAGAAGCCACGAGCCACAAACCTCACTTTGTATTTATCTATGCTGCCATCTGCAGCATGCTTGATCTTGTAGATCCACTTGGAAGTTACAACAGACTTCCCATCTGGTCTTGGGACCACATCCCAAACATCTCTCTTCATGATCGACGAATCATGGTATTCTTCCATTACTTCATCCCGGATCCTGGGAACTTCAATATCTTCAATATCTTCAATAGATAGCTTTGTTACTGGAACAACTGTTGTAGTCCTTCTTTTGTAGGTGATGGTATAAGATATTTCCTACAAGACAAGTTAAATTGCATGATTAGAAACATCTCATATTTTTCAGAACAATTTCTTACACATAAAGAAATATGTCATACAGTCATGCAATTATTTTAGCCAATGCTTCAATACAACATTTATCCATATCCCGTAACTTTCTAGATGCCTTCCAAACTCTACCAGAACAATGTTAAGAGTGTGCACAACTCTCAACATGTCAGCAAAGAGGTTTCATTCTAGATAAGTAGCAATGGAATGTTGTACAGTGTCATAGGACACTTACCCATCACATGCATATTAGTAGTATACTGTTCATTAACGCAATTATTCTAATATGCATAATACACAACCTAAGTCTAGGAATATAAGTATATACATTATTGAATAGTATTATTTAAACAATCAAATATACAAGAAATGACAATTCAAATACTTATCTTTGTTTGCTTGTTGAGTGGACTCCCTCTCAATCTTTGTTTCCTTGCAGGAACTACTGGAGTGTGCTCCCTCTTGATCTTTGCTTCCTGGATTACCTGTCCTTGAACTTATATCCATCCTCGATCACTTATGCATACTTACTAGTATCATCATTGTGTTATCCTTGAGGTCTCATACATACATTCATTAGTATAATATCAATACTATCAAAACACAATAATCTTAAACATGTATAGTCATGATCATTTCAAACATAGATAACAAACATTAGTATTCAACGTTTCAAGGAACACTTCTTTTACTCATGCATATTCTTTATTTGACCAAAGGAATTTTCTGGTTAGTCATATCATCATAATATGCATAAACCCTTGATTACTTACATTTCTAACTTCCTGAATAATCATTATCAACCATACAACAGTATAAGATCCTAACACAATGTAGGATTCTAACCTGATATAGGAAAAACATACCTGGTTATCATATTTGCTAGTTATGTCTAGCAATGTCTTCTTGTTCTCTTCAATGACTTGTGCTAGTAACCTGCATATCTCATAGGTTAACCATTATAGAACCAAGTTATACATACCTTGTAAGTAGATCTTCTATGTGATCCATGACAATGGATGAGTTTCTGTCTTCATGTCACCATGGTCTTGATCTAGAACTTGATTTGTACCTTCATGTTAGTGGATAACATAATCCTCATACAACACCACAATGCATTAGTACAATCATAAGTGTCAAAACCCTAATCAATGAATATCTGTATTCATATTTTTATTAAGGTGATACAACAAGTCTAAAATTAATCTTAATGAAGACAAACATACCATAAACTTAATCATGAACAGATCTCGAAACATACGTGGATAAGTCATACCTGTCGAGATTGCTGGTAATCTTCTTATGTAAGGCCTTAGCCTCATCTCCCTCTGAAACTGGAACTTCTTCACTTATGCAAGTGACCAATCCATTCTCTTCTAGGATTAACCCAATCCACTTGATTTGCAGAAATTGGATTTGGAGCTAGATTAGGGTTTGTTAGGGAAACCCTAAAAATTCAAACTTTGAATTTCAAACTTCTGAAAGGATAGAAAGATGTGCCTTGATGAGCTGATCAACCTGGTATACTCAGAATTTGAAAACTGCAAAGTTTCACCCCTCAAATTTGCTTTTCAATCTTTCGGATTCATTAGGGAGGACCCTGAATTAGGGTTTGAGTTTCCCAAAGCTTCACCCAACCAAATAGTTTGATCCAAAGCTATAAACTTTGATTTTTTCAAGGAGCTTCTAGCTATGGTTTCATATTTCAAAAATTCCCATTTTTGCAGAAGCCCTAATTTTTCACCTTTCCGATCAAAGTCCCGAACTAGGGTTTGATCAAGCCCAACCTTCTTCCCAACCAAAAAATTTGATCTTAGTCTCTACATTTCGATTTTGATGAGGAGTATCCAGCCATGGTCTTCAATACAAAAATTCCAACATTCTCCGAAACCCTAAATTCCCGGAGCCATGAATGAAGGTGCTCAAAATCCAATTCTGTTTTGACAAAAATATGCACCTGATTGTTTCTGGTGTAACTCCAGAATTTTAGATCTACAGGGTCTGAAAATTATTCCTGTGGTAGCCTGACCTATTATCTTTCCAACCCCATAGGTATGACCTCAAATGGATTCTCTGAGAGAGAGTTATGCCAAGTGTCACAATGTGACCTTTTTATGGGATAAAACAGTAGAGAAAACTTGTACGGAGTGCCACGTGTCACTGGTTCAATTTAGGCCTCTGGAAATCATACCTGTGAAAGTATAGTCCGTTCCCTACCTGTCACTTTTTACGAAATTTCATTTGGAGCTTCCTAGCCCAAGTTGTGACCTTTTTTCCTAGGTCACCTGTTTATGACTGAGATCTGGAAGATGCATAAACCCTATATTGTACATATCATAAATATGAAAGTACAACGAATTAGAGGCTCTCCTTTGGAAAAAAGGTACATGGGGATCTTATCTTTGACTTGTAAGATTTTCAGATCCTGAAACCTCGCCGAAATGAATTTATAGCGAAAGTTATACAATGACTGGTTTTTGCTATATCAAGCCCTAGCTTCGCAAGTGCAACAAGTGTCATAAATGCCATACCATGCCTTCTTTCAGGCTAGCTCTAATACCATGTTAGTTTTTCAGAATTTACTTCAATCTAATCTAGGATCTTAATTGAGAGAACAACATGTACAACATATCTACGGCATATCAATCATGGACATAATAATGCAAGCACATAAGAGACAATAGACACACAAAGTTTCACTGGGGAAAACCATAAAGGTGAAAAATCCCACAACTTCCTCAGAGATAGATAGAGCAATGATACAACCCAGGCATAAGAGATAGTCCTCCTAGCAGCGGCTTCTCCTCCTCCACTAGTGTTCCACTCTCCAATGAGTGTATGAATGAGAAGTGAATGATCAAATAGAGTGCCTCCCGCACTCTATTTATACTTGACTTGACTTGCCTAATAATCTTTACTAGGTCGGCCTCAACTTAACCACTTAACATAATGCTGACAGGGCTGACCCCCAATAGGGTTGTCTAATAACCCTTTAACCCACATGACTTATACAGGGCCGACCCCATCAAGGTGGTCTAATAACCCATCAAGTATAAGTTACGACACTTACAATATAAATGACAACACTTCCGTATAGAGGAATAATAACATCTCTATAGGAATACAATATACATATGTGAAATACATTCCGAAGTTACATATACATCAACAAAGGGAACTTGGGTCTACGAGGTGCTTGAATAGGATGAGTGGCATTAGATGCAACTGGTTGATGCTTGGTATCTTTCTTATCCTTCTTCTTCTTTATCTTCCTTTTCTTCTTCTTCTTATCCTCTTGATTACTAACACTACTGCTTTAATCAGGCGAGGAAGAAGAAATGCAAGAAGATGCATCTGACGAAGAAGTGGAAGGATGAGTTGGGGATTGACACTCTCGTGTTGGAGAGATAAAATCTGAAACATTGGGTACATCCGGAATCACCGGATTGAATAACCATACCGGTGATCCTATGGTTAATCTAGGAATATTTAAAGTGGCAATAAAGGGAGGACCAATATCTCCAACTGGAGGAAAGACAAAAGGTATCCCTTGAGAAGGGTCCTCTTGATTGGTAGTCCCATAAGAGGTTTCCATATCTAAACTCTCCAAGTCCTTCTAATTATCACGCACAAGAAATTCTACTCAAACTAAAAGCAACAAGAAAACTTGTGAATAGGATGGATGTAAAAGCCGGATCCTCACGGGTGTGTCAAGCCGTCACAACTCACGATATATTGTAGGGTCCAATAGTTAGACTCGGCCCAATTTTCCAAAGTACTACCCAAAGGAGGATTGGGACGGTACCCTTGGCAGTATAACCCAAATATCTAACAATACATGCGTAGTAATCTCTCTGAGTGTTGTTCTTGGTGTATTGCGACAACAAGACGGTCAAAAGGTTTGCTTGGATGGTTCCAGGAATCCTAATGGGCTCTCCTGATATACTCAAGGTACATGGGATCACCAAATCCATAGTGGTGTTGTCTAATGCACAACCGTACGACAAGAGCCTTTCGATATACTACCGAGTACGTGAAGTTCCTTTCGATATACCCAAGGGTACGTGAAAGAGCCTTCGATATACCGGTTGGTACATGGAAGAACTGCAGGCCCTCGGAATGCAGTGCAGGCAGATAATGACAGCTTCCATGTTTAATGATGCCGGAACACGTCACTAACCTAACACACAAGTTGCTAAAAGTTTTTAACTTAAAATAGTGCTTGATTTTATCTTGTACGGTTAAGTGAATCCATGAAGTGAAGACTTGGAATTTAAACAAGATGCAAATCTGATCTATATGAAAATGCAAGTCTTCGTTTTTGTGAAGTTCTACTTAAGAAGGAGAGAGAGATATATTTTCTTCCCAAATGCATAACCCAATGCAAATGCAATTTTAACTCTTTCCAAAATGATATAATGAAGTAAAAGATGCACCCAAAACTAACCCGAAGCAATAAAAGAGATCTTTTTATGAACACCAAATGCAATAATTCTAATCCGTTTCCTGTCTTTTTACACTCGAAAAAGACACATCTAAGCTATGGAAAGAAGGATTCCAAAAATGTTTCCAATCAAATGCAAGACAAATAAAAGCACTTAATAATCTTATCTAACTCAAACGCACACAAATCTGGAACAAGCCTTTCTTCTTCTTATGAGTGTAAGACCAAGAATGTCAAATGAACAAATTAAAGCAAGAAGAATGTTTATGTTTTCCAATTTGTGAATCTATCAAAAGAGGGAAAAAATCAAGCTTCTCTTTGAACTAAAGTGGAGACAAGGAATAAATCTTTCCAACAATCATTAGATAGCTCAGCATGTAAGGGAAACAAGATGCACAACCCAAGAAAAAGAGGCTAAAAAAGACATGGATAGCCCACGCTTTTCAAGTCTTTAAAACAAGCCAATCACACCAAACCCAAAATTATCTTAAAACCTTCATATGGGTCAAAGCGACTGTAGGATCCATTTCACTTAAAAATCCATTATCTTCAAAAATAGAATCCATTTCGCTTAAAAATGCAAGCAAAACACTAGTTTTGACTCAAAGGGCCAAACATGGATCCAAATCTCAAAAAGACCAAAAATGGAGGAAAATGGTAGTATGCCGTGTCTAGGGGTTCTGTGAATGTAAGGTGCAGCACACAGATCACAATCAATCAGACCAAAAGCTAAAAATGAGGAAATCCCCGCTTATCCTTAAGCTTTAAGGGGTTGGTGCACCCTAGGACACTGAACCAGAGCGCCAGAGAGGGGCTGGCGCAGCTTGCACACAAGCAGGGTGATCCAGTGGCGCATTTTGTCTTTAGGAAAAGTGAGCCAGCCAAACAATGGCGGATGGAAGACTCAGCCCAGGTGCTCCTGTCGAATAACAAGCAACAAAATGGCTAGATATCCTAAGGTAGAAGGGCAAGAGGCCTAAAATTGATCCCAAAGAGAATCATGGGAATCCAAGAAACTCTTTAATGACAAAATCCAATGATGGGAGGGGATTAGGAGGCTAGAAAATTAATTGATAACAAGACACAAAATCAAAGACAAATGAAATCAAATCTATGAGCTAGTCCCCAATATGGTCGCCAGATTTGTTTTCAGAAAATCTACCTAAGTGAACTTAAAGGCCATATCTCCCTAGTCCAACTGGATCTAGAACAAATGAATACAAAATATAGATATACTTCCCTAGATCAATCAGAGATTAAAACAGATAGATGCCTTACCTTCAGATTCACGAATCCTTCTCCTCTTTGTCGCTCCAAGCTCCATGGTCTTTAGATCTAGAGCTGCAAAACCCGTTCAAGCATATAGAGACAAACAAACAGTAAAAGCACATCTAAACACTAACTGATCTAAGCTAACAGTTAAGGAAGAGAGATCTAAATATCATTAACACAAAGACATTTATAGAAAGAGATTATATTATTGTAAATGAATGGGAAATACATAGAAGAGTGATGATTACAACCCAAGCCTTAACGCCATAACCTTCCTACAACAGTCCAAGCCAAGCCTCCAAAGGGTGTGTATGCCTTCTAAGAGATGAGTAGGGATCACCTAGGGAAATTCCACTAGCATGTAAGTACTATAGTCCTTCCTCCCCTTGGAATGGAGAGGAGCTTCATATTTAAAGACCAAGTGGATAGAGTAGGTTGAATATTATGGGGAGAAGGTTAAGGTATCATCCCTTGAGGTTAGGGAACCAAAGGACAACTCACCTATGAAGTAGGGATAACCTTCCACCTCAGCATGCTCCGAGAAGTCACTCGAAGGAATCATTTATCCATTTTAACCAATCTCGGCGCATGCTGCATGAGGGAAATCTGCGTCGGAAAGGGGCAAGCGCATGTTGAATTAAGGAAACCAGTGCCACCGGCACAGGCTGTCAGATGAAACTACGCGTCGACCTTATTCAGGCGCTCCTTGCTAGAAGACAAGCTGTGCCGGCCTAATTAGAAAATGTGGACAAAGGGTCAACAACTTACTCTAGATGAATTTTGGTCAGGGAAAATCCGGGGATCAAGGCACTGAGTTGACATAGATCTCATGATGACGAGATTTAGGTGTAACAAAAGGATAAACGAGTCAAAATTTATGACCCTCTAAAACCCCTGCATTATTTGTTTTTCTCCTTTTTAAAATTTTATCCCACAAAAATCCCTGCATTATTTGTTTTTCTCCTTTTTTTTAAATTTAAGCACACGGAAATCCCTGCATCACATTGTGTTTAACCCTGAACCTGAACCTTTATCCCAATCTGTATATTGAAGAGAGAGAGAGAGAGAGAGAGAGAGAGAGAGAGAGAGAGAGAGAGAGATGACTGTAAGTGAGCCCTTGAGGCTTGATACCGACCTTAAGATTTATGGTACTCGTACAAGCCTAAGAATCCATGAATAAAAGCTACATATAAATATCCAACTGTATGCAACCAGTTGGACTCTTTCTATGCTCACACTAGAATCACTTGGAAATATGGATTTCCCGAGGGACTCAGATTAGTGAAGGGGATGCCTAAACCTAGAAGGTGTTGTGTGGGGTAGGTATTGCGGAGCTAAGGGTATGCTAATTGAGTGAGACTACTATAGAGCTCTGTAAGAGAATTTGGCTAAGCATGGAGAGAAGAATGGGTTATGGGTTGAGAGATAGAGGCTTGTAGTGTTTTTCTTCACCTTGGTGGACTCATATCTCGGCTTGGGGGTGGACTCTTAGCATAAATAGTACATGCTGGATAGAGTACCTATGGTTGGGTGGAAAATGGCACTTACTGTTAGGACTCATAAATGTCGTATTTTCATCCACCTTTCCCTTCACTATTCCTTACATTTCATCGCCCTATTAAACCTTCATCATATCATTTGCATAAATACATTTGGGTTTCACATTATTATTTTCCACTTTATTCATTTTAGTATTAAGAGTGAATTTATGATTAAATATTAGAAAATATACATGTTTTCATATATATCTCAATTATATGTGAGCTTTGTAATGTGTAGGAATATGTGAATGATTAAATCAAAGAGACTTCTCAAATATCTCTTACACCATTCCAAAGGAGATAGTTATTCAAGCCTATTCTTAAGGAGAAGATCATGGAAGATTTGGTTGGCATATCTTATCTAGGATTCATGAGAGACATGTGGAGGATTTGAAGGTACCATATCTTGTAATAATAGGAAAGTGGTTGAGAGTAGTTGAGAGAATAATGGATTTGTAATTAATGCATTCTTATCTTTTTCTTAAGGACTCTCATGTATAAAGGAGGGTGCTCCTTCTCCATTCCATTAAGTTGGAATTAGGTTAGATTAAGCTTGTAAGAGGGTTGTAATGAAGTTGGATTGGATTGGATTTTGTACTTGTTAGATTAGTCTTTGATTTGAGATTCTTAATGTGATTTAAGCTTCCATTGTTATGCTTTCATGTTGGCCATTTGATTATGGATTTATAGATGTGAGCTCACTTATGTCATTGTTGTTAACTCTTCACATGTTGTATTTCTCTTACGCAATTTCAATGCTTTCCTAGTTAGTGTTTCCATGCTTTCCTAGATTAATTTGATTTCAGCAAATTAGATTAAGTTAGATTAGATCTACTTCAGTCCTGCACAAACAGTGCACGTGCTTCGTCAGTTTACGTACCCCGGATTGACAAGTAAATAGTTGGGCAACTGTACTGCAACGTAATTATTACGACATATAACTCACCTAACACTTACAAATCCAGTTGCTTGGATTTGCATTCTAGATAAATATTTCCTTGCTTTGATCTAATAGTTTTTTATTTGATGTGCAATGAATCATGATCATGCCTGGGCTGTATTATGCTTGTAAATGCATGTGTTATGTATGTAGATTGAGTTAAATTATGCCGTGTCTATATTATGCATTTGCATACATATTTATTTCATGTTATGGATTGTATGTGGCCTTTAGGATTAATTTAGAATACCTAATCATTCATATCCATTTCTAAGTTGTTCATCCGATGGACATGAATGTTCTGGGTGATTAAAAATGTGTGATAAAGAGGAAATATAGAATATTTATGGTAAATATTAGTGATATCTAATGGAAAGGGTGGAGTAAAAATTACTTCTCCCACTAAACCTCCTGAAAGCTCAAGCATGACTTGTGAAGAAAATGAAGAATCGTGTAACCAACTATCCAATTTTGAGGCCAATTTCTAGGAATTGAATGATAGGCCAATGACACATATTCAATTGGTAAACACAAAAAAAGGATATAGAAAGTGAGTTGAAAAATATGGCAAGTAAAGAGTATCTCAAAAAGATGGCCATGGAGATGGTCATAAAAGAGGATCTTGAAGTTATGAAGGGGGGAATTTTGAATGAGATGATAAATTTATTTCCTCATAAATCATCTCCTCAAGAAGAGGAGAAGGATGACAAGAGGGGCTTGTCCTAGTCACTGGTTGCGAAACTTGAAAAACAATTGGAGAACAAGAGGTTTGAACCCCTGAAATTTTATCATTCATCGCATCATCATGGTTTCAACTCAGGACCAATGAACTACTTCATTCCCAATATTGATATGAGAAGTTTTGATGAAAATGATCCAATAACATGGATATTCTATATGTATTAGTTATTTGATCTACAACAAGTGCCAACTTTACAAAACATAATTATTGCATCCTTGTATTTAGAACGTGATCAATTTGTATGGTACCAATGTCTTTGAAAAGGACTCTATTTTATGTTGGTCTATATTTATATATGAATTGATAAAATATTATGGGGGAGAAACACCTTATTTAGACAAATGATAAAGCTCAAGCAAAAAGGTCCAATTACATAACACATTAAGCAGTTTCAGAAGTTGAGACATAGAGTGAAGAGCATTCTAGAGGATACTTTAGATCTTTTTATGGGAAAGTATATCTCTTTGAACCTAAATCATTGGAGAATTCTTTTAGTTTGGAAAGGAAAGTTGAAAGTAAGAATATGGCTACTAGAAGGGATGCTACTAACACCTATAGAGAATGAAATCCCCCCCCCCAACTTCACTCAGCCTACAAGGTTGACCCCTTAGCAAGTCGAGGAAAGAAGAGAAAATGGATTATGTTTCAATTGTGATAACAAGTACGGTAAAGAGCATAAGTGTAGTGAGAAGAAATTATTTTACACAGATTATGAAGAGGAGGAAGATCTAGAACCAGATCATTCTCAAGAGTTATATCTAGAAGATACTACTACTACCATATCTTTCCATGCATTGGCCAACATTATCACCACTCAAACTCTTAGGATAGAGGGATACATAAAAAAGAAAAAAGGTCTAGTAGTAACCATAATTTCATTAATTGCAAACTATCCAAACTTCTCAACTACTTTGTATATCTAGCACCAAACTTTCAAGTAATGATTGCATATGGAGGTGCCCTAAATTGTTCGAGGAAGTGCCATAGTTTTAAGCTTACTATGGGGGAGTATTTATTGGATCGTTGAATGATTGCAATCCAAATTGGTGGTGTTGATGTTTTTCTATGGGTCCAATGGCTACAATCATTGGGAATAATGGCTCTTAATTCTCGGGAACTTTTCATTAGATTCTCTTTGAAGGAAAAGGAAATTGAACTCATATGTATTCCAAAAAAATCCTCTAAGGTGATAGGCTCTAACAACATGACAAAAGTGCTAAAAAAGGGACACCATGAAGTAATTGCACAATTGTCCTCAATAGATATTCAAGCATCTATGGCCTTTATTCCAATGGATATCCAACAAGTTATTGACAATCAAAGCAAGGTAATTGGATAGATTCCTAATGGTGTTCCACATACTTGAGATCGTGACCAAGTTATTCACTTGCAACCAATAAATGTTCCACCTAACATCAAACCCTATAGGTACCCATATGCACAAAAGAGTGAGATTGAAAATATGGTTCAAGAAATGTTAGATGGATGCATCATTCAACCTAGCCGAAGTGTTTTATCTACACAAGTGGTGATGGTTCACAAAAAGGAAGGATCATGGCATATGTGTCCAAATTATAGGGAGCTCAATAAGATGACCATTAAAGATAAGTTCCCTATTCCTGTCATTGATGAATTATAGGAAACCATTTTCTTTACTAAGTATATTTTCCATTATGGATATCATCAAAATAGAATGAGGAAAGAAGACATTTCGTAAACAACATTCTGAACACATGAAGGTCATTATGAATTTTTGGTGATGCCATTTGCATTACCATTTCACCTTCCACATTTCAAAGCTTGATGAATTCTATTTTTAAACCCTTCCTCAAAAAAATTGCGTTAGTATTTTTTGATGATATACTAATCTATATCAAACCTTGGGAAGAGAATGTACAACATGTTGATAGGGTCTTAAAACTATTGGAGGAGCACCACGTATATTCCAAGCCTTCTAAGTGTGCTTTTGGGGTTTAGGAAGTGGAATATTTGGGTCATATTGTATCTAATGAAAGTGTCAAAGTGGAACCAAACAAAAGTAAGGCTATCATAGAATGGCCAATTCCTAAAACCTTGAAGAATCTTAGAGGATTCTTAGGATTGACATGATACTACCGCAAGTTCATCAAGAAGTATGGTCAAATAGTATCACCTCTAACAAGGTTATTGAAAAAGGAAACATTCGCTTTGACTCAAGAAGCAACCAATTATTTTGAAAAACTTAAAATGGCTATGTGTACAACTCTTATATTAGCCTCTCCTAACTTCAAAAAACCAATTATTGTGGAATGTGATGCCTTAGGGCATGCCATTGTGTTCTTGCTACAACCTGATCCCCGAATTTTTTCAAAATTGTGGGGCCCCTCCTTTTCTCTTAAAAGAGTTTTAGAGTTCAAGTCATCCTAGAAAATCCTACCCTCAAACTTAGCTTGTCTATTTTTTCAAAGGATCGAGCAAAGAAGGCCATTTTTCTTCACTAAGTAAAACTCAAATTTGGTGCCAAAACGATTGGAAAAACTCGAAGAGTGGATCTGATACGGTCGGAGATTTTGTTAAAGTTTTGGACGTCTTTCCTTGTTTCGGCGAAACTCACCGGATCAAGCCGAGACTGTCGGAGAAACTTCAAAGAAACTTAGGCAATTCCGTCGAAACAGTGAGAGTGCTTTAGGCAAATCCCCTGTTTCGGCGCGAAAAGCGATCGATGAAGAAATTTTAAAGCCGTGATCTGTTTCAGAGTAACTAGGCTATCTGCACTGAAACGGTCGTCGATGAGTCCACAACAAAAGAAATCAGCAAAGATTGTTAAAGCGCCACGGCGCGTTTCAGAGTAACTCGCTTGTGTGCACTGAAACGGTTAGCGACAAAACTTAAAACCTTCTGCTGAAAAAGGCCATGGAAAAATATTTTCGGCAAAAGAAAATGAAGAGTCGCCGAAACAGTCGCAGGCGAAAGTTAAAGTTCGCAAATTTGGAACCGACGAACCTCGCCGTTAGTCGTCATCGGTGCAATCCAGAAATGTCTGCTGATGCATTTCACGAAATTTTAACAAGTCGTGCCAACACGTCAGCAGCGAAGATTTATTTGCAGCGATGCGCCAAAATCCGTTGTCGGTGTGGTTTGAGGAACACCACCGACACGTTTCGCAGAGACTGAGCAAGTCCCACTGAAACGGTCAGCGACAAATTTTTCAAGGTTGTGATGCGTAAAGTGGCTTTGGCCGTAGGAGACGCCACCAATACCTTTGTCTTCGCATTTATGACCCCACCAACCTTACCTCGGTGCATTTAATACTCTTTTTGGTAAAAGGTTATATATAGGGCGGAAGTTATTTTGTTTGATATTGAAAAACGTCGTTTAAAGTAATTCTCAACCTCCGCTAATCGCTGAACGCCGAGCATCCCAACGCTGTTGAGATCAACAGCCGCTCAAAAACTGAAAGGTATGCCTCATGCCCTTTTGTTCCTTTTTTAGATTAATCTTGTTTTAAATTGGGTTTTTTTTTTGGGGGGGGGTTTCTTTTAGGGCGTCAATCCTTTCTTACTGCCGACCTATTAAGGACAAACCAATTTTGGTGTTATATTTGTTGTTAAAGGGAAATTGATTGACTTCACACGATTTTTCTTACTTCGCTAGTCGCCCCACCCCTTCCGAACTCACAGTGAAATTGTTCAATGATACACTTGGACATAACCACGTTTTAGGTGTTTTGGGCCATGGACAGTGAATGTTATGCACACCACCGGTTAGGAACAGTGGCTCCCTTGTAGCCATGAGATTAACATAGAACCATGGTAGCCATTCTTTCGATGCTTAGTTCGCGGACTCGAACCCTAACTTCCAGTTCCCACCGCAGTATGATCAGCTCGTGTCTTAAAAAAACACCAAAGCCCGCACTTCCCTCTTTTTCTTCATAAATTGAGCCTAACGGATACACTCCATACAACCCCTAAAGAAAAAATATTTAAAAACTGGTTTAACCATTATCGCGAAGTTTCCAACCAGAAGTTATGTGTACCACCGGTAGCTGTTTTGCGTTTATCAATGAATTTTTTTTGGGAAAAGTATTTTGAAGTAATTTTGCATATGTTTTCCCACACCTACATTTTGTTAAAACAAGGCAACAAAGAACTTGACAACATGCTAGTAATTATTTCTCAACTCAGCCTATTTCCAATGATATGAAAGAAAAATTCTTTGTAAACATCTGGTTGATTTTTGCTTACACATTGTTTTCAAGTTTTTTTCATCGGGATTTAGAATGACTAAGAAAGGTTCCAAGAAGAAATCTAAAGTAGCTGAATCAGGGTCGGACGTCAAGATTATACTAGAAACCAAGACAAAGACTATGTTCGAGGATACAAAGTCAGTAACAGGAGTTGTCCTTGAATTCAAATGGGGAGAATTGTATCAAATGATCAGGGACTAGGATATCCCTGATGCAGCCCTAGAAGAAATGGTCTTATACCAAAAGATTAAGAGATCAGGCATCACCAAAGCGGCTACACACCCAGAAATTTTTCCTTGTTCATAGGTCATTGGATGGATCCTGACACAAGCTGATTCCACATCAAGAATAATTTCTCACTTGAAAGGGGAAGCGTTTGCCTCATTCCATCCAACTCATATAGCAGCGGCATACAAGCTACCGCAAGCCCAGGTCATGTTGACTGAAGACTAGATCAAAGGCTTAAACATGGACCACTTTGAATATGCTAAGAAAATGATAGTGTCAAGAAGGCAGCTGAGACAGAAAGCAAGCAGAGAATATGAATGTCAAAACTTAAGGACTCCTTTCAGAATTATAGCTCTGATGCTAAGTAGAATTTTCGGCAAGGAAGATGGAACTATCTACAAGATGTATTGGGTGCCTCTAATTTACTACATAGCCTTCCATGCCACAGTTTTTAATTGGGAAGACATCATCTCAGACATCCTGTCATCATCAGTAGCAGCTGCACAAGGAGGTTTAACCCAGAAGAAGGCATAATTCTACATGTCTTCTTACCTCATAGATTGCATATTATCTAGACACCCCTTCCCTAAGTTAGGGTGCATCTGGAATGGAGCTGAATCTTTGGTCTAAGTGGCTTATCAGATCCTATGGCCCATATATATGTAGGTCACTATAAGCTCATATGTGAAGAGTTCATCATGCCTCTCTACTCGATAATTTTTCACAAAGAACCAATCTGCTTGTCAGAAAATGCAATGGCAGTCATAAGTGAATACGGGGATTACTACTTCTCACAGGAGGGCACATACATCAGAATGTATGGAAGTTCCCGAGCACCGTCCCTTTTTCCCAAGTATGCAACCGATTTTGTGGTACATAAGGAAGCAGTAAGGCAATTTTTCATCAATGGGATTGGCAGAATCCTGCATGATCAAAAGAAAGCTTCGTTCCCGCCTCTGCCTTTCTATATCAGAGCAAACAAGTTCTCTAAGGTTAAGACGGTCGAATCCTTCGTCCAAGATTTAGAAGCATTTCATTTTGGCAAAAATATTTATGCAAGGAATGATAGCCATGGCAAGGTGGTCGAGCATTGTGCAGCGGTCAAAATACATTGTGAATATGCTAATCACTTCGACAAGGATGAAGAAGTGTATTGGAATGCAAGCAATATGACTGAGGTAAACAAATGATTTCATCCCAAAAGCGGGGGTAGTTCCAGTGCTGCTGCCAAAGCTGCAAAAGAAGCAGAATTACAAAAACAACTGAAGGAAGTAGAAAGGAAGCTTAAAGAAGTGACCGAGAGGCAAGAAATAGAAGCTGCTGAAGAACAACAAAGGGAAACATAAAGGAAGCTTAAAGAAGAAGTTGAAAGGCTATAGGCAGAAGTGGCGGAGAGACAAAAAAAGGAAGAAGCTGAGAGGCAGGATGCTGAGGAATTAAAAAGAAAAGAGGAAGAATAAATAAAAGAAAGGGTAGAAAGAGAAGCGGTCGAACAACAAAAGCAAAAGGAAGAAGAGGAAAAGTCCATGGAAGCCGTGGAAAAGGAAAGCCCGAGTGTGCAAAATATGGACATAGACCCACTTGAGGTGTCTGGTGTGATGCTCATCGGAGGCCACCTTCCATTCCATGAGCTCGGCCTCACCCCATTCACCCCATCGAAGCAACATATTGTGTCCAGATTGGACACAATTTTCTTTGATTAAAAAAGAAAGACTATCACGAGGAGGTCAGAGAATAGACTGAAATTACCAGACCATGCCAATGTTGTTACCATTCAGGAAAATACAATTATGGAAGGTCCTCACAGGGACCCTAAGCTCATGGCATCTGTCAATATAGATGCTGCACAAGCAAGTGCATATAATGTTGACAGGTTGATGAGTGACGTGGATTGGAATAAAGGGAATATGCTCAAGTTGAAAGATAATTTGGTGAAAATGCGGGGAGAAGGGATAGAACTGAAAAGGAAACATGACGCCATTCTATCTGAGAAGGAAAGGATAATGAATGAATACCATAATTTGGAATCAGAAAAGGATGCATTAACTGTGCAATTAATGATATGGAAGGAGAAAAGAGTGACTTTGAAGTTCAAATCACTCAGTTGGAGTTAAGAGAGTCGACCGCAAACCAACAGGTCGAAGAGTTGAAAGCTCAGGTGGAGGAGTTGGTCAAGGAGAAGGAATCTTTGGCAGAGCAACTGGAGTTGGAAGACAAGAGGAAGCAATATATAACCCTGTTTTGTGACCAAGCTTGAAGATTCAGGAACAGATATATCATTCTCAGGAAGTTCTCATAGATGCAATCTATAAGATGAAGCTAATGATGGAAAGAATGAAGGTGATAACTGCGGAATATCTGGCATTCAGGAAAGGGTTGTTGGACATTGCAGATAAGGTAAAAAACCAGATGCTATGGAAGGAGACTAACTTAGAGTTCCCTGATCATTTGCCCCAGAAGACAACAAAAGACTTGAAGTCGGAGATGGCACTTCTGGAATTTTGCAGGAAAGCTGCTAGAAGACTAAATAATGAAATCCCCAAGACCATTGAAAAGTGTCATGAATTTTACAAGAAAATCCATAAGGTCTATGAGAAGTGTCACATCCCTTTAACCTCGAAGATGAATGAGCTTCCAGCAAAGTACCAACGCATAACACAGCTGCAGAAAGGGTTGATGGGGTATCTAGAATATATCAGAAAAGTGGATGCTCTCACAAAAGAATACATTCATCACTTTGTGGGACATGCTTCTATAAATGCATATTTCTTGGAAGACATTTGCAAGGCTACGACAGAAGGGGTGGCGCATATAGAGTCCCAGTTGTCAATTCATGAAGTAACTTTGCAAGTATTGGAGCCCATCAAATATAAGGCCATAGTTGAAGAAGCTAATGCGTGGGGATAATATATGTCTAGCTTGGGGGGGCCAACTTAATTTCTTTTAAGTTGAGAGTATCTTTTTGTTTTTTCCTATGTAAGCACAAAATGACAAAATTTTGGGAATCCCTAGGGTTAGGGTAAACGAAGAGTCACTAGAGGAAAAACCTTTTTGTAAATAAATAGAGGAGTAGGATACAGATGAAAGGAATTTTGCTAACATAATCGAGGTTGGACCATTCTGTAAGAGAACTATTTTTCTGCTAATAAGAAGGATCTGTTTGCTGGGGAAAGCTGCACATATATTTTTTCCTGGAATGTGTCGAATGTTTAATGTGGAACTACTTCTTCTTGCATTCGTAACTCATACTGTGAGATCGTTCTAAATTTCTTGAACTATTTCAATGGTGATGAATGATTTTGCTTTCTATGCAAAGGTTTATGTGTAAATGAGTAATAATTGTTTTAATTATATCAGAGCTATCTTTGATATTCTTTCTGCTGTAAATGTGAATGTTGTGTTGAAACAACCATCTGTTAGACTTGTATTTACATTTCCAGTATATTACTCTCAATTCGAATTTGCTCCCTGCAGGGATAGGATAGGATAATTAGCTTAGGTTAGAAATAAAAGAATTGATATGGTAGTAGTGATAAGACGAGAGGTAAGAACCTACGCATCACTTGTGAGGATTCTTCCTGTCAATTCCATTGCAATTAATTAGGGCACTTGCATTTCATAATTAAAGATAAAATTACATAAACGGTGAACCGGGCCGTAACTGGTAAAGAACTTAAACAATCACACATACGATATCCGGACCGTTAACCAGCTGGATTCCCCACACCAAACGGTGAGCGATCTAATTGGGATTGCTTACCAGGGAGAATCCCTACTGTTGGTGCATATATTTTCTGGGCATCAACACATTGGTACAATTTTAATGCAAGAAGGAAGGCCCTTTTCCTTTGAAAGTTTCCAACTTAAAGGAAAAAAATTACTCAGACCAATTTATGAAAATGAAATGTTGGCCATATTGCATGCAATTAAGAATGGCACCCTTATCTAATAGGAAGACACTTCAAGGTAAGAATATACCATGGAAGTCTTAAGTACTGCTTGGAACAATGATTATTTTCAGAAGAGAAACAAAATTGGGTTACAAAGATGATAAGGTTATGAATTTGAAATTACCTTTAAAAAAGGGAAACAAAATGTGGTGGCAGATGCACTTTCCAGAAAAGAATATGACATCGAGCGCTTACTATGTGCTATTTATATCATACAATATAATTGGATGGAAGAATCAAGGATAGGATGGAAACATGATTAGAAAGCATGCAAGATAATTCAACAACTACAAGATGACCCTAGTTCACTAGATAAATTTGTGTGGAAGAATGATTCACTATGGTACTAGGATCACCTATATTTATGTAAAAATTCTCAAATCAAACAGAAGGTCCTTTTGGATTTGCACATTCCTCCTATAGGAGGACATTCAAGGTTGTTGAAAACTTACCACAAGATCAAGAAGTATTTTTTCTGGGTAGGTCATACCAAGTCAGCGTTGGGAAGAGGTCTAAACTGATTTTACCACATATCTACCAGAGTAAAAAGGAAAGACCGTCATTATGGTAGTTGAGGATTTACTCACAAAGTATGCCCATTTTTTCTCTCTTTCTCATCCTTTTAAAGCAATTACAGTAGTTGCAACATTCATGGAAACAATTCAAAAGCTACATGAAATCCCCAAGATTATTGTAAGTGATAGAGATCCAATTTTCACTGATAATTTTTTTAAGGAACTATTTTCTTGTTTGGGAACTTAGTTGGCTCACAACTCCTTTTACCATTCTCAATTTGATGGGAAAAATGGGATTGTGAATAAATTCCTAGAAGTGTATCTTCGTTGCTTTGATTATGATAAACAACCACAATAGGTTAAGTGGTTTCCCTTAGTAGAATGGTGGTACAACATATCTTTCCATACTTCATAAAAAAAATCATGGATATCATCTTCCTTACATCACATATTCCTTGAGAGAGAATCCTAAGGTTCAAATAGTGGAGGATCACATAAAGCACCAACAAGAGGTTCTCCAACTATTGAAAGATAACTTGGATATAACACAAACTATGATGATATTGTAATAACAATAACCTTCAATTTCGTAAAAATATTATTATAAGATGAAGGGAGTGTTTCACCTCAACCCTAAGGTCCTCTTTGAAGAAAAAACTACACTTCTTCGAGCTTAAAACCAACAAATTTATACCAACAATTTCTAGCAGTCAAAATAAACCAAGAAAATAGAAGAGAATTATGGAAAACCTCACATAAAATAAAACCCTCAACTTGTCCCCTAGAGATCTTCATTTAGGCTTGGAGGTGGTATCCCAAAATCCGACCATCCTAAACAATGAGAGAGATTCTCTTTATATATATTTTCTAGCTCAAACTCCTACATTAAAATATCAATAAGTGGATTCTAGATCCACTTCTTTCTCCAGGAAATAATAATGAAAGTGCATCCATAAAGGCCCCTCAAAGTTGAGCCCTCCTCAAAATAATAAAATAGACGTGCTAAAGGGTTTGGATAAATGTATGATGCCATTTTTCAACCTCCCAGGAAAAAATGCCTCCTTGAAATGTGCTTATTTGATCATGCAATGGGTTTTGTTACAGCATGTGGCATTCTTCTCATTGGAGCCTCTTCAAGATAACCACCTAGTAACCACTCCCACTAAAATAATGATAAATGCCAATGCAGTGGGAATAAAATTCCATTTAGGGTCTTCTAAAGCTTTGGGGAATATGATGGACGCCATGTGTCACCCTCTCAAGAGATCACTCTCCAAAAAGGTCCCTTTAAACACTTAAAATTACATAAAAAACTTCCTAAACTTTGTGTGCCCTTGATAATTGTGCAATAGTTGGTGAAGGGCTCATTAAACCCCTAGGAATGTGGAGCGCTCTATTCTTGTGACATGTGCTTTGAAAAGAGTGTAGAAGAAGCTCTGGGAATACTTTGACCACATCTTCATCGATAAAAATTCCAAAAGAGTGATGCACCCTTAGGACATGTGCTATTGTTTGAGTTGGATAAGGTGTTCCCTTGATATATGTCTTTTTCAAGCCGAAAAAAAGATAACTTGTTATTCATATGGAATCAAAGTTACATCATATCATCTTACAACTGAAAAGAGATTTCTTAAACATCTAAGCATACTGACAGTAATACAACATATACCCAAAATTTCTAGGAGCCAAAAAACCATAGTTCCAGCTGGCTGCATTTCATCTTTTCGCTACCTAGTTCATTTTTTATAATCAGAGGCTCGGTTATTCACAGGTGGCATACAAAGCTATAGATATTTTTAAGGAGTTTATCTCAAATAAGGTAAAGATAAAACATCGAGCTCTTATTCCTCCTTGTTTTGACTCTGCTTGTTCCATTGGTTTCTTAGATGGTGCACAGAAAGAGGGGTTGTGTGGTGCCGACATGGTGTTATTTATTAAGTTGGGGCATGCCATCAACCTCAATATGAGTGCAGGTAATGGAACAAACACTCAGGAGGAGCTGCTGGCTTTATGGGGTTTATTGTCGATTGCCACGAAAAAAGGATTACAAAAGCATATTTAAATGTCCTTCACCTCAGTAAGTGGATGAGTAGAATTTTGGAGTTAAAGGATTTTTTTCCCATATCACTTTCATCCATATTTACCATGAGTTCAACATGGAGGCGGATCTTTTATCTAAGGAAGTTGTGGGACTTATGGATGGAATTATACACTATGAGGAATTTCTGGATGGTGTTCCTATTGATGTAGGAACTTATAATTTGTTTTAGTTTGCAGCCATCTTCTCTTGATACTTATTTTGGATCATCTGTTTCTTGATATTTTTTTGGGTTCCTTGATATATGTGCAAGTAGTGGGAGAACCCTCATTAATTAGCCCATATATAGTAAAAATAATATTGAATTCCATTGAGAAGTGTGCAAGAATTCCATGTTTCATGTAGCTTTAACCTTTTGATTTAGCAAGATATCATTAATCATGCTTCAAGAAGTGGTGCAACCTTGGAGAATCTGAAAATAGTGGATGAGGGTGGTTATGTTGATGCTTAGGACTAAGGAAAAAAACACAAAATAATCCTCCAAATGTGCGTGCCGTAATTAGATGCGCAAACCTCCTTAAAGCTTGATCACTATTATTAATTAGTACTCAACATGTGTACCACAAAATATATTAAAATTACTCTAAAGTTGGAATGCTTCCATACTCTTAGAGTTTGATGCAATGAATTCCTCCTTGGATAATGGGTGCTCCACCTAGAAATATGTGATTGATCTTGTAGATGGGATTTTTAGACCATGTATCTATGTCTAATGCAATGAAACCTCAGAGGGATTTCAATGTTGTGAAATGCTTCCAAATATGTGGATTATGCCTCAAAAGCTATGTGATGCATCATGAATGAACACATATGCATGAAAATATGAAGATAAGGGGCCCCAAAAGGAGAATCTCTACCACATGTGCAACCCTTCCTCCAATGTTTGAAATCAACCATCAAACACACATTAAAATATGTTGAAATCCTCCAAGCACGTGAAAGAAAAGGGTGATACACAAGAGGATGCTAGAATTATGCTCCTTAAATCCACATTGCCCTTGTATAGTGCTGCTAAGAAGAATGCCTCAAAATGCACTTGCATTTTGGGTGGTAACAATTGACTCATATGGGGGCTTTCACACTATTGTAGGCTGGAAAATAACTCAAAGATCTCTAAGGGTTTTTGATGTACTTGCTAAAACTTCCATAATAAGGTGATAAAAAATAGCATGATGGATCCAAACTTTACATCTTGTACACCCAGTGCAAACAATCCAAAATGTTCTTTGTTGAAGCTACTAAGTTTTCAAAAATGGATTTACAAAGAAGGCATGAGCCAAAATGCCCAAAGGGAACATAGAAAAATGGAAACTAATGCTTGCAACATTGAACTTATACTCAGATGCAGAATCTAGGTGAAATCATAGAGCCAATGCAACCACCATATCATCTCATCAACACCATGATATATTCCCTTTTGTTTGGAAACAAACCAAAACAAGGATATGCCAAGCATTCAGGTAGCATGTGTTGGACTCTTGATCAATGCATGGATGAAAACTAAAGTAAGACCTTGAATATGGAAGTAAACATCAAAATCATCCAAAAGTAAGCATGTGCCACTACACTCTTTCTCTATCAAATGTGGGATAGGGATGATATAAACTCCTAAATGTGAAAAATTCCACTAAAATCCTCCATGGGTCATCATGTGTCTCTCCAAGCCCTAATTTACATGCTCCAAAAGTTGCATTCCTTGGCTGCCATGAAAACCATCCTTCATACCCTTAGACAATAACGGTTTAGAAGGTGGATTTAAAAAAACCCAACATAAACTTTTCTATCTTTGTTTGTTGTCCTCTATCAAACATGCACATGAAGTATGAGACAAAATATCAGATCTAAAAAAATAAACAAGATCATGATCTAGGGCCTCATGCAATCTTTTAGGAGGATGGAATTTTATGCAATAGTGGCACAAACTAATCGTGTTGCTTCCCCAAACATATTAAAATCCCCAAAACACATTCTCTCACTAATATTTCATACATCTATTGGGTAATAGTTGAAGACATCAATGGCTAGAAAATTTCTACCTTTTTCTTTTCATGAAAATCCTCCTTATGTTGCACTAAATCAACCCCATTGATTTAGACACATGACTACTCATTAACCACAATAAAAAAATACTTCACATACCTCAACCATTTTTGGTTTTCCAAGATTGGAAAATATTGGGCATAAAGTGTCTTCTTATCCCCATGAAAGTACCTTCAATGTTAATTGGAACTGGAGTATGCCACTTTTTATTTGTCTGCATCAAACTCAATGTTAGTGTCATAGATGAGATATTCATGAATAAAACAAAAATCCACATTCCATCTATTCCTTCCAATAAAAAAGAGAGAGTCGATATCCTCATCCTCTTTGTTGTCATGCTCTTCATCACATGATGAGATGATAACACCAAAAAGTTTTTCATGTTCCAATGGTTCTCTACAAAATATTCCCTCTTCAAATCATCAAAGTATTCCTCATTAGATTCAAAACTTTGAAATGAAATATGACTTATCAAACCATTATCTTTATGCAAGTGTACCTCATCCTCAGAATGTGTCTTTTCCAAGACAAGAGGACATGCATATCCCTAATATTTCCATGGAGTCATTAGGTGCCTCAATGAGGTATTTAATAACTTCATCATGCTTCTCTTCCACTGGATCTAGAATATCATGCAGAAATGGTTTAGGTAAAGAGAGAGAATGTTGAACATCCTCATGCAATTCATTTCCAAGCTTCCCTTGGTCTAACCCCAAGTATTTATTTTCTATAATAGAAACCAATGAGTTTAGTGCATTTCCTTTATCTTTTATTTTGGAGAGAAAGAGATTAGATGGGTTACTTTAATATGCAAGCATCAAATCATAATATTCATTTTTCATTCCCGAAAAATTTCAAGCAAAATATGTGCATCGTGTGTTTCGACAATATGCTTTCTTTGCATTAACCAAAAAACCATTTTTTTGAAATGCTTTGATTTAAATTGGAAATGAAGATATCCCCTTGCAATCACCAAACCATTTCCATGTGTAATCGTTTAATGTAAGGGAAAACATTTTCATCATGACAACCTCATAGACAACGTTGAAATCTGCAATAAACTCAATGACAAATGTAACTTGTTATGCATCTAGATGAAGCTTGACATCCATGAAAAAATAGAGCATGTTTAAACCAATTTTGATAAGAGAGCGTATTTGGATATCCAAGAATGCATAAAAATTCCAAGGTAAAAAATGTTATGGCATGATACTCTCCTTGGGATGGTGTCATACTCTTTTACTTCAAAACTGATATGAAACTTGAAAATGCATAACCTTCATACATTTTACAATATCACTAGGGGAATCACAAGACGAAGCTTCAAATTCCATCAAGTCTTGTTGGATGGCCTCACCTCTACAAGCAATGAGTCACTACAAAAATATTCAAGAACAAAGCTTCATTTGTTCACAGAGTCAACAAATGAGAATATGACTTGTAAAGAAATGCCCTCATCACATCAATGTAGCCAAATATTGAATACTAGGAACTAGACTTTGTCCCTGCTCAAAGTGATAAAGCCCTGAAACATGAGTGCAACCCCAAGGGAACTAAAAAAGGTTTCCCATTTCCACCACAACAAATCTTTATCTCTCTTTAGGGAAACTCTCCTCCAACACAAGGCATAAATCCCTAAGTAAAGTGCAAGATAAACTTTAGAAACATATGGGATAATGGACCAAGTCCAATGCCAATAAAATGGATAATGAAATCAAGATGAAATTCAAGAGGGTTCAAACAATGTGGAAAATGTGTAGTTATTTTGTTATAGACATGATCAAACTAACCAAATGATTAACTTCAATATGCATAAAATTATAAGAGGGATTTTCCAAAGGTGCTCTTCCAAACAAGTGTAAATCAACTAAGTAATCATGTGTAACGATGCATAGATAAAAATAATCCATATATGAGACCATAACATGAAGTGAAAACAAGTAAGAAGAAGTCTATTGAGATAGCAAGGAATTTCAATCTTATACAAATATTGTATCAAAATGAATGGAGGGTTTCACCTCAACCTTAACATCCTCTTTGGAGCAAAAACTACTCTTCTTCAAGCTTAAAACCAATAGATTGATACTAGCATTTTCTAGTAGTCAAAATAACGCAAGAAAATAGAATATAACGATGGAAAGCCTCACATAGATTAAAAAGCTTAACTTTCCTCCCAAAGATGTTCAACTAGACTTGTAGGGGATCTCCCAAAATCCAACCATCCTAAACAATGGAGAGATATTCTCTTTATATAGTTTTTCTAGCTCATCCTCCTACAATAAAATATCAATAAGTGGACTCCAAATCCACTTATTTCTCCAACAAATATGTCAACACCCAAATTTTCCGAAAAATTTAAAATTTTTCAAATAGCATGTAATATGATTAAATGCACTCATTTAACTGTTTGATTAGCTTAAGTGATCATAAATGTGTCTGAAAGGTCTTTTATTGTACTTAAATTTTGATATGAGTTTCCTTACCGTTGCTGATTGTTTTCTGTTTTTCAACCACAAGGGGGAGATGCCATAACAGACTGGGCTTACTTAGCTTCCGAGCTAATGCATCAAATTGTCTTTCTCTTACAGATATACAGGTAATGTGCGGGTCGCTACATTTAAATATTTAAAGTATTATAAATCAATTAGCTGTACCAAATCATTCAGTAAAAGTCTAAGCATGCTAGCCAAGTTATCAAGTGTTTAAAGGTAGCATTCATCCTATGCCCTCCTCATAATCTTACTGTTATAGAATTAGAAATTACCAGAGAATGTGATAGCTATGGTTCTTGAGAACAAATGAATTAACTAACTCTATGGAGTATTTGTTATTTGATGATATTACTGCAATGCAATTATACTTCATAACTAACACTGTAAAAATACAACTGGGTGATCATACTCAGACCAGTTTTTACTCACTCATTGTTATCGCATCAAAACGAGTTTTAAAATTTGAATATATTTTGATTTGCAACTGCAATTGTAAAGGATCTGGAGTGGTCAATATATAATTTGCTTATTTCTAGCATCTGCAAGACATTCTGTCAGTTACATGTCTCCTCTTAACATCTCAGGGTTTACATTGGTTGAAATCTACTTTTGTTTTTCCATAAATGATACTTGAATAAAATCTACAAGCACTTATAGAAGTAGTCCTCCATTATCATAATTGGTTGAACTCGTTGGGTAATAAGGATAGCAAAGGTCTATTTTTCTTGTCTATATCACTAGGAGCCTGAGACTATTAAGAGATTTTTATTATATTGTAACTAGAAGTAGCAAGGACTAGGGAATCCTTAATCCAATTTTTATGAGTTGCATAGCTTGAATTCCACCAGTTAAAGTCCCATGATGAAGAAATGACAAGTCTTATACTATTTGTGCAAAGCTATAACAAACGACAATTATTAGTGGAATTGTAACAGCTAAACCCTAATATCATTACATTGTCTTACAAGCTTAAAGAAATAGTTATGTCTTGTCATATGAGAAAATAAGGTGAATGGCAATATAGTGGCAGGTTTAACAACCATATAAAACTCATTTGGAGCCTACCTCCTTATAATTTTTATATTAATTATCAAACTCTCTATGTCTAAATAGGCTCTAAGTATTAAATTCAAATGCTATTGACAAAGCATAGTTTTAATGAATATAGGGCAAGGTGTAAATTTTTCTTTATACAAAGTTCCAAGCATTGTTCTAACATGGATATGATGGCAGGTTTAAACTTATGGAGTCACGACCACCATGGAATATCCATCCTATGATTATCCTATGATCTTGGTGTACCCACACTATGATTTTTAATTGAAAAACAAACAATTGGAAACACATCGAGGAACTTTGGAACGTCGACCCACTGCATGGGAAATATTAAAATGATACGTGGTGGTTTCAGAACCAAGTGTTGATGGTATAAAACGTTGACTTAACCCTAACTTGGCATTTCTCCCTCGCCTTCGGGCTCGTTCGCTCTGAGAACCCTCCTGTCCGAACCTTCCTGTTACAGTGTTTGATGGCAGCTTCTATGCTGCTTCAGTTCTCTGTGCTTGTCTGCTGCATTGTGTAGGAGTCATTACAAGTTGCTAACTATGGCCATCAGGTTGCTAAAAAAACCTAGGGTTTCTCCTTTGCTAATGAACCTGACCCTGTCACGGCGTGTCTACATCTCTCGAATTTGGGTTCTGTTGAAGCTTCCATTGTGGAAGTTACCCTTGTTTCTGCCAGCTTGTGGTATTTGATGACGAAGAAGGGGTTTACACTTACCTTGCTCGCGGTTATCAGGCTAATTACAGTGTTAAAAACTGCCTTCCAAACATGGTAAGCTACAGAACTACTCCATCGTTGTTCCAGTTAAAGATATGGTTTTTATATAAATACGTTTGTAACTGGTACCAATTTGTCGTTGCAGGACCTGGCTGCTCTCGAAGGTGTACAGGACACATTCCTCGGCGGTTGGATTAACCTGGTAAGCCTGGTCTTTCGCCATGGCGTTTCCTCCTTGCTGGTTGTTAGGGTGTTTAGGGTTTTGGCTTGAACGAAGTGACACAGTGATTACAACAGCCTTGTTAAATATTTTAACTGTATATTTTAAATGAAATGTTACGGTTTTAACCCTGTGTGGTATTAGGATATTACGGCTTCGGTCGGTATTGTAGCTATTCATCCTCCTCTTGGCATTTATGTTTTCTATAGAAGAATTATATTGTAAATAAAAGGAGAACAATGGTTGTAAGCTTTCTTGTGGACGAGGTTACAGTCTCGTCCTCTTGCTTTCTTTACTGTACTCCTAAATCATTTAGGGTTTTTACCAGGGTTTTGTAATAAGACTTTAAAATAAAGTTTTCCTGTGCAATTGAGCTTTGATAACTGACTTATTAACAGTCCTCCTATATAAAGGGACTTGTTTATCGCATGCGTTCTAGTTTTAATGCTATGTACAGTTGTAAGTAAGTTTAAGTTTTTAAACCACTTATACTGTGGATTTGTGATGCAGCTGTAGGTGAAAATATTGTCTTAACTATGTAGCATTGGTTTTGTTCGTTCAAACTGGGCTGGTAGGGTTTGACCCGAACTAATTTATAGTTGTGATTTAAATTCGAATGCTAAAGCTATCAATTAAAATATGACTCTGTTGATATTTGTGAGCTGAATAAATGATAGGACTCGATCCAAAATTTACAGTTGTGATTCTATTTGATTGCTTGTTCTGTCATTTCGATTATGATTCTGTGGGTAAATGAAAGTTTAAGGAAGGATAATACTATATCGTTTAAGCTCGATATCGAGCTAGATTTTGTTCTGTTACTTCTTTTGTTTTTAAAACAATAACTAGTTTATTTAACTGTGGATAAATTCTTTGTGATGATCTTCTGTTAGGGTTTCTGCACAAATGATTTGTTTGAAAGGTAATGACTGGATAAATTGTTAACTAGGGTTTGTGTATTAATTTAATTAATAGATTGAGACTAGTTAACTTTTGACTAGGGTTTGTACCCTGATATAGCTTTTCTAATTATAGCTACAACACCTCTGAAATGTTTTGATAATGATATCAATCTTGTAATTTCATTGGTTGTGTTTTATTTTTGTCTCCTATGGTTGTTTAATTGATTTTGTAAACACAGAGAATAAATACTGTATACTTAGACCTTGCTTATCTATTCGTCAATTATAATTACTAGGTTTATAATTGTAATAATAAATTATTACTTACTGTGTTAGTTTTATATTGTACACATTATAAACACCATATTAGTGATACATTAACTACATTAATTCTTACTAAGATATGATGAAAAACACAATAACTCTACCAAATCTAACTACTGTTATTCTGAGATACTAACTTTACTAACTAATTACTCTTCATACATAAAGAAAATAAACTCATCATACGTCCATTCATACTTGATAAACATAATGAAATCAATGGAAGAACTTGTTTCTGTGGACGACAATAGTAATGAGAGGCTGTTCCTCCCTACCAACTCCTGGAGAGTGCCCAGACAGCAACTTCTCAGGACCCCCGAGCTTGCTCTGGTCTCCCTGGCTGGAACTAGGTGCAGCAAGTAAATTCTCTCAGCCCAAACAGCTATAATGGAACCAAGTTACTGCAGCATTCCTCTCAAACAACTTCCGTACTGTATTTCCCTCTTCCTCAATGGATTTCCTGAATAACATTCACCTGAATGTAATTCTCTCTGGAAAAATTCGAACCCCCAGCTCTGTTCATTGAGTACTATTTAAAAGATTACCTAGGTCTTTGTTGGGTTAACTTCATTAATGAGCCACCTGCTCTGATTCCACTTTCTTGGGGAATCATGACCCCAAATATAGGGAAGTTGCCACCTGCAACTTAGGAAGTGTTTGAGGATGCTGCCACTTGTCTTTTGCCTTTCCACCTAGTTCCATCCACCAGTTTGACCAGTAACCTCTTTTTAACAGCTCTCCCATGCTGTTGTCTCCACAATTTATTTATTAATAATAAAATATTCTGAATTACATTCTATTCTAATGACTCTGCTGAGTCATCAATTCCTACTTAGCATTAAATTTAACATAATGTCTCAGGAATATAATAAAACAATTACATAATTTTTACAAAATTGGGGTATGTGACAAAATAACTATAAAAATGCATCCATAAATGTTCTTCAAAGATGGGTGTTCCTTAAAATAATAAAAAATACATGCTCAAGGGTTTGAATAGATGCATGATGCCACTTGTCAACCTCCTAGGCAAAATGCCTCCTTGAAAGGTGCTTCTTTGTTCTTCTTGCAATGTGTCTCTATTCTCCTTAAAGCACTCTACAAGACAACCACCTAGTAACTGCTCCCACTTTAAAAATGATAAATTCCAAATGGAAACACTCCTCCATCTAGATCCTTCTTAAGCCTTGGGAAATGTGTTAGCTACCATTTGTTACTCTCTCAAAAAAGTGCTCTCCAAAAAGGTCCTTGTAGGAACTTCAAATTGCATAAATAAATTCTTAAAAGTGGCATTCCCTCTATAATTATGCAAGAGGTGTTTAAGGGTTGATTAAGCCCTCTAGAAATGTGGAGCACTACTCTATTATTTATATTTCTACTTTTAAAAGAGTGTAAAAGAAGCTCTAGGGCCACTTTGCGTACATCCTCATCCATAAAACTTCTAAAAGAGTGATGCGCATGTTATCACAATTTTTGTAGTGGCCTCGAATCTATGATCCTATTGAGGATGGTAGAGATGGACAATCACCAAGAACATGATACTTCAAGAATCATACCCCCCAAGATTTTATGGTTGTAATTATAGATAGGTTTCTTCGCTCTTTAAGCTCCCTATCCCTCACAAGGTAGGCCAGACTATCCACGGGAGGTGTTCCAAGCCCAATTAAGTAACCATACCTCTTTTTAGATACATGATACTATTGAAGGTTATGGTAATTGGAAAATGAAGAGTATCCTGAGGGATTCTCTTCCTAGACTCAATGAATTGACTACTGAGCTATGTTTAAGTGGATCAACTAAGGGTTTATCTAGGCGATTCAAATGCAATCCAATTCAAGGAATTACTCAATAGTGAGTTAGCTTAATGAATCCAGGAAGATAATGCTAGGGTTTAATTGATTTCCACTTGTCCCTTTGAGAAATTGATCAAAATGATTTAGAGTTAACACAGATGGGAAATGGAATGAGTTTAATGAAGACTGTAATCACTGGGAGGCTTGCTACACATAAGATATCATTCAACACAAGCAACAGTAGCAAGACGTCAAGCATGACAAGTAAATCGGCCCAATTTCCCCTTGAAGTGAATTGCTTCAATGATTAGTGCCTTTGCTCTGGGTTTAAATGGAGTCCAAATGAATTCGCCTAGAGTAGAGATGTGCCCCAAATGCCAAATAAAAATTGCACAAGTGCCAAATCGACCTAATCCACCAAGCATGCAATTGCAATTTTTTTTAAAAGAAGATTTTATTTTTATTTTGTGTGACAAATGGTTTCCAGTAGCTACTCAATCAAAGTTCGAGTACTCACATGGCCCCGAAGGATAGATCGAGTCCTTTCCCCTCTCCCAACATCATCGAATAAATCCCAAGATCTACTCCATGCTAGATCACCCTTATTTTCCCAATGAAGTCTCCCTACAAACCATAGAGAGAATCAATTAGCTAGGATAAATCAATAACTAACAATAAATTCAATTGCTTGCAAATAGATTTAACTAGCAAGAGATACAAAGAGTAACATAAATAAAATAGATGGCAATATGAAATAAATTTTCGTTCGCAAATCGTCTCCTTGTCAAGAAGGAAAGTCGCCCAAGTTGCCCCAAGTCACCTTGGTAGAAATCACCCTCTCCTTGCAAGCAAAATGTTTCAAAAATATGCTTCGGCAATAGAGTATTTTGAGATCTAGCAATAGAAGGAGCTCGGCAAGAAAGAGAAATTGATCACATCCATCCAAGATACAAAGGTTTGCACAAGATAAATTTTATTATTCACTAATGGAAAGAGCCAAAAGTGATTTACAAATGAGGACCTCTCTCTCTCTCTTTTATAACTAAGAGAGGAACAAAATCCCTAACCAATCCTTACATGGACAGTTGAGATTAAAAGATAAAATGAAATGATCAATGGTGGAGATTAAATCTCACTTTATCTCTTTTTAGAAGCTGGAAATGTCTAATCTAAGGGAGAGGGGCGAATTACCTCCTATGCCCAAGATACAATACATGAAATACATGAGTGATACATCCATTAACATCCTAGGGGGATCAATTCACCCCTATGGAACAATAATCCAGTTTTACATTAGCATCTAACTCAAGGTACAAATCACCAAGTGAGAAAGTTTCCCTCCCTAGGAGAAAGGTACCCCCCCAAGGGGGAAAATGAAGCATGTGAAGTGATAACATAATAAAATGCTAAGAAAAGTGACCAATAGTCCCTATCGGGCCATAACATCATAACCCAAATCACCTTTTTCCATTCAATAGTCCCAAATCATACATCTCAAACCTTGAGTCCAAATCATACCTAACTGGACTCAGTCCACCTGACCTACAAGCAGAAAAATATTGACAGGTCTATAGACTTTTCCTCACACTTCAGAGCCAAAACACCCTGGGAAAACATGGAGGCCATCCAATCAAAGAGGTCACAAAGGGGGAGGTCCTCAGGTTGATCAGTCAAGTCCAATTCAAGGGATTTCATATCCAATGGATGAGATGGATAATGTGGAGAAGGACAAGCATGAAACCAAGAGCGAGGGAATTGATCTATACATTACATCGAAAAGTAACCCAAAATAAAGCATGTATATGAAACTATAGCTAGTGTACCCATATCACTCCAAGTATATGTCCTACTGATAATCAACCAAAAATAAATGATCATTGATGCATAACAAAGTATGACATAGTCAAAATACCAATAGAAACCATGAAAACCATATGATACCTCTTCCATACACCTGCTCTGAGCTGCAACTCCAAACTGAAATCCACCCGTGCTAACTCTGCTATATTTGAATGGCAAGGAAAGATAAGATCCAAATATATTGCTTTGCTTCACTGATCCAAGGCTCAAAATATATGACAAGAGAGGTCATGAAGAGGGCTCAAGGTGACAAGGGAGAGCCCTCTACTGTTGTGCCCTTGAGTAATCTAGCTACTCATATGATGACAAAGATCATCCACCACTAATATCCTTTGATGAATACTGCCTCAAGTGTAAGGACTAGGATCATGATTGTGTTCTACTATGACAAAGTGTTAACAATCAAATTGACACCCTTAGTCATGAGATAGATGAAGCATATGTTTACCATGCACCTGCAGCAGGAAGACATGACACAAGTTCATCCAGAGACGAATCCTCTATGAGAAATGCATTAAAATGCATTAATTGTGCTTAAAATAATTCTAAATGGTGCAAAAAGCCTAAAAACTATGGAAAAAGGGGTTTTTAAGTGAAAATGATCTAAAATCATGAAAGGGAATTATCCCACACTCAAAAGAGAAGCCTAAGGCCCATTTCCCAATACTATATAAGAAATGCTTTGGGGCATGATAAAAGGGAGATAAAAAAAGCAAAGGCATGATGAGGAGATTCTGATGAGTATCTCCCAACTACATAATATGTGATAAAAATGCCCTTGGTACATATTCCATTCTTTTCCTTGGATAAGGCGAGCCCTTGAGAGACATGCAAGTAATGGGAGCACCCTCATTAATTAACCTATATATAGTAAAAATAACAATGAATTCCCTTGATAAGAGTGCAACAATGCCATGTGTCTTGTAGTTTGAGCTTTTTATCAATCATGGCATTATTAATCATGCTTTGAGAATGTGCAAATAGAAGATAAGGTTGGTTACAACCACCCTTAGCATTGTGTACCTTAGATATGAAAATGTTGCCACATACAACATATCCAACAACAATATAGAAATGCTTAGCACTTTATTAATTCCAAAACCCTTAAGATATGGAAACACCTTACAATGATCCTTTAATGGAAGGAATCCACTCATGTTCACTTGCCTCTCAAGGGGGCAACCTCCTATGGGCTAAGATCCAAATACAATTAACTCCACATATCCTTTATAAGGAGGAATCCATCATTATGTATAGATAAAAAGATAACTCTAACCACAACAACCTCCTAACTACCTAGTGGACCTTCTTTAATGAGGCCCCATTACATTTATTCACTAATACTACCATACTGGGATTTATTTAATAATAACAAACATATTGGACTTAGTCCACCTTACATTGAATGACCTCCAGTATTATTACTCTAATGGACCCTTTGACCACCCATTACACCCCTAGGAAGGATCATATCACTATACCCCATTTGGAAAGTGTTTCCCTCAATGCTTGATATGAGAAGGTACAATCATAAAGCAGGGTCCCATGTACAAGTGTTAGCCACCATGCTAAATTAGTGCAACAAGTTCCACCTTAAGCATGGGTCCCATCTCTGAGTGATAACTACCATCATGAAATAACAATTGTACCATGTGGAAAGACTAATTGCAATACTAAATTAGTCCAAGGGGCTCCTTCATAAACGTAGGTCCAATGTCCATGTGGTCAAGTTTACACCCTATAATGTACCCAATTTCCACAATGCATTTTTAGGGAAATGGGGTATACGATTTTTCTTTATTTCTCATCCAAACAAGCCATAGTGTTAGCATCAATATTCATTTAATGTCAAAATCCTGTATAAAGATTATGTTACAAGAATATGGTTTTATGATCATAATTTCATCTTTATAAACATAATCAAATAATAAAAAGTTTATCTATTGTTTATGCTTTACTGTTCAAGCATAAGAAATAAGATCAATCCATGACAAAAGTAGTCCTTACTTGATCTTAAAATAAAGGTAAATATTCAATTCTACAATTACTTTGTCAACTAATAGTTTAAGAGTTCATAACCATTTAGAAGCCATGCCTTTGAACACCACCTTTGTAACTCAAGTAGTTGTTCTTACCATTTGTATTCTTTCGCATAAGAAATGTGCAACCAATTCTTTCCCTCTCAACACTGATGTGACAAAATACTCTTATTCAAAAGGAGGTCACACATTCGACATAACATCTATTTAACATTTTCGCATGGTTCACAACCTCGACAATTGTGGACAGGGCTCGCTACATCCACAATAACAATTGTAGGGGGAACACCCAAAGGGGCCTCACCCTATCAGCTCCAGTTTTGGGAACCTAACCCCGAAGGACCCAGAGGGTTGGATTCGTGATATGTGAACCTCCAACCTCAATATCAAGGATATTTGGACTCGGACTCCAACCAACTGAGCTACCCCTCGGGGATCTAACATCTATTTAACTACTTGGCTTCTTATCAATTGAATCCTTTAATTCTTAGTTATAACTCAGATACTCTTTCAACATGGTCAAAGTCATTACGAGGATTTATATTAGCACATTCAAGCATTGAGAGTAATATAGTTCAAGTAACCCTAATTATTTTAAAATCATATTATCATTTACATGAATAGATGTAAACAATCTAGGATGCTACTAAATCCAAGAGTACGAATTCATTTGCAAAGCAATATAATTAATCCATCATGGTAATAATAAGCTTTCACAACTTCCTCTTATTTGTACAATAAATTCTCTTTAAATTAACTATTACTTTCAAGAGAATATGCTCCTATCTTCCTAGAAGCATTCCAACAACATAGTAGTTATTATTATCCTTAACAATTACATCTTTCATGCTTCTTTCTAACATTATGTTAATTTAATATCAATCCCATAATTCTTTTATGTTTATTTTTTATATACGAAACCACTCATCGTTAGAGGTATAGTTAAATACATCTATGTTTGAAAGGGTCAACTTTACACATGTAGATATTGATATCTTTTTTTTTAACAGAAACATATAAGTAGCTTTGATTATAAAAAAGGAACAAAGATTACAAAATGGAGCGAGAAGGATTGCTCCCACAGAAGGACTGAGTCCATGACTCTTTGTTCATCCCTTTCTATTCTAAAACTATCATGGAACTTCCCTAATCTATGCAAACTGTAAAACCTTACAAACTTCCCAAGGAGAAATACACAGAAACAGAACATTGATGAGGAAAATTAAAAGCTTTGCCTTCCGAGAGGGCTTCTGTAGTAATGTATTTCTTTTTCAAAAAAGACCCTACGAAAGAAAACCTGAAGTAGAAAGTCCTGTGACCTGAAGGAAAGACCATATAACATGGCTGGATGAGAGCTTCTGTGAGTAGAGCCGCTAAAAAAAACCAAAAACAAGAGCGAAGAATTGAGAATTAGGTTTGATATTGAACCTCCGGATTCCTGGGGAGGTTTCAAATCATCGGTTCCTCAGAGTTTCCTTTCACCGAACCACCTCCAGCTTTCCAACCCGTAAAGAAATTCCCAATGTCATCCCTCAAAAGATCCACTTTCTTTTCTACATCTTTGATGCTATTGATAACATTGTCGAAATTAATATCCATGTTGATAGCAGAAACAATATCCACTTTTTCACCCAGGTTGGTAACCCTATCATGTCCTTGACTAATGCAAATTATAACCTCAAAATGCGTGGCTAGTGCGAGAAAGAAGAGGCGAGTAAGGGCCCTCTTCATCTCTAAGTTTTCACAATGAAGCATTCTGATTTGGTCGTGCATCTCCTTTAGAATTTTTGAGCCCTCAACCGTATTGGAGCCTCTATCCAACCCTGTGGGTGGGCCGGGAGCACTGAAATATTTTTGAGCCGAAGAAGGATACAATTTCCCCTCAATACCAAGAAAATCAAGATTGCAAGAAACATGACCAGAAGGGCTTACCGAGAGGTCTAGAATCACCTAGCTCTCTTCCTGTAATGCAAAGACTTTTATGAAATCCTGGTTAGTGAGGCCCTCATGCTTCCGAATAGTTTTTTTGCATCGCAAACACTGGGGCAGGGGAGGAACCAAACTACAAGCCACAGGGGGACCCTGAACACTGTATTCACCCATATCATAGAGAATTGTTCCCGGCTGCTCCTTTCTTACAAGCTAAGCTACATAAAGACCACAGATAATACCGCCATCACTCCTCCCTGATGCTTTAAAGCCTGCCCGAGTTATGTCAACCTCATGGTCCTTTCTCATGTTAAACAACTGTCTCATCCCAACGACAATCCCCAAAACAATTAATGAGACATGAGTGGGGATCCTTTGAACAAAATCACCATGATCACAGCCCATTAATGCCTCCATACTTGAATTTATGTGAACGTTGTGGGAAATATTTTTACTCCAATGTTCTCTATACCCCAAAAAACTTTTCGCCATTGACTCAATGCTAGGGGATCCAAACTCTATCATAAACCTTACGATTGCACACCAAGGTGCCACAATTTAGGCTTGCACCTTCGTTTGCCAATTTATCCGCTTGCTGATTGAGTGCTCTCAGCACATGAATGAACTTAATAGCATTGAATTCTTTAACAATACAATTTAGAAGGTAGTGCGCCTTGTTAGACAGATTCTTACGGTTCTTCAAAAGATTTCTTGCTTCCCTAGTGACTAGTAGTGAGTCTCCAATGACCACCAGCTCTTCGATACCAATGATCCTTGCTAATTCCAGCCCCTTGATTAAGGCTAACCATTCAACGCCATTGTTTGTTTTTCTTCCAATCCCCCAAGCGTACTCATTCTGCTTGTTCCCCTTGGAGTCATAAATGACTCCTCCCGCACCTGCCAACCCAGGATGTAGATATTGATATCTTAAGCAAAGCTTTATTTAGCTCTTTAAGAGACATTCACACTTGTTAAATAAAAATCTAATTCAGATTTTTCGAAAGGCTAAGAAAACTAGATAATCAAATAATCATTACTCATAGTTATCTAAAAGATGTTTAATAACTTTCTCAAGAATATCTTGCCAAGATTCTTCATTATAACCTCAACATTAAATTTACACCAATTCTCGAAAACATATTAAGTATCTTGACTTAACAAAGATCCCAACTTTCTATCCTACAAGATCGACTTCATAGCCACAACAAGCCAAAGGTGATGAAGCGTAAATTCTGAAAGAGAGAGGGAATTGATCTAATTTTAACAGAAATTATATATAACAAAATAACGATGGCTCTCACTGAGGAATCCAAGCCAAAGCATAATCAACATAAGGTCTGAGTAAGAGGATCGATCTTCTATGAGAAGAGATCAATCCTCTTTGTAAACATATATAGAATCCATTCTTCCCTCCATAGAATTAAACCTACAACAACATATTTCCCATCCTTTAATCACTGTAATTATAAGTGAGAGAAACAATACATTTATCAGAAATAGTCGAATTCTCTTCTCTGTAGTACTAAGACCCCCATAGCCTGTTGCAGGCCATTTAATACCGCTGCAAAGATCTGTTGATCGTTGGATCTCAAGCTACTGAGATCCAACAATCAGGCCTGCTACAACTACATTAAATGACCTGCAGCATACTGAATATTATTCGCCCCAAAATATAGTTACTACTGAAGCAAGCCAAACTTTCTTGGGATTCACCACTCCTCTTTATCTCATAAGGCAGCCAGAAACACCAGCAATATCACCAACAATATCGTTGTAGAACAAAGGGAAAGAATGGAGTTCTCTTCTCATGTGGGTTAATAACCCTAACTGAATTCTTATTAAGAATTTAGTCCTAAGTTAAAAGATTAAATGTTATTTGACATATAATAACATCTTCTCTAAAATGTGTAAGTATAATCAAATGAGTATTTGAATGAGACTTTTTTTCCTTTATAAATAATAATAATAATAATAATAATACTTCATTATGTATTATATATTTATATTGGTGCATATATATGTATATATATACAACACACTTAAAGATATAATTTCTTATCTTAATAATTTCTACCTTTTTAATAAGGTGAGAATGCTTAGCTTCCTCTTATCAAAAGCATTAAGGATGCTTCTTCAGCACTCCTTGCAGAAGAGAGAGGGTTATTTAAAATAAAATTTAAGATAAAATTTTAATCGTATACTACCAAATATATCTTAGAAGTTTTCTATTCACTTTCCGGTGATTAACAACACATTAGACACTCTTACTTAAGGCTAGCCGCAACTTAGGATGGCACCTAAAGATTTAGATCTTCAAGTAAATTTACTTTTCTTCAAGTGCCCGTAGCACCAAGATGACACCCGTGAACAACAACTTAGATTTTCATGGCTTCCCAACCATTCACCTCTCCCCCTAGTGGATTCATGCCCCTATCATTTAGTTGCATCAAGCCTTCAGTCTCATAATTCTACAAATTCAAATTACAACTTACGAAATCACAACAATACTTACAGTGCTTTACTGGCGGGGCTTTGGCCTTGAGCTCCTCGCCAGGAATTTGTACATTGTACATTTACATTTGTATTTCTATTATAGAAGAATCCGGGTAGCAGAGGGGATGTTACATTCTCTGCCCCTTAGAAATAACATCACCATCGGTGTTTGTGCCCTTCAAAACTTTGTTTTCAACTTTAATTGTCTTTGTGAAATTAATTGTCTTACTTTTCCAAACTTCTTTATCATCAACATCTATGATTGGATATCTTTAAGGTTCTTTTCCTTTCATAACCCGCGCTTTACACATGCAATACAAATTCTTTCTAGAATTTCAGCATAAAACATATGCATTCACATGATTATTCAAAATCAAAAGTAACATAAATAATAATTTCCTTTACAACATCATGTTGTTGCATTTTTATAGCAACTCTTTTTAGAGTTCAATTTTACTTACAAAGCTTCTCTCTATAATATTCCAGCATCTATATAATATTCCAACATCTACAATATTCATCAATCATACATGATATATATAAATCATTGTCTAATATAGAATATCCACATATTTCTTTTCACAGCACAAAAATTTGCCATATATAACATCCTCATCCATACCTCCTGTATGGTAGTACTTCTTCCCAAGTAATCTTAGTCATAGACCTTGATCAATTCAACTGTTCATTCCACAAGGCACTCCTGAGCCAGGCCAAGCATACTAGACATTAATAACTCAGGGACTATTTTCTATCTTGATTACTAATGCAGAGTAGTCACAAGGTTTTTTACCAGCTCTGTTTGATTCCTGTAATAAAAACCCCTTTAACATAGTCCCTCCTGAACAAACCATGTTTCTTTCATGCTAATCGAGCGCTCAAGGAACTACAACTGAACCCTCCAGTGAACTAGGAACCATTACCCCATGTAATGTTCACTCGTTGCAAATTTTCTTTTTGGGAAAGGCTCTTCTTTCAGTTCAGGTTGTTCCCTCTTATTTATATTCTTTTCTTTTCAAAAATAAATTAGTGTTTTAGAATCTCTCCATTTCTTTTATTTTTAATTCATAATTAATTATTTTTCCTCACATAGTTCTAATTCTTCATTAACACTTTATGTATTAATTAAGGGGTCATGTCCCTCCCTAGTATGCTTGGTCCCTCTTTCGAGTGGCTTTTCACCAAATAGTTAGAGTATAATAATGATTTTATCTATATACTTTGATGCTCCAGAGTTGTCTCAATTCAACATCAAATCAAAACATTTAAGTCTAAACACTTTTGATGCTCTAGAGTCTCCCAACTCAACATCAAATCAAAACATTTAAGTCAAAACACTTTTGATGCTCCAAAGTGTCCTGACTCAACATTGAATCAAAAAATTCAAGTCAAAACACTTTTTATGCTCTAGAGTATCTCGACTCAACATCGAATTAAGTCAAAGCACTTGTGATGCTCCCGAGTTTTCTCAATTCAACATCAAATCAATGTATTAAGTCCTCCAATACTTTACATCTTACATTGAAACTACTATAACTTATTTCCTGCAATTTCTTCAAGCAATGTCAGTCATAATGGCATAAAATATATTCTTTTTAAAAGAAAAGATCCCTTGCCATTATCAATTCGACCATCTTGTTGTTTACCAACAACTATGGGCTTACCTACCCAAGTGCATACCACTACATGTATCATCCCTGGCTCACCCATGTTTACTTTGCATAATATAACATTAATGCATTTTGATACAAATAACTTTGCACTATGTGTACTGATCATTTCACATTTATTTTTCTAGATCATATGTTCAACATCATCAATTTCTAAGCATCATACTACAATTTCAAATTTAGTACTTATAGTATCTTGCAAAATATGTGTAAATCATTTCAACAATGCTCCAATACTTTCGATTTACACTTTCTATGTTTTCTATTCAATTGCTTTAACATAGATATGCCATCTACTCATAGATGTTACACTTACTTCTTTCAATTGTTTCAATAGGAAATTAAATCTACCAATTTAGTTCCTATTTGTCTTTCGTATGAAGTATATACTTGGCATAAATCATTCGCGCAATTGACTATCATATTATTAATTTTTAATATCATCTTGTTATCTTTTCATAAGTACTCCTTAAATCATATTCATACTTAGAGGTTACCTTATCTATTTCTTTCCATTATCTTCACTTTTGTTTGGCAAAGCTTCTTGCAACTAGGTGTTCCTACATTTTACACTCATAACTTCTTGCAAGGAGTTATCATAATCTCTTTTGTGAGAATAATTTAAAACAAGAAGTAAATTAGAACATCAAGTTTTTACTTAGATGCACTCAAACACCAATATTACACACAATGCACAATCTAGATGCAACAAAAACTATCGTTATGGACAATCCCTGTGCCTTTAACTATTTCAATATACACAATCTTGCCGAAATCAAAATATATTATTATGCAATGTCTTGTTGTAACTAAACACATGTATTAGTTACCTACACTTCTCTTACACATACATTTTGTCCATCTGGACATTATTTGTTTAATGTCTCTCTTTTAACTTATTAAGCATCAATCATAACATGCTTTAATATTAGCTGATTATATATGAACTTGAAGTGCTAATACTAATTTTACTACGGATCATATCCTCACATTGGACGTCACTTCCACCTTGTATATTAATGACAAAAACATCATAAATAATTTGACATTTTTTTAACTTCTCTTTCGACACGTTATTCATACCCGCAAGGGTGTGATCGACACTGTTTCTTTAAGCACATAGAAGAAACAATCATGCCAGTTAGCTTTTTAACTTTAACAAAATCAAATTAGGACTAGCATTGCTATGGGTATGCATCAATATTCTTCAATTCGTGGGTGTAAGGATAGGTGATCATGTTTTCCTTTCCTTCGGTCCCCACGTGAAGGCAATACATCTATATTTATTTAAACTTACATTGTACTTGAGCATTATACGTTAACTATAGAATAGTACAAGATTTACTACATACGCATGCTATTATGCATTACAATTAGATCTCACCAATGTTGTAATTACATTCCATTCCTTTTGCATATCCTCTTAGTATTTAATGCTTAAGATGCAATTATGATGTCTATAACATAATGTAATCATTCATATATAGAAGTGAACATATCTATCATTGTCTCAAATCCATATGACCAAGTAAAACCCATAATAGCTTACAAACTCATTTACTTTCCTGCATTCAACTAATCATGTCAGGTTTCTGGAAGCCCTTTACATACCACTAACATTCATAACATTTAATATTTGATTGATGAAATATTCCAAGTAATCAACTTAAGTTATGCTTTTCTATAGCATAATTAAAATCATTCACACTTCAATACGTACCTGCTTCCTTGTGATCATAACTTATTCTTCCAACACATATCAAGGAAGGTGAATATGTAAATCTTTATCTTTAGGATTCTGAACAACAACACCTTCTAATGCCAGGCTCACACTTATAATTACTTCTTCATGCTTTATGTTTATTTTTGTGCAACATGATGGTGAATAAGAGAAATAAAGTCTATTACATCCTTTTGAAGCTTTCTTTTAGCCAACACATAAGCCTATTACAGTTCTTCATAACACTAAAGACTCATATTTATCATTGCCATAAGATTTACTTGGAACTGGTTTCAGTTACAGAACATAGGAATTTTCTTGCATTTACTTCCTATGTATAACCATAAAAATTCATACACCACTCCTATTATCACGCATATGATTAATCACATTCAACCTATGTAATCTTTTTACTTGCTTCAACTATAGTATGTAAACTATATTCAATAAATTTTTTTGATATACCAGCTTAATTCATACTTGCTATAGCATGCATACCGATAAAGTAAACAATTGTTGTAAACAATCTTGTATTCAAATAAACAATAGTTCACAATTAACGCAACTTACATGCACGTATGTGAGTCCATTAGGTCATAGTGTTGTTAATCTTCTTTGATACCACTTGTAATGTACCCAATTTCCACAATGCATTTTTAGGGAAATGGGGTATAAATTTTTTCTTTATTTGTCATCCAAACAAGTCATATTGTTAGCTTCAATATTCATTTAATGTCAAAAGCTTGTATAAAGATTATGTTACAAGAATATGGTTTTATGATCATAATTTCATCTTTATAAACATAATCAAATAATAAATTTTTTATCAATTGTTTATGCTTTACTGTTCAAGCATAAGAAATAAGATCAATCCATGACAAAAGTAGTCCTTTACAATAGACAAACATATTGGTTATGCAACAAAGTAATCCCTAAACTTGATCTGAAAATAAAGGTAAATCAATTATACAATTAATTTATCAACTAATAGTTTAAGAGTTCATAACCATTTAGAGGCCATTCCTTTGAATACCACCTTTGTAACTTGTGTAGTTGTTCTTACCATTTGTATTCTTACGCATAAGAAACATGCAACCGATTCTTTTCCTCTCAAGATTGAGGTGGCAAAATACTCTTATTCCAAAGGAGGTCACACATTCAACATAACATCTATTTAACGACTTGGTTATCTTACCAATTGAATCCTTTAATTCTTAGTTATAACTCAAATCCTCTTTCAACATGGTCAAGGTCATGACAAGGATTTATATTAGCCCATTCAAGCATCGAGAGTAATATAGTTCAAGTAACCCTAGTTATTTTAAGATCATATTATCATTTACAAGAATAGATATAAACATTCTAGGATGCTACTAAATCCAAGAGTACAAATTCATTTTCAAAGCAATATAATTAATCCACCATGATAATAATAATATTTCACAACTACCTCTTATCTGTACAATAAATTCTCTTCAAATTAACTATTATTTTCAAGAGAATATGCTCCTATATTCCTAGAAGTATTCCAACAACATAATAGTTATTATTATCCTTAACAATTACATCTTTCATGCTTCTTTCTAACATTATGTTAATTTAATATCAATCTCACAATTCTTTAATGTTTATTTGCTATATACGAAACCACTCATCGTTAGTGTTGGAAGAAGTTGTTATTGATGTCAAACATGATGTCATTGATGTCAAAAGGGTGAAGAGATATGTAGTGTTGCCATTGGTGTCAGGGTGATAATGATGATGTGGATGTAATAGAGATAGACTGTCTGAAATGTTTAATGAAGCCTTGAAGCCCTTAGAGAAGACTCTAATGATCCTAAGGAAGCCCTTGAAGAAGAATCCTTGTCACAAGTGTGCACAACTCCAAAGAGGTCACCTTATGGCATAGCGGCTGCGCATGGCCCTCATGGGAAGACACTTTGAGTTGTACACAATTGGTGCAAAGCCCCTAGAGAAGCTCCTAATGACCATGATGATGTGGAGTGTAAAGGAGTCCCTAAAGTGTCCCAAAGAAGTGTGAAGAATTTCTTGAAGAAATGATGTTGGGTCACATGACCATGATGATGGGTCACATTACCATTATGGTGGGTCACATGACCATGATGATAATAAGTGTACAAGGATGTACCTAAAGGTGTCCCTAAGCAATTCTGGTAAGAAATGGGAAGAAATTCCTAAAATAGTGGTGTTGGGTCCACACGACCATGTAGTTGGGGTCACATAACCCATGTTGAAGGCTCTAAAGACTCAGTCCCCAAAGTTGGTCCGAAGCAAGTTGGTGTGAAGGTTGAAGTATCTCCAAGATAATGATGTTTGGTCCACATGACCCCGAAAGTTGTGGTACTTTGGCCCATTGGACCACATGAAGTGGAAAGGATCCCCTCAAGAAATAATGATTTGTCAACCAAGTATGATGATGTGGAAAATCCCTAAGGACCCTTTGAGAAGATATGGAGTGATATTGAAGTTTTGGTGAAGTGTCATGATGGATCCTTGAATTGGGGTACTAACCCTTGAGACCCCCTTAAAATATGGAGATCCACAAATTAAGGATGAGTTTAAGGAGACCTAAAAGAAGCTAAAAGGCATGGGAAGTGTATACATAGAATATCAAACATTTCATTTGATCATCCATCGTCTCTCTTTTGTATTTCACAACTATTGGAGAAAAGTGCAAGACTTTGTGGAGGAGAAATTTTTAGGCATCTTTGAGGACTGAGGAGATTCCTGAAAATTGGCATACTTTCTCATACAGAATTGAGATTACAAAATTCTTGGCTCATTGGAAAGCTTGTTGCCAGGGATATGTGATGATATGATATAGATTTCCTTTTTGTTTGTCTATTGTTTCTTCATCTTATGATCTTGGAAAAGGTATGGTTCATGCTTGTGGGTTTCTCTTGTGATGGCACATGTCTCTCATGGATAGAGTTCATCTTTGATTTGGTATGGTATGTGAATTCATTGGATATGTTATGGAGAATATGATGATGTTTATATTGGAATAAATATTGGTGATTAGATTGGCATATCATTGGCATAGATCTTGGTGATTTGTTGACATAGATATTGGTGATTTGTTGGTATAGATCTTGATGGTATATGGGGATAGATATTGATGTTATCTTGGCATAGATATTGATGATATATTGGAATATTGTATGATGATATTGGAATGGATATTGATGATTATTTGAGCATATTGTATGATGGTATTATCATAGATCATAGTGGCTATCTTGGTATAGTCCGTGGTCATGTTTTGGCATATGGATCATCTCTTGGAGTGTTCAATGTTATGAAAATATCCATGATGTAAAAGTTGAGGATGAAAATTAAATTGATGGATAAATGTTTTTGGTTATAGATTTGAGGCATGTATAGGTTGATATAGTTTGACAGATATTGAGAAAATGTGACAATTATTGTGGCATTGTGTCAGAGTCAGTGATTTTGGCATTGAGATAGAGATACCGTGATTGTGAAAAGGACAATGATATAGGTACATAGATAGTGACATAGGTACATGTTGCAGAGACAATGATTGGGGCATTATGACATAGATAGTGATTGTTACAGTTTAACAAAGGCAGTGATACAAGTTGACAGTGATAGTGATATAGATACATATTGACAAAGACAGTGATACAGTTACATGTTGTGACAGAAATAGTGACAGTGATAGATTAATTCTCTTATTCATATCAGGGTGGTAGGACAGGGCAAGGATAGGGAGTTGTAGCTTCCTTCTAGTATGTGATGATAAATCAAGGAATTGGAGCTTCCTTAAGGTTGGAGCCTCCTGTTAAATTATAAGTAACAACATATATAAAGAGTTAGGGATACCTCACAAAGAAAGAATGACCAGAAAATTTGAATAAGAGTGAAAACTGTAGTGAAAAGAGCAGAAGAATAATAATGCAGCAAAACTCAGATAGGAGCAGAATAATGTCACACGTTCCAATAATCAGTATAATAATCAATGATGTTACAATGGAGAGAATTCAAATCATGCAGGAGAATTCGAACCTCAGTTGGTCTAGCATAGGGATTATCACCACTGGAGTGCTCTGGAAGAATCAAAGTCAACTGAACTAAACCTAAACTCAGCTAACTGAAGTCACAATCAGTTAACTGACTAAGGAGGGAGAAATAGTGAGTCTATCATGCATTCCAGTCAGAAAAGGGCACATGAGGTCACAATCAGTGGCATCCTTAGCTTTAACCCCCCACAAGAGTCAAATAACTCAGGTGGAATGCGCTAGAACACTCAGTAGGTTCCTATAAAATATGGAACTGACTGAAGTGGTTCTAAAATGATGCATGCAAGGCTCAGAAGGTGGTAGATGGATCCTAGATGACATCTGCACACCACTAGGGAGAAAATGACATCATCAAAAACTAGGAAAAATAAATAATGCTAGGTAGGACAAGGATGGAGCATTGAAATATACTAACACCCCCCCTTAATCCATACTTTGCATCCTGGGCCCTGGTTACTAAGACCAAAGGTCACCCATACAATCAAATAAATGATAAAAAATAAAGAATTGTCCATGAACCAAGGAAATGGGGAAAAAATCATGGGAAAAATACCCCCCCTCACAAAGAACAACAGTAGGGAACTCAAAGAACCTTCATGCTAAGCATAGAAGGAAAAAAATTTCCTCAGTGAAAGAATTTGCAAAAATATTGGCAAGCTCCTCCTCCGTAGGATAACAATGCAGGTGCTAGATCTGGATCTGCTCCTCTTATGTGCCTCCCACTTTGTAGAAGTTGTATTTTCCAAAACAAGTATTTCAGGAACCCTTCTTTCTACTAGAGCAAATGGCTCATTGGGGTTCAAATAATGAACCTTTGAGTACCTTTTTTCAGACAACTGAGATTTGTACTTGGTTGTAGATCCCCCATGGTAAGTCTCCTCAAGAGATTGTGGATCAAACCCCACCATCATGTAGCACCGCTCTGAGAGAAGTGGATATGCATGACATCGTGCAAGTTTTGCATGATACTGATATCTTGTGGTTCTATGGTCAGATGGATCCCCAATTATGTTCCCAACAACTAGAAAGAATTTGTGAGCCTATTTTGGCCTTGGCCATGGATTGGGAGCATGTGTTGTATCTGGATCTGAATCTGAATCTCCTTGAACTTTATTCTCAACATCAATATCTTGATCCTCATCTTCATTAGAAAAAGGTATCACTCTGATCTTCATCATATTCCAATGGGGTAGGCATAGAGTATGGAAAAAAATGTGAGAATTCATATGCCTTGGAGGCATGGTTTGCAAACCCTTTCACTATAATCTTCTCATTAGAGATCTCTACAATATCAATTGTGTCTGGACCAAAGAACACTTTCTTCGGTGAAATTGTGTGAGTCTTCTGATATACATACAACAAATTTGCTGACAAAGAAGGCACAAATAGAACATTTTTGAACTTACCATGCTCCATATGTACTCTGCCTTTCCCTTCAACAGAGATCTGAGAGTTGTCTCCCATGTGAATAATCAGACCATCTTTGAGATCTAAAGAATAAAAGGATTCTCTGGAGGAAACCATGTGGTTGGAGGCTCCTGAATCTATTAGGAGGGCTTGTGATTTTGAAAATCCATCCTTCAGTGTATGGAATCTCTCATGACCATCAGACTCACTTCCAGAATCAGTCTCTCTTGCATCTTCTGGGAGGGAAATGTTATGTTGCTCAAGAAGCTTGGTCAACTAATCTATCTTCTTCTGCATGCAAGATCTCTTTGGTGTAATATTTTAGGAATAGGATCACTTAGTAGTAGCAGACCTCACTAGAATTCACTCATGTAGTGCAGAAAGAAGAAGAAGAAATGCTGAATCAATAATCACTCCTATCACAGAAAATGGAGAAAAACTGTTGTATCATACATCAGTTGTAAGCTGGCACTCTGTAAAATGAATAATAACTGAATACAATCAAATGGATTCGAATGCCTCTAAGGTCATTCGAATTCTCCTCAAAGTGTGGCTTGGATAACATTGGAGACATCATCCAAACCAGTGGCAATGGTCACAAAAGTCAAATAGTCAGTCAAATTGAGTCTAACTGAGTGCATGGGCACTGATGTAGGGAAGGAGACTCCAATGTGGGTGCATGAGGAGCTGTCAATAGTTAGAATAGATGATCTAGTCTCTCTGGAGGTCTATCTGAGTGGTTCAGTCAGTTAAACTAGAAATCAATCCCCAAAACAAGGAACATATCCACTAATCATGGAACTAACCGAAGTAACTCCTATATAGGCGGAAGAGGGCACACTTGTGCTCCAGTGATGAAAACAAGGGCGCATCATTGGCTAGGAGGGCTAAAACTGAGTAGAAACTGGCTCCTGGGGGATGCAAAATAAGGACTAGGTGTTGGGAGACTGCCATACTGATGACTGGATACATGCAATTGCATAAAAATGCATGAAGATGACTGGATGCATGCAGAATTGCATGCAGGCATGCAAAATACAAAAATGATGGCGAGAATATTCCAACACCCCCCCCCGCAAGCTATACTATGAGGAAAAACTGAAATGGTAGGGCCTTGGTAACTGAGACCAAAGGTCACCCCGTACAACAATATAAATAAATAAAGTGAGGAAAGAGGGAAAACCCAGTGGGAAGAAATCCCCCCCCCAAAATAGACTGTGGTAGGATGATCAATCATGTACATCACTCACCCCAAATGGTAAGTGGACTTCTCCATTGAAGAAGGATCCGTTGGTAGTAAATGGATCAGTAATGTGAGAAGGATGAAACCTTCCATTCTAAAAATCAAATCTGGTCCTCCTTGTATCAAGTGGATCTCCAACAAGATCTCCGACAGAGGAGGATCATCAAGTGGCTTCCCATCTAGGAAGAGAAGGATCATCAAGTGTAAGATCATCAGGTTCTTGTGGATCTGGATCTAGCATTCGCTCTTCATCATCTTCACTGTCATAATCTAAATCTGAACTTTCATGTGATGAAGATTCGCTCTCTTGGAGCTCATCAAGCAGTGGAGGTGTGGTAGGAAAGCTCTCTCGCTCAATAGGATGAGCATCATGAAGAGGCCATTCCTCAAACTGTACACTCCTATCAAGGAATGTGGTCATAGTAGAAGGATAGAGAATCTTGTAGGCCTTTGCATTCAATGCATAACCCACCATGATACACTCTCTGCTTTGTGGATCTAGGGCTCTCCTTTTCTCATCTGGAATAATTTCCCATGCTCTAGATCCAAACACTCTAAGATGAGACACATCAGGTTTGTATCCCATCCATGCTTCGAAATGAGCCATGTCTTTGAGTCCTTTGTGAGGAACTCCATTTTGAAGATAGGTGGCACAACTAATGGCTTCTTCCCAAAGACTAGGGTGCAACCCTTTCGACTTTAGCATGCAGGTGGCCATTTCTTTCAATGTTCTGTTCTTCCTTTCAACAACACCATTTTGTTGTGGTGTATAGGGAACAATATACTGCATCTCAATGCCCTCTTCAGCACAAAAGGTTTGAAATTCACCCTTGATGTACTCACCTCCATTATCAGTGCGAATGTCCTTGATCTTTCTATCTGAAAACTTTTCTGCAGAAGACTTGAAAAACTTAAAGAATCCAAATACTTTTGACTTTAATATGAGAAAGTATACCCATGTAAATCTGGAATAATCATCATTAAAAGTAAACCTTGCCTTGTTCAAATATAGATCTGGAAATGGCCCTGCAACATCACTATGAATCAGATATAGAGGATGAGACACTCTCCTTGCCTTCCCCTTCTCAAATTTCTTCTCAGGATGCTTTCCAATAAAACAACCATGACAATTGCCCTTGGAAAACTTGATCTTGGGCAGCCCTTCAACCATGTCTTTAGTATGCATGTCTTGCAAGTATTGATAGTTAAGATGCCCAAATATTTCATGCCACAATCTACTCTCTTCATTGGCATGAGTGTGAAGAGAAGATTTCTTTGAGAGAGGTAAGAAGTGGGATAACTCATACAGTTTCGACTTATGATTTGCAACACCTTTTGCAATGGTAGAACCTAAGACCATGTCCTGAATTTTGACCTCATTTGGAGAGAAGATCACCCTCTTGGGATCTTTAGTATGGGTCATCTGATATACTGAAAGTAGATTAGAAGTGAGAGTGGGGACATAGAGTACATCCGAGAAGTATCCATGATCTAGTTTGATTCTTCCAATCCCCTTAGAGGAGACCTCAGAATCATTCCCCAACATAATGGATGGTCCAACAGTAGCTTTGAATCCAATGAAGAGATTCTTGGAGGAGGACATGTGCCTTGATGCTCTAGAATCTATGATGAAGGAGGATTGAGTTGATGCACCTTCCATGAGGGCATGGCATCTCTCTTTGTTTTCAAATCCAGATGGTTCACTTTCTTTCTTTCTTTCTAGCACATGCAGGTACTAGAATATTTTTTTTTCAAGAAGTGAAGCCATGATATATATGGTATTCTTCATACATGATCTCTCAGGGTGATATCCTTGATTATAATATCTGCACTTGGATTTTCCCTTCTGAGTGTTCTTGTCCTTCTTAGGATTCGAGGTTCCATCTAACTGTATGGAATCCTCCTTCTGCTTTGGGTCATTCGACTTTCTATCAGAATTTTTTTTTTTTCCTTTTCCATTCACTCTCCTTGACTTAGAAGCTGCAAGATATGAGTCCAACTTGGCTTTTATCACTCCCATGTGCACTAGATTCTCCTCCTCAAGAGTTAGAGATTGGATGAAGTCTTCAAGCGAAGGGAATTTAAATTTTGGAATGGACAAATTTTCTAACTGGAAGGTCGAAACAAACACTGAATAATCAAGGCCTAGCTTCGACAGGATGGAAAGGATGAGTTGTTTTTCTTCCTTCTCAATCCCATACCTCTTCAACTGTGAAATCAAGTTCTTGAATTTGTTGAGAAACTCAGTGATAGTTTTGAAACTGCTTGGGCTCAAGGATATGAGCTCATTTTCTAGTTTATGCCCGTTCAAATCATCTTTCTAGCCAAGGAGGGATTCGAGCTTGTCCCAGACCTCCTTTGGAGTCTTCAAATCGATAACATGAAAGTGCAAATCTTAAGAAATGCTAAGTAGCAACAGTCCTACTGCTACATCAAGCTTGTCTAAGTACTTGGATTTCTGTACTGCACCAGTGGGCTCAACTGCAGAGCCATTCACTACTCTGGAAAGACTCTTAGACTTCAAGAAGATGTCTACTTTTTCCTTCCATTCGAAGTATTTGAATGAATTCAACTTAAGATCCATGATACTGAAGAATTCGAAGCTGAAAGAGGGAGATTCCTGCAAAACAAATGAGAATTATGAAAAGAAGATATGCTGCAATTCAAATTGAACACTGCCTTACGAAACTGAGCACATGTGACTAAGTCCTTCACACCTGTCTAGAACTCACTGGATTGCTCCAGTGAATTCAAAACAATAACACCAGGATTTGCTGTGGAAACTCAGAGGCTTCTGGTGCTCAATGAAAGACAACTGCTCAAGGAATTGCTACAATTGTTGTTGCTGCAATTCAAATAACTATTGTAAGCTCTGATACCATGTAATATTTTAGGATCAGGATCACTCAGTAGTAGAAGACCTCACTAGAATTCACTCATGTAGTGCAGAAATAAGAAGAAGAAATGTTGAATCAATAATCACTCATTGCACAGAAAATGGAGAAAAACTGCTATATCATACATCAGCTGTAAGTTGTCATTCTGTAAAATGAATAATAACTGAATTCAATCAAATGTATTTGAATGCCTCTACGGTCATTCGAATTCTCCTCAAAGAGTGGCTTGGATAACATTGGAGACATCATCCAAACCAGTGGCAGTGGTCACAAAAGTCAAATAGTCAATCAAATGAGTCTAACTGAGTGCATGGGCACTGATGTAGGGAAGGAGACTCCAATGTGGGTGCATGAGGAGCTGCTAGTAGTCAGAATAGCTGATATAGTCTCTCTAGAGGTCTATTTAAGAGGTTCAATCAATTAAACTAGTAATCAATCCCCAAAACAAGGAACATATCCACTAGTCATGGAACCAACTAAAGTAACTCCTAACTAGGTGGAAGAGGGTGCACTTGTTCTCCAGTGATGAAAACAAGGGCGCATTAGTGGCTAGGAGGGATAAAACTGAGAAGAAACAGGCTCCTGGGGGATGCAAAATAAGGACTGGGTGCTGGGATACTGCCATATTGATGACTGGATGCATGCAATTGCATGCAAATGCATGCAGAAGACTGGATGCATGCAGGCATGAAAGATACAAAAATGATGGTGAGAATATTCCAATATTGGGTGGTTTCCTTTCTTGCAATAAGAACACTTGGATTTCTCAAATCCTTCTGTTTGTCCTTCTTAGATCTAGCGGCTCCTTCTGATGGACTTGACTTGGCATTCAACTTGGGTTCAAATGGCCTCTTATCCTTTCCCTTGTGCTTCCCCTTCCCATTCTCACTTTTTTCTTCTCCATCCATAAGAGCTTGATCTTTGGAGGCCTACAAGGCCTCCATATGTATCAGCTTATGTTGTTCTTGGATAAGAGATTCAATGAAAACATCTGAGGGCATCTTCCAACCACGGATTGAAATTCACCCAGAATGGAAGTTAGAGACAAAGATAGAGAACTCAAGACCTATATTGCTTAGAATGGATAGCACTAGCTGCTCATTCTTCTTCTCAATTCCACACTGCTTGCATTGCATAACCAAAGATTTGAATTTTGAAAAGAACTGTTGAATGGTCTCGAAACTGCTCGGTTGAAGAGCAATCAACTCATTTTCTAGAATATGGCCTCTTAACTCATCTTGTTTGCTAAAGAGGGTCTCTAACTTCAACCATAACTCTCTTGGAGTCTTTAATCCTTCAATGTGGAAGAGTAGATCTATGAAAATATGAATACACATGAAACCAAATGCTTCATCCAATCTATTCATATACATGGTTTTCTCCACAACTGATGTTGGTTCAGGATCCTTCCCCATTGTCACCCTGCACAGTGATTTGTTTCACAATACCATCTGCATATCAACCCTCCAATCAAGATAATTGAAGGGTGTCAGGATCCTGGGAGAGAGAGGAGAGTTTGAATTTCCAATGACAACTGCTGGAGAAAATACAAGGTGAAATTGCTGCTATTGCAGAAAAACTGCTGCAATTGTAGAAAACTGTTGCAACTGCTGCTGCACTCAAAAAATTTGAATAACCTGCAAAAAAACTCTCAATAAGGAGGTAGAATACTACTGAGCACTTCTTTAGGAAAATGGCACTTTTTATCCATATCCTTCACACCTGGCTAGACCTCATTGGATTTCTCCAATGAATTCAATGCAATGGTGCCAGGATTTGCTGTGGAAATCCAGAGGCTTCTGGTGCACTATCGAAAGTAGCTGATCAACCTGTTCGCTCTATGGATCTGATACCATTGGAAATTCTAAGTCACAACAGATCTAAAGAGCTGAGGATACCTCACAAAGAAAGAATGAGCAGAAAATTTGAATAAGAGTGAAAACTACAGTAAAAAGAGCAGAAGAATAATAATGCAACATAACTTAGATAGGAGTAGAATAATGTCACATGTTCCAATAGTCAGTATAATAAACAATGATGTTACAATGGAGAGAATTCGAATCATGCAGGAGAATTCAAACCTCGGTTGGTCTAGCATAGGGATTATCACCACTAGAGTGCTTCGACAGACTCAAAGTCAACTGAACTGAACCTAAACTCAACTAACTGAAGTCACAATTAGTTAACTGACTAAAGAGCGTGCAATAGTGAGTTTGTCATGCATGTCAGTCAGAAAAGGGCACATGAGGCCACAATTAGTGGCATCAGGAGCTCTAACCCCCCACAAGAGTCAAATAACTCAGGTGGACTGCACCAGAACACTTATTAGGTTCCTATAAAATAGGGAACTGGCTGAAGTGGTCCTAAAATGATGCATGCAGGGATTAGAAGGTGGTAGATGGATCCTAGATGACATCTGCACACCACTAGGGGGAAAATGACATCATCAACAACTACGAAAAATAAATAATGCTAGGTAGGACAAGGATGGAGCATTGAAATATCCTAACACCTCCTTCCAGGCAATGTTGGTAAATTAGGGAGTTGGAGCTTCCTTCAAGTTGGTGCCTCCTTCTAGTTGGTGCTGGAGAATCTTTGAATTCGGTGCTTCCTATCAATGTAATCTTGTTATTATATAATAAAATCTTTCTATGGTTTTCTCCTATTTGGGTTTCCACATTAAATCTCTTGTGCACTGTGTATGGTTTATGTGATGATGAATGAAATTGTTAATGGTTAATGTTTACATGATATAATTAATGTTTGAAATGGTAAAAAGTGCCCAATACTAATTCACCCCTCTCTCAGTATTTCCAACAATTAGAGGTATAGTTAAATACATCTATGTTTGAAAATGTCCACTTTTCACATGTAGATATTGATATCTTAAGCAAATCTTTTTTTATCTCTTTAAGAGACATTCACACTTGTTAAATAAAGATCTAATTCATATTTTCTCGAAGGCTAAGAAAACTAGATAATAAAATAATCATTGCTTATAGTTATTTAAAAGATTTTTTTTTTTTTAATTTTTTCAGAAAAAAACCCGTACTTTTGTTATTTCCTTGAAATCAAAAAGTACATAACAAACATGGTCCATTCAATATGGGCACATATAAAGACATCCAAAAAACTAAACATGACTGTTTTTACCGATACATATCCAGTATCTTAAAGATATTGGCGTCATAGTAGCAATTTATTACAACAGACTTATACAAAAACTGACATTGCAAACCTCAAAGCATTGTAATGGTCTAGTAACATTCTGAAAAAAGGAGCAATAAGAGCCAGAAGTAACGAGTTGATCATCCACCCATTCTTCCCAGAAGAGGGAACCATGATCTCCATCGATAGCTATCTTTGATAAAGCATCTTCCACAACATTTTTTTCTCTATAGGTGTGTTCAATAGAGAGATACTGAAACCTGTTCAATAAGTCATAAGTTCTAAGGCACCAGTGAAGTAGAGACACATTCTTTAGTTTGGTAAGATTATTGGCCCATTTTATGACAACTGAAGAGTCACCATAGATCCGAAGAGATTCCAAACCACAAAGTAGAGACACTTTTAGAATACCCCAAAGGCCCAAGAGTTCTACCTTTGTATTTGTATCCAAGCCACCAGACAGTCGAAACTTGAGAGTGAGAGTCGAACCACATCTGATAATAAATCTTGCTCCACATTTATATGCTGAAGATGCACCATCAAAAATACCAACAAATTTATCACAATATTCGTGGATGAAATTACACAGTCTATTGAAATTTCGTTTATCAATAACATCTTTTGCATATAAGTTGAAAAAATTCTAGAAAGAGAATAAGGTCTGCTTCGGAGATGGAGCGATATCTTGGAAGATAGCTAGATTCTGAGAATTCCATAATAACCATGCCAAAATACCTAGCATTATGGTATAATTCCTTTGCTTTTGTTTCCAAACCAGGTAAGCAGATTGAAATTCCAGGTCAGGCCAATCATCCTTTATATTAAGCTTCAGACATATCCTTTTCAAAACACCCAAAGAAAAATCACAGTGAAAAAACAGGTGATTACACGAATCCACACAATTTCTACACATATAACACATGCTAGGACCTTGTTTACCACACTGAAGCAAATTCTCCCATGTCAGAATTTTGTTATTGAATAATTGCCAGAGAAAGCATTTAATTTTAAGTGGAATCTTCCACTTCCATAAAACTAAGAACCACCACTTCCTTTGTCCATCTATATGATGTTCCACAATCGCTTGATATGTCGAACTGGCAATAACCTGACCTGTATCAAGATTTTTTTCCCAAGCCAAAGTGTCGTTTTCCTTGGTAATACGAATCCCAGCAAGATTAAGATTATGAACATAGCAATTCCATTCCTCTTTCCATCTTCCAGCAAGCCCAAGATCTGTCAGAGTCAGCTAGTATGATATATATGGAACCAAATTTTTTGATCGCTTAAATTGATTCAAAGTGAACAATCCATATTCAGAGAATAAATTACGCAAATCCTGTGATAATTTGTAGTTACTATTGACACCCATAATGAGATCAACTCCCGCAAAAACTTTTGTACCCCCACCTACCTTCAATGCCAATTGAGAGCTAATCCAGGGGAAGATTTTTAGAAAGCCTTTACAAATAAAAGAGGCATTACAAATTGCAACATGAGGATTCCTTATCCATCTGGAAATATCCACTTTAATGTATTTCACATGAAGAACCTTGGACCAGAGATTATTCCCCAACAAACCACGCCACATGCTCTTCATAGACAAACAAGTATTAAACCAAAATATATTTTTAATGTTCCACCCCCCAATTTTTTTTGGCAATGACAATGAATACCAGCTTGGCAAATGATAATATCCTCCATCCTTGTTACCTGTCCAAAGGAATTGAAACATTAAGCTATTCAATTTTTGCAATACGACTTGAGGAATTTTGGCCAAAAGGGCCCAATAAACCGGAATACTGCTCAACACCGATTTGTGTAGAATGTGACGCCCCCTCAGAGAAAGGTATTTCATCATCCATAAGTTTATCCTCTTCTCGAATTTTCCAATTAACCATCTCCAGTCATGTATTCTATAGCAAATTGGTTTAATGAAATAACCTAAATACTTGATTCCATCATCTAGATCAAATGATTTATATGGAAGGAAATTCAATACCTCATTTAAAACTGGATTATCCTTCAAATTGCTAATAAAAACATATTTGCTTTGGCTGATTTGCATACCCGTTTCCGTGCAGAAGAGAGACAAAATATTTGATAAAACCCTCCATTCCTCCACATTGTCTGAACCAAACATAATGACACCATCCACGAAGAGCAAGTGTGATATAGATAAATTCTTTGCAATTTTCACTCCCTTAATAAACTTTTCATTTCTAGCTTTCCCAATCAACAGATTAAGCCTTCGATCACCAACAGGAACAAGAGAGGGGACAATGGGCACCCTTGACGAAGTCCTCTGTAACTTTTGAAGAAAGGGGTAGGATTACCATTTATAAGAACATATTAGTTTGTTGTTTTCACACATGCCATGATCCAATTGACAACATTGTTTGGAAGCCCAATCTGATGACGAACTGGCTTGAGAAAATCCCAATTCACCTGATCATATGCTTTAACAAGATCTATCTTCGGGATTAAGGAGTTTTTTTTTATTTATTTGGCAAAATGTAGAACCTCTTAGGTTATTCCGACAACATCCAAAATCTTCCTATCTTCAAGAAATCCAAACTGCTCAATAGACTGTCACGTCCCCTCTCATCAATCCGATGCAAGGGAGGAAACATGACCAAACATACCGGCTTATTTGGTAAACTCGGTCCCATACATTACTAGGAAATTCATAATAAATAAAAACTTATGTGTGCAAATTCATACTCAATATAAACACAACGGAATTACATCATATTTGGACACACACAATTGTAATGCATCAACATATCTATCACAAGTAGATGATGATTCAATATGCAGAGAATCAATCCCCTCCTCATGCTATGCACATACTTCATATCAATTCCATTAACATGAATAATTATCATTCAGAACTAACACATTGAAAAGCACATAATGCATATAATTTAAACACAGAGAACACTTATCTTTGAGATGAAGTTGTTCAAACAACTGGCTATGTGAGAGCAACGTTCCACTCAACTATAGATATATGTCCAGCCTGTATCCTTTCAGCTGAGAGATCACCCCCGAGTTGGGTTGTGTATCCACTAAGGAGGAACTAGATGGGATCACTCACAACTATGGTTTCACTTAACAACTATGATAATCCAATACACAGTTGGGTTTATCAAGCATACAAAAGACAAAGGAGGGAAATGCTAAGCTAGTGAGCTCAACCACAGAGCTACAGGCATTTCAAGATAATTATAACAGTCAAGGCACCCACAGTACCTACCACACCTAACACAAGGAAGGTCCCATTCTCTGCTGCACAGTCCCTCAGGAGTCCCTTCCCTCCAGTTCTCTTTAGGATGGGCATAGAAAGGTCCAAGCTGATAAATCCTTGAGATTCAAGCCTTCACTAGATTTATCAAACATTCCCAACCTCTCTTCTAGAATTCACACTTGGAATTTCTCAATTCGGTGATCAAATAACTCAATCCTATCACTGAACTTCTGGGCTATTAAAAATGGGTTTTTCTATGGATTTTGGGGTATCTAATGCTCTCAAATTCACCCCAAGGTTCATATCTATGGATCCCCCATTGGATTTAATGTCAATACCAAATTCTGGGCGTTTATGGCTCTTCAAAACGTGGGTTCTTGCAAAATTGCGATTTTTGGTTTTTCTCACTGCTGGGCATGTGTAATGGATGCAAAATAATGCTGGGATCTTAAACAATGGAATGGGAATGAGGAATAACTAATTTCCATGAGGTAGGGTGACTTGTGATACAAGAAAAATAGATCCCATACCTGCCATACGAATTTCTGGGCTGCCCATGCTCCATTGAATCCATGGACTGAATTCTTCAACAACTTCCTTACAACAGAATTAAATGTCAGCAAGGAAATTCAAATGGGTTCACAAGATGACATTTGACAGCATATGGTTCATCCCCACAACCCCCTCACCACTCCCTAGTGGAATACACATGGCCCCTTCTCATTCGTTGCTTCCATAGCCAGTTTTGGTATTTTATTGCAATATCAAATATTTACATCATTTACAATATTCCATGGCTTAATAGCTCATGGGTAATAAAATATCAAATATTTGTCCATTTTAAATAAAATCCGAACATACACTAGTGGGGCCTTGGCCTTGAGCTCCAAGCTAGGGAAACATACATCGCATGCATACAATATTTACATTAAAAGCCAATATTTCATAAGGATCAAAATTGGGGTATTACATTATCCTCCCCCTTAGAACAACACCGTCCTTGGTTTTCTCAAAATTGAACAAATGGGAATGCCTCTCTCATGGCATCCTCCAGCTCCCATGTAGCCTCATTAGGACTAAGGTGCTTCCATTGGACCTTTACCTGCACGATGGCTCTGTTCCGGAGCAAAGTGACCTTCTTGTAGAGGATGCGCATGGGCTCTACTTGGAACTCTCCCTTGAGTTCCACCCGTATCACATTCCAATCAATCATATGATTAGGATCATGTACATACTTCTTAAGCAAAGCTACATGGAAAACATTATGAGCTCTTATGTTAGCAAGCAGTACAACTCTATATGCAACTGGCCCTATCCTATCTAGGACTTCAAACGGTCCACAATATCTTGGTGCCAACTTGGCACAACTCCCCAACTTGAGAGAACTCTTCTTTGGTTTCACTCTCAAATAAATATGATCCCCAATCTGAAATTCCTTATGCACTTTTTTCAAATATGCATAACTCTTCTGCCTGTCTTGAGTTGCCTTTAAATTCTGTCTGATCTTAACAACTTCCTGTTCCATTTCCTTGATCATCTCTGGTCCTAGTACTACCCTGTTCACCAGGCTGTGCCAATTCACTGGAGTCCTACATCCCCTAACATACAATGCCTCAAATGGACTCATCCCCAATGATGCATGATGTCCATTATTGTATGCAAATTCTAACAAGTGTAAGTAATCTTCCCACTTGGATGGTTTATTTATCACATACATTCTCAGCATGTCTTCCAGACCCTGATTCACTCTCTCAGTTTGGCCATCTGTTTGAGGATGATATGTTGTACTGAAATTCAATCTAGTTCCCAATTCCTAAAATAATCCTTTCCAGAAGTTGGAAGTGAACTTAGCATCACAATCATAAACTATTTCCTTGGGAAATCCATGCAATATGAATATCTCTCTCATGAAAATATTTGCAATGTCATTAGCCTTGTGAGTGGACTTGACTGGAATAAAGTGAGCTACCTTCGATAGCCTGTCCACCACAACCATGATTGAATCATGCTTCTTCATTGTCATGGGAAGACCTGTTATAAAATAAATAGAGATCACTTCCCACTTCCACTCCGGAATGGGAAAGGGCTGCAACAATCCTGCTGGATGTTGGTGCTATGCCTTGAATTGTTGGCACTTCTGACACCTAGCAATGTACTCAGCTATGTACTTCTTCATACCATGCCAAAAGTATTGCTTTCTTGCTGCTGTTATCGTCTTTTGATATCCTGGGTGTCCAGAGTATGGCATTTGATGTATTTCATCCATCACTAGCTTCTTCAAATCTGCACTATTTGGAATGTACAGTCTATCTTTGTAGATGAGGATATCATCTTCACCAAGCTGATATCCCGCACACTTTTCATCCACATTACCCTGCTGCAACTTATCTTTAATTTGAAGGCAAGTTTCATCACTGTTTTGGGCTTCAAGAACTCTTGTCTTCAAATCTGATTTACACACACTTAATGCTGCAACATGAAATTTTCTGCTAAGAGCATCTACAACCTTATTCTCTTTCCCTTTTACATGCTTAATTTCAAAATCAAATTCACAAAGAAACTCCATCCATTTAGCTTTCCTAGCATTCAAGTTTGGATAGTCAAACAAATACTTCAAGTTCATGTGGTCTGTTCTAAGCTCGAATCTTCTTCCCAACAAATAATGTCTCCACATTTTGAGAGCATGTAATATGGCTGCTAATTCTAAATCATGTGTGGCATAATTCTTTTCATGCTCTTTTAATTTCCTTGACTCATAGAAAATCACAACTCCTTCTTGCATGAGCACTCCACCTAACCCTTCAATGCAAACATCTGTGCACACTATAAAATCCTTCTTTGGATCTGCTATCTTCAAAACAGGAGCACTGGTAAGTAACTCCTTTAACTGCTGAAAACTTTTCTCACATTTTTCAGACCATACAAACTTGATATTCTTCCTTTGCAATGAAGTGATTGGATGAGCTATATTGGAGAATCCTTCAATGAACCTTCTGTAGTAACTAGCAAGACCCATGAAATATCTAACATCTGAAACATTCTTTGGAGTAGACCAATCCATGATGGCATTAATATTTTCTGGATCCACTGCAATACCTTCTTTTGAAATGACATGTCCCAAATATTGTACCTTCTTTTGGTAAAATTCACACTTGCTTAACTTGGCATACAGTTGATGTTTTCTATGGACTTGCAACACCATCCTTAGATGTTCCTCATGTTCTTCTTCATTTCTTGAATAGACAAGAATGCCATCCAAGAACACAATCACAAACATATCCAAATATTTGCTGAATACACTATTCATGAGACACATGAATGTAGCAGGTGCATTGGTAAGACCAAATGGCACCACCGTGAACTCATAATGACCATATCTAGTTCTGAAATCTACCTTGTGAATGTCTTCTTCTTTTATCCTCACTTGATGGTAGCCAGACCTCAAGTCAATGTTGGAAAACACTTTAGCTTCCTTCATTTGATCAAATAAGTCATCAATCCTTGACAATGGATACTTGTTCTTGACTGTCACTTTATTGAGCTGCCTATAATCAATACACAACCTTAAGTCCCATCCTTCTTCTTGACAAATAACATCAGTGCTCCCAAAGGAGACACACTAGGTCTGATATGCCTCTTGTCCATTAACTCTTGTAGCTGCATCTTCAACTCTACCAATTCCGATGTGCTCATTCTATAAGAATCTTTGGAATTTGCACGGTTTCTGGTATGTGGGCATTGCGGGTTGCTGTGAAACTGTGCCATTCTTGCTAGGGCTTGTATGTATGTATGTGGAGTAGATGTTATGGGAATTTAGGTGTTGCATGTTGCTATGAAAATGTTCCCTCCTTGATAGGGCTTGTGTGTATGTAATGTGGATTCGAAGTTAGGGGATTTTGATTTTGTCTCTTGCTTAAAGAAATAGAAAAAAGGGTTTTTTCCTTGTTTTGGTTGTCAATGATCTTGAAAGCTAGCCCATCAATGGTTTTTTTTTATAAATGTATGTCATGGACATATTATGTAATGGCATTGTCGTTATGTAATTTTGACTGTATTTCAATTATAATAGTTTTGGTTAAATGCTATGGAATTGGTATTGCTAGTGGGAATTTCTATTTATATTTCGTTAAATGTAATGGAATTTTGGTTAAATATTATTGGAATTCTCATTGGAAGTGAGCCTGTGTTGTGGATATTCTACAATAGAGTTAGGATTGCTTCCACATTTGTATTATCGGGTTGGTATTGTGCATAACCAATGCCTCTGTCGGCTGGTTATGCAACTTGTGCCTAAAAAAACTCCCAAGCCGCACTGAGTGGTTGGGATTTAACATGGCTGTGGTGATGCGATATGGTTTATATCGCTTCGGATAGATATGTTTGAATTCTAAAGAACAAACTCTTTGCATCATTATTGTTGTGTCTATTCAAATTGCTTATATGTTGCAATTCACCTCCTCCACATCAATCCTGTTATTTAAACTCCATTCGTGTAACATTATCGATGTATCCATTCAAACAATGACTAGAAATCGCTGGATACAGATTGATTTATGATATAGATGTTGTAACATATTTTCAGTTGATATAAATCCTATCTCTATACAGTTTGGATTTCGGTTGGGTGAGTACAAACATTGTCCCTAACCTTTGTCAAATTGCAACCTGTTTTTAACCTATTATGAGGACTTCTATCTTAAGCTATACTAGGTTTGAGGATACATTTCAAATTGTTCTATTATGACAACGTTTAAGAGCTCAATTTGTTTTTTTTTTTACAAAATGTGATCATAATGATCATACATTCAAGTACAAATGTTTAAATTATAAACTATGAGATTTTGGTCATATCGCAGGCCCATGCTTTGATACTTCTCACTCAAAAAGTCACTGCCTATGTCAATAGTTTTAAATTTTGTTTGAAAATAATTTTTTTTTCACATGCATATTGTAAGTAAGTAAATCATACTCATGTAAGTAAATCATCTTGCTTCTTTTTTCCACGATACAAATAGAACCACTATAATTACTCTCCTCTTTAGACAACTAGAAATTATATATAGGATATGCACATGTTTTAATATTAAATCCATTCCTTGAGTCTAATACCACAATCTTTGTGTCATATATGAATATTTCTTCAACTATAACCTATAATAGCAATATATTATTACTGGTTTATCTTTTCAATTCTCTTAATAGTGATCCTGTAGATAGGGATTATATACTTTCTCTGTGTAGCACTTGTAGGTTCCATTTTAGTAATCGAAACCAATTTCATTTTTTTTTAAAGGAAGAAAAATAAATTGATATAACTAATCAATCTATAATCGAGCAGTTCAATACTCAGTATTGGAAGATTAAAGAGGATTTCCATGTTGTTTGTAAATAAGAATTTCAGAGTATTTGTGATTGAACAAATAAAATGGTGATGGTAAAATCAATAACATAATAGTAAATACTTATCTTCCCATCCAAGTCTCTGCCACAAAACTGTTTAAAGTCTTGAGCAGTTCAATGTATCCAAGTCTCTGCCGTAAATTATTTTAAAGTCTTGATCTATTTTTCCTCTGATGTTTTCATTCTTGTCAATCAAGCAATCCGTTGCTTGCAACAACATTTCTTTCTTCCCCCCTTTTTTTTTTTGGCAAATTGTCATTGATCTATAACAAAATGTTTCTTGTTCAGCGATTCAATGAACCAATTATTCATAGCACGTGTGCATAATTATTTTCAACATTCGTATATCTTGGATCCTTGCCATTAAATTTACATTTGTTACTGAGACCTATGCAATGCCATTCACTTTCTTGTGCATTATCGTTGATTTAAAATTGCAAGTAGGCCAATATTTGAAATATGCTTGGGGTACATATCTTTTGCAATGTATACAGGTTGTTTTCTTTATAGTGTTCAAGAACTATCTATAGAAAGAGAAGATCACTAAATTCTCTCTCTTCAGTAATAGATTACAATACTACCAAAGGCTCGAATACATTTTTCCTTTCTAAATAAAAAGGCAATTATTAGACATCATAAAGAGATATTTACAAAGTTTGAAAACCTTATGTCCCAGATTCAAAATATCTTATTTTTCAATTGTTATTCATAAGCGTTCATGCCATTTTTCTTGTCATTCGTTTCTTCCATGCAAATAAATTTGTCCATCTGCGGTATAGGAACATTGAAAACAAAGAATGTCTTCTTGCCTCCATTCTGCATAATTTGCAATGCTTGCAACAAGTCAATGCTTGATAGCTTGCTATATTGCATTGTTTGAAAACAAAACACACTCTACAAATACGAGCATTTCCTAGAGTGTGTTCTTGAGATAGAGAAAAACAGAATGGGATGCACAATGAAATTGCTACAGCTGCAGCAATACTAACTAGCAATTGCAGCAACTTCCTATGAGAATTACATAGGCAGGGTCTTGTCGACAGTTTTCCACTTGTGAAAACTTTTCCTATGAGCTCTTTTTACACTAATTGCATACAACATTATCGCAGAAATTGATATTCTCCAGTGATTAGCTTCAAATCACTTCCTTTTTTGCAAATTTGGCTTTGTCAAATAAATTGTTGGCACTCCTTGCACATTGCTCATCTTGCAAAAGTGCCACTACGTAAATTTTGTTCATTATGATCTTCATGGATACAACTACATTAGAACCTCTTTTTTGAACCAACAAACCCCATTTGGCTATGCCAAGTTTTCATTTTTTTTGGTAATGTATATACATCTGTGTTTATATCGCTTTCTAGCTTTATATACTCATCATATGCTCTACATTATATGCTTTCACCTGGATTATATTGTTGTGCCTGCTGCTCTCTTGCTTTGATGCTAAATGCATTATTATTCCTTGTCAATGCAACTTTGTCAAATCTATGCAATTGTTGATGCTATAAAAAAAATTTGTTACACTAAGAGTGATGTCGCTTGCACATGGAGTCGATTCTCTTCGCAAAGTCCTTCCTTGTAATCTGTCTCTGTTTGAAAAGATGTTCACCTGTTTGTGCAAACTGTATGCAGTTTCATTATTTCCTTTTTTAAAGATGCATATTCAATTTTAGAACATGTATTTCATTGCAATTATGCGGATGCATTTTACACATGAAGTTGATTCTCCTTGGAAAAAATTTCCTTCCAACCTATCTCTATTCAAAAAAATGTTATTATGAATTTACATGTGAACTCTTGTTTAAAAATAAGATTAGGAAATGAAATTGGTTCTCTTTGCAAAGTATTACCTGTCTTTGTTTCAAAATATGTGCTACTTGTATCATGGCTTCAGCTATTTGTGGAAAATCTTGTTTAAAAATCAAATTAGGACACAAAATTGGTTCTATTTGCAAAGTCTTGATCTGTCTTTGTTTCAAAACATGTCATGCTTGTATCTTTGATAATTCATCCTTTCCTTTTCTTAAAGGTGCATGTTCGATTTCAAAACATGTTCTTAGGTCTATTAAGGCTGATGAGGCTGATGTCATTTACATGTCCTTAACAATGAAATACAATTCATGTTTGTTCTAAACTGCTATTCCATATATATGTCCCAGTGAATTGAAAATGCATTGTTTCATCATGTTTTTTATTGAGCTAATGTTGTAGATGCATTTTTGCTTTGTTGTTCATGGAGATTCACAATAACATGGCATTGCTACAAGTAATTTATAGATAACTATAATGCAAATCTGTTTCAAATGCAAATGAATTTTCCATAAGTTTTGTTAACACTAGATAGTTTTGTCAACAATTTCCCTGTTGTTGTCTACTGCAAAATATTCCATCACATTATTCTGAAAATTTTTCCTGTCTTGCACGTGGTGATTCTCCTGGTTGTAATTGTAATTAGTCACTAGTGCTTGAAATATGCAATGGTTTTATTGACATTTTTCTATTATTATACAATTTCTAAATCTGTGATATGCCAAATGAATACTCTGCAAATGTTTAGTGCATTCAAGTGACTTTTCTACTATGCCTTGACAATTTAGCTTACATATCTTTGTTTTTTGGGTCTATGAATGCATGTAGGTGTTCCATGTATCTAAATTTACAATAGGGAATTTTTTGATTATCATGGTCTTGTGCTATTGCTACTGGTTGTATAGATTTTACGGGCAACAATTTTGCAAAACAAACTAGCTAGTAGATCTATAGATTCTATTCACAATGTGTAAAAACAACTCTTGCCTAATTATAGTTTATAACATTTCTTGTAAGTAGCATTGATTTAGCTTTCCACTAATCTAGCCTACTGTAAAATATTCCATGGCAATAATCTAACATCTTCGTGCTAGTACTTGAAATCTGGCTCCAATGCAACTAGTTTTCTCAACATTTCGCCATTGTCAATAAGATTTGTTGGCTCCATGTTCTTGCAATGTCATATTTCTACTAATTAGATTTCCAATTTGTGTATACTGCAGATATGGCTAGATATATTTATGGGCATGGCACCGATCGTAAGCCCTGCATCTAATCTGTAAAAACTAGTTTTGTATGTATTACATCAGTGATCTTCCTCATTTGCATATGTATGCGATTCTCATTTGCATGTCCAGGCAACTATACTGCAAGCTAATGTCATGGACATTGCTGCTTGCAGCTCTTGTTTCATGAAATGTAATCGAACAATGTTTTAATAACTTTGATTTACAAGCTCACCAACATACTAAGCTCACCAACATATTGGCTTTTACAAATCTTCATGTTAATACTATTCACAACCAATGCTTGACATTAATATTCACTAATAATATGTTGGTGGTTTTCACGTTTTTAGAAATGCTTGATATTAATGGTTGGTAATATTAATGTTTATGATTTTTATATGTTTAAAAATATGTTGAATAAATATTTAGATTATTTACAACAGGCTTGTTCCAATATGGAATAAATTTATGTAACATTATAATTTACTTTGTTGAAAAAATGGAAATAATCTCTTTTGCATAATTTAGAAACAAAAAAATCAAAATAGAAAAAAAATACATAAAACAATTTTCATGTGCATAAAATATGCTTACTAAGTCCATAAAGTATGCATAGTGCAAGTAAGGACCATATCTTATTTGAGAGTCCTTTACTCTCCTATCTCACTAAGTGGGATTTCATTCCAAGACATCTCATTAAGTGAGATTTCATTCCAATTTTTTGGTTCTAGTAACATAGTCATTAGTTGTTATTATGATAAACAACATTCACAGTGGTTATCTATAAATGCTTGAGAAATCATTGTAATTTATTATTGCAAACATAAAATATAATTATTAATTGATAACACTATAATAAAGTTTAAACATAGTGTTCATTTCAATAATTTGAAAAGTGGATCTTAATTTCAATTTGAAGGGTATATATTTAACTAACCCTTCAATTAGGAAGGGTTATATAAATAATTGTACTTCTGTTGACAAGTGTTAAATAAATAAACCCTTCATAAAAAAGATGTGAAAATAAATTATTGTTCTTTCAAATATTTACGATCTTAAAAAATTAAGCACTATCTATATACATAAATTTAAAATTTCAATAAAATTTATTAAATAAAAAAATTCTTTTAAAATGGCGGTATCTACCAAATTATTGTTTTTGTAAATTTTACCTAAATGAACACATTTAAATGAAAAATAGTATAAACATATTTTTTTCTTTCATTTATTTGATATTCTTCAAAAGTATTTGAGCTTACATCATTGAAAACATGGATCTATTTTCCTAATGGAAGAGGCTTTCTAGTTTCATTTGTTTCCATACATCATAAATAACATTCTAATTTACGATTAGAGTGTTTAATATTCTTGTCATTAATCCATTAGTTTTGAAATAATGAGACATTGTTTCTATGGTTTCAATATTTACTAACTTATGCATGAAATAATACTCAATTTCTTAAACTATGTTCCTTTTAATAAAATATAACTTAATGTGTGAGATAATAAAATAATATAAAAAATGTCACATTATAATATTAAGAGGTCACTTGGGGTTTTATTCCATAGGAAACGTTAATATCAAATAAATGCTCATCTAAATTGAGAACACTTCATGATAATCCAAGAACAAGAAGGAAAACAATGCAATGATGAAGCTATTTAGTCAACTAATCAAGTGGCAAGTTAGTTTCCAAGTTTGGAATCCTATATGCTTTTATTGAAAATGCAATAGCCTATTTTATATTAAAATAAATTTATATAAATTTAGTGAGAAATTCATATGTTTTCAGATGCCTATAGTTAAAATAAATGTATGCTAATTTAGTTCCCAACTCATAAGATTGACACAAAATATATGCTCAAATAATAGACCTAGTTTATAGTTCATCAATTTCATGATAACATGCAATTTTTAAATTAAAATAAATAAATTATAACTACAAAAGGGGCTGAAAGCAGCCCTATCTTCCCATAATTCTTACTTTGGACGACATGGAATGAGAGCAACCACCTAACCTAATATTTTGAGAGCAAGAAAGAGAACCTCATCTACTATGGAAAACCATAGAGAAAATGTTGGAAAGGGGTGACAACCGACTCTCCCAGTGACTATGTAACTGTCTAACCGAGTAACTAAGTTTGGCCAGTTATGAGTAACCGTGTAAGAAGTATATTTATTTCTTGGATTCTAGTAGGAGATATGTAGATTGAGTTGAGAGTTGTTGTAATCTTTATGTTATGAATAATAAGAGAACCGATACGATTGCTCCGTGGATGTTTCCCTCTCGAGGGCTTTACCACGTAAATCTCTACGTATATTTTATGTGTGCCGTTATTTGTTTCCTGGTTTAATATCTTCCACTGTATATTGTTTTTATGTGGTTGCTTGATCCAACAAGTGGTATCAGAGCTCGGTAGGAGGCCACAAAAAAACGTTTGCTGAAGTATTTTATTGTTCAGTCCACCATCCACGGAAGCGAAAAAGCATAAAAAATTGGTTTAAAGCTAGGAAACGAGTGAAAATATTCTAAAGAAGGGAGCAAAAATTCAGAATTTTCACGGTTCCATTGCTTGGAGGGGCACGATAATATTATGGTAAAATCCTCCTGAAGCGGCAGTTATTTACCTTGCGTATGAAAGAAGGTACAAAAAGTTCTGATCATTTGAATGCGTTCAATAATCTTATTTGTCAGTTGGCTAGTATGGATGATAATATTAAATCTAAAGACAAGGCGATTTTACTGCTGTGCTCTCTGCCTGAGTCTTGGGCACATTTTGTAACCTCTATCAGTTTTAGTTCTACGGAGTCTATTACCTTCGATGATGTTGTGGGAGCCTTAATTTTCGAGGAAACTTGAAAGAAATATAGTCTCGAAACCTTGACATCAGAAGTAATGGTGGCCAGAGGAAGAACCAGTGATAGAGGATAATATTTGAGGAGCACATCAAGATCAAAGTCAAAGGAAAAAAATAGTAAATTGAAGTGTTGGTATTGCAATAAAACATGACACCTTAAGAAAGATTGTTGGAAACAGAAGCAAGCTTCTAAGGAGGAGGACTCTACAAAGGAGGAAAACATACCCGAGAAGGATTCAGGTATGATCGATGAGGTAATATCTACATATACTATCTCACAATACCATTATGACTGGTTAATTAATTATGGAACATCTCACCACATGTGTCTTCATATTATTTGGTATTCCACATACCAATGTATAGATGATAGAGTAGTATGTCTGGGAAATAATGTTTCATGTAAAACTGTTGGGATAGGGAGTATCAGAATAAAAAACGTATGATGGGACTGTTAGGACTCTAACAGATGTGAGGCATGTACCTGAACTAAGGAAGAACTTGATATCAGTGGGAGTTCTAGATGATGCCAGTTACAAATTTACAATTCAGGGTGGAGTTATGAAGATATCGAAAGGTATCTTAGCTGTCATGAAGGAAAACAGAGTCGAGAACCTATATAAACTTGAAGGGAGGACAGAAATCGATCACGCAACAGTAGCATCAGTTGGTGCAGCAGACTTCACTCATTTATGGCATCAACGGTTAGGTCATATAAGCAAAAACAGAATGAAGGTACTTTCTAATCGAAAGTTGCTTCCTAGTTTAAAATCTATAGATTTGAAGTTTTGTGAGCATTGTATTTATGGTAAACAAGCTAGACAAAAATTTAAATATGGAAAACACACTAGTAAAGGTATCCTAGACTGTTAAATTTTTAGAATTTACTTCAATCTGATCTAGGATCTTAACTGAGAGAACAACATGTAAAGCAAATCTACAGCATATAATTCATGGACACAATAATGCAAGCACAGAAGAGACACCTAGTTTACTTGGGGAAAACCATAAAGGTGAAAAACCCCAATAACTTCCTCAGAGATAGATAGAGCAATGATACAACCAGAATACAAGAGACAGTCTTCTCCTAGTAGCAGATCCTCCTCCTCCACAAGTGCGCCACTCTCCACAGTGTGAGTGAGAGAATAGAATGCGTAAAATGAGAGAGACACACTCTCTATTTATACACTAACTTGACTTGACCTTTACTCAACTAGGTCGGCCTCAACTTAACCACTTAACATAATGTTGATTGGGCCGACCCCCACTAGGGTGGTCTAATAACCCTTTGACCCACATGGCCGACCCCCGATAGGGTGGCCTAATAACCCTTTGACCCACATGACTTATACAGGGCCGACCCCAACAAGGTGGTCTAATAACCCATCAAGTATAAGTTACGACACTTACAATATAAATGACGACACTTCCGTATAGAGGAATAATAACATCTCTATAGGAATACAATATACATATATGTGAAATACATTCCGAAGTTACATATACATCAACACTCCCTCTTAACTAGGAAGGTATTTCTCGACACAGGTCTTCTAGCACAAGTCATCTTCTCTGGATCATCATCACTGGATAATCGTCATCAAGTCATCATCATCGTCACTGCTGCTGCTATCTCAATCAATCTCTGAATCTACTCGTCATAGGAAGTTCTACAGAGCCAGTTCTTTTTCATACTGGATGTAGGCCCACCACCTGTAGGTCTTCGTCATCACTGACCATACTGTGGAATCCTCAGGACTTATTACGTGCGTCACAAAACCTCGAAAGAGCATCCCAGACTGTTACGAGCACATGGCTCTACCTATAGTATCTCCCAGGGCCATATTATATGTGACCTCACCACAAAACCTCGCAAGAGCATCCCAGGCTGTTACGAGCATGCAGCTCTACCTATAGGATCTCCCAGGGACAGATTATATGTGGTCACCACAAAACCTCGCAAGAGCATCCCAGGCTGTTACGAGCACGCAGCTCTACCTATAGGATCTCCCAGGGACAGATTATATGTGGTCATGGCAAAACCTCGCAAGAGCATCCCAGGACTTATTACGGGCACACAACCCAACCTATCGAATCTCCCAGGGACAGATTATATGCCATAGGACAAAACCTCGAAAGAGCATCTACCAGATATCCTAGGGCACGAATTACATGCCATAGGAAAAACCTCGAAAGACTATCTGCAGATCTCCCAAGGCCAAATTATATGTCCTCCCAGAGCAAAACCTCGAAAGAGCATTTTCCAGATATCCTAGGGCACGAATTACATGCCAAAGGAAAAACCTCGAAAGACTATCTGCAAATCTCCCAGGGCCAAATTATATGCTCATCTGCATAACCTGATCCACGGCCATAGAGTATCAACCTGATACTCACCATACATCATCCTGATGTACACATGATCATCCTGATCATCATCACTGCAACATCCTGCTGCATGTCATCTGGAGCAACATCCTGAAGCTCGTCATCCACGATCATCCTGATCATATAATGCATCTACCTGATACATACCAAGTATTTACCTGATACATATCATCATACATGATCGACCTGATCATACAATGTATCCACCTGATACAAATACAAATACATGATACATATCACCATACATGATCCACCTGATCATACAATGTATCCATCTGATACATATACAGATACATGGTCCAAGCATCCAACATGATGCATACAAAATACATACAAATGATCCTACTGATCATATCCAGCATCCAACATGATGCGTACATACATATACATATAAATGATCCAACCGATCATATCCAGCATCCAACATGATGCGTACATACATATACATATAAATGATCCAACTGATCATATCCAACATCCAACATGATGCGTACATACATATACATATAAATGATCCAACTGATCATATCCAACATCCAACATGATGCGTATATACAAAATGATCCAACTGATCATACAAAGCAGAAACCAGAACATCATCCTGATGTTCATCATCCAGTGCTTACATCCACAGCCATGTGAAGGATCCTCCTTCCAACATGCTTGGAATGGATTCAGCAAATGTGTCCATCACTTCTTCCTCGAAGTGTCCTCGATCTGAAGAACACCAAGCCTCTCCCTGAAGTACTCGAACTTCACCCGGGCTAGTGGCTTCGTCAGCACATCTGCAATCTGCTCATTCATCGCAACATCCAGGAGCTTCACAGCTCCTCTCTGCACCATATCCCTGATATAGTGATATTTGATCTCTATGTGTTTCGACCTGTCATGAAACACTGGGTTCTCGGACAGCTTCACACAACTTTGGTTATCAAAAAAGATACCAATAGCATCCAACGGGAGATCAAATAACTCAGACAGTAGCTTCCGTAGCCATACTGCCTCACAACTAGCTGAACAGGCTGCAACATACTCTGCCTCAGCTATACTCAGTGCTACGCAGGACTGCTTCCTGCTAAACCAAGAGATCACACCTGATCCCATACTGAAGCAGCACCCATATGTGCTCTTCCTATCTGCAGCACTACCAGCCCAATCTGAATCAACATAACCCCGTAGGTTAAACTTTTGATTCGCCTCATACTTGATCCCATAATCCACTGTACCCTTCAGGTACCTCAGAACATGCTTTACAGCAACCAGATGAACACTCGTCGGATCTGTCAGGAACTGACTCAATGTGTTCACTGTAAGGCAAATATCTGGTCCCGTGTTCGTCTGGTACATCAAGGACCCAATCATCTGACGATACATAGTGATATCAATCGGCTCAGATGAAGCATCACACAGACGCTTCAGGTTCGATGCCATAGGTGTGGCCATAGCCTTGCAGTCCATCATCCTGAACCTCTTCAGGATCTCTACTCCATACTTCCCTTGTCCAAGGAAGATTCCATCACTCTACTACACCTCGATGCCAAAAACAAATAGTGCATCATCCCCAAGTTCCTCAACTCGAACTCGGCAGCAAGCTTCCGCTGTGTGTCGGCAATCAATCTATCCTCACCTAATACAAACAAGTCATCCACATAGTAGTATCACTGGATTGCCTTCCTCAACCTTGTAGTAAAGGTTGGAACCCGCTTTACTCTTGGTAAAGACCAAACTGGATAGAAAGCTGCCTATCCTACCATACCAAGTTCTGCACATATATGATTTCCTGTCATGTGTCTCAAAACCAAGTGGCTGCTCCACATACACTTCTTCTTCAACTACACCATTCAAGAAAGCTGTCTTGAAATCCATCTGGTGTATCTTCTATTTCATCACTTTTATATTTCTCTATGTTGCCGTCTGCAGCATGCTTGATCTTGATAGATCCATATGGAAGTCATAACAAACTTCCCTTCAGGTCTTGGGACTACATCCCAAACATCATTCTTCATGATCGACGGATCATGGCATTCTTCCCATATCCTGGGAACTTCAATATCTTCAATAGATAATTTTGTTGCTGAACAAATGTTGTAGTTCTTCTTTTGTAGGTGATGGCATACGATCTTTCCTACACAACAAGTTAAATTGCATGATTAGAAAACATCTCACAGTTTTCAGAACAAATTCTTACACATAAAGAAATATGTCATACAGTCATGCAATTATCTTAGCGAATGCTTCAATACAACATTTATCCATATCCCGTAACTTTCTAGATGCCTTCCAATCTCTACCAGAACATTGTTAAGAGTGTGCACAACTCCCAACATGTCAGCAAAGAGGTTTCATTCTAGATAAGTAGCAATGGAATGTTGTACAGTGCCATAGGCTACTTACCCATGCATATTAGTAGTATACTGTTCATCAATGCAACTATTCTAATATGCATAATACACAACCTAATTCTAGGAACATCAGTATATACATTATTGAACAGTATTATTTAAATAAAATATGCAAGTAATGACAATTCAAATACTTATCTTTGTTTGTTTGTTGGGTTGACTCCCTCTTAGTCTTTGCTTCTTTTCTGCAACTCCATTCTTATGTGGATTTTGAGAAGTGGTCAACTCCCTCTGAATATCTGCATCCTTGCAGAAACTACTGAAGTGTGCTCCTTTGCTTTCTTGCAGGAACAACTGGAGTGTGCTCCCTCTTGATCTTTGCTTCCTGGATTACCTGTCCTTGAACTTACATCCATCCTTAATCCCTATGCATGCTTATTAGTATCATCATTGTGTTATCCTTGAGGTCTCGTACATAATCACACATTTATTAGTATAATCTTAATACTATCAAAACACAATAATCTTAAACATGTATATTCATGATCATTCACAGATAATAAACATTAGTATTCAAGGTTTCAAGGAAGTCTTCTTTTACTCATACATTTTCTTATTTGATCATAGGACTCTTCTGGTTAGTTGAATCATCAATCAAGATAAGAGATATAATATGCATAAAACCTGTGATTATTCAAACCTATACCTTCATGATTCTTCTGGTTAGTCATATCACCAATTATGGTAAGAAACATAATATGCATACAACCATGATTATTCAAACCTATGACTTCATGAATAATCATTATCAACAACACAACAGTATAAGATCCTAACACAAGGTAGGATTCTAGCTTGATATAGGAAAAACATACCTGGATTAGCATGCTAGCTAGTTATGTCTAACATACCCGCATACTATCTTTTGATTCTCTTCAATGACTTGTGCTAGTAACCTGCATGTCTCATAAGTTAAACATTGTAGAACCAAGTTATACATACCTCGAAAGTAGATCTTCTATGTGATCCATGACAATGGATGAATCCTTGTCTTCATGTCACCATGATCATATGTTCTTGAAGTAGAACATGATTTGTCTTTCTTGGTGTACCTTTTATGTTAGCAGATAACATAAACTTCATACAACACCATAATGCATTAGTACAATCATAAGTGTCAACACCCTAACCAATGAATATCTTCTATCATGCATTGATAATTTTGTTAAGGTGATACGACAAATCTAAAATCAAGATTGTACTAACCGTAATAACATGAAGACAAACATACCATAAACTTAATCATGAACAAATATCGAAACATACCTCGATGATTCATACCTGTCGAGATCGCTTGTAATATTCTTATGTAAGGCCTTAGCCTCATCTCCCTTTGAAACAGGAACTTCTTCACTTATGCAGGTGACCAATCCATCTTCTTCTAGGATTAACCCAATCCACTTGTTTTGCAAGAATTGGACCTGGCGCTGGATTAGGGTTTGTCAAAGAAACCCCAAAAATTCAAACTTTGAATTTTAAACTTCTGAAAGGATAGAAATATGCGCCTTGATGAGCTGATCAAGTTGGTATATTCAGAATTTGAAAACTGCAAAGTTTCACCCCTCAAAATTGCCTTTTAGATTTCTGGATTCACTCGGGAGGACCCTAAATTAGGGTTTGAGTTTCCCGGAGCTTCACCCAACCAAAAGATTTGATTCAAAACTCTAAGCTTCGATTTTTCTGAGTAGCTTCCAGCCGTGGTCACAGATTTCCAAAAATCCAATTTTTGCAAAAGCCCTAATTTTCCATCTTTCCGATCAAAGTCCCGAACTGGGGTTTGATCAAGCCCGGCCTTCTGCCCAACCAAAAAATCTGATCTTGGTCTCTAAATTTCGATTTTGATGAGTAGCATCCAGCCGTGGTCTCCGATTACAAAAATTCCAACTTTCTCCGAAGCCCTAAATTCCGGAAGCCATGAATGAAGGTACTCAAAAATAATTATGTTTTGACAGAAGTATGTACCTGATTGTTTCTGGTGTAACTCCGAACCTTTTGATCCACAGGGTCTGAAAATTTTTATTGAGATAGCCCGACCTGTTATCTTTCCATCCCAATAGGTCTAACCTCAATTGGATTCTCTGAGAGAGAGTTATGCCAAGTGTCGCAACGTGACCTATTTATGGGATAATACAGGAGAGCGAACTTGTACGGAGTGCCACGTGTCACTGTTTCAACTTCGGCCTTTGAAAATTTTTCCTGAGATAGCTTGCCCTGTTATCTTTCCATCCTGATAGGTCTGACCTCAATTGGACTCTCTGAGAGAGAGTTATGCCAAGTGTCGCAACATGACCTGTTTATGGGATAATATAGGAGAGCGAACTTGTACAGAGTGCCACATGTCACTGTTTCAACTTCGGCCTCTGAAAACATTTTTTGAGATAGTAAAGTCTGTGTACTACCTGTCACTTTTTATGAAATTTCATTTGGATCTTCCTATCCCAAGTTATGACCTTTTTTTTTCGCAAGGTCACCTGATTTTGACTCAGATCTGGAAGAGGCAGAAACCCTATATTGTACAGATCATAAATCACAAAGTACAACGAATTAGAGGTTTTCCTTTGGACACAAGGTACATGGGGATTTAATCTTCGACCCGTAAATATTTTAGATCCGAAAACTTTGCCAAAACGGATTTATAGCGAAAGTGCTACAATGACTAGTTTTTGCTATATCAAGCCCTAGCATCGTAAGTGCAACAAGTGTCATACATGCCATATCATGCCTTCTTTCAGGCTAGCTTTGATACCATGTTAAATTTTCAGAATTTACTTCAATCTGATCTAGGATCTTAACTGATAGAATAACATGTACAACAAATCTACAGCATATCATTCATGGACACAATAATGCAAGCACAAAAGAGACACTGAGTTTACTTGGGGAAAACCATAAAGGTGAAAAACCCCAATAACTTCCTCAGAGATAGATAGAGCAATGATAGAACCAGAATACAAGAGATATTCTTCTCATAGCAGTAGAGCCTCCTCCTCCACAAGTGCGCCACTCTCCACAGTGTGAGTGAGAGAATAGAATGTGTAAAATGAGAGAGACACACTCTCTATTTATACACTAACTTGACTTGACCTTTACTCAACTAGGTCAGCCTCAAATTAACCACTTAACATAATGCTGACTGGGCCGACCCCCACTAGGGTGGTCTAATAACCCTTTGACCCACATGGCCGACTCCCAATAGGGTGGTCTAATAACCCTTTGACCCACATGACTTATACAGGGCCGACCCCAACAAGGTGGTCTAATAACCCATCAAGTATAAGTTATGACACTTACAATATAAATGACGACACTTCCGTAGAGAGGAATAATAACATCTCTATAGGAATACAATATGCATATATGTGAAATACATTCCAAAGTTACATATACATCAACATAGACTATATTCATTATGATCTATGGGGCCCATCTCCTTAAATTTCTTATGGGGGATCATCATATTTCGTCAATTTTATAGATGATTACTCGAGGAAAGTCTGGATCTATTTATTAAAGAGAAAAGCTGATGTTTTTGATATATTTAAGCAGTTTAGAGCTTTGGTTGAAAAGAACACTGTCATGTTCATTAAATGTCTTAGAATAGATAAGGAACCGGATTTACTTCTAAGGAGTTTGATAATTATTGCAAGAAGGATGGGATCGAGAGGCATAAGACCACTGTTTACACTCCGCAACAGAACGGTGTTGCTAAACGCATGAACATGACTCTTCTTGAAAGAGCAAGGAGTATGCTCAGTAATGAAAAGTTACAGTAGGAATTGTGAGGAGAGGCATTACTTACAACTTGTTACCTAGTCGACCGATCACCATCAATAAAAATTGATTGCAAAATTCCAGAAGAGGTATGGTCAGGTAAACCATGCGATTATTCTAACCTTAGAGTATTTGGTTGTGAAGCCTATGCACTTATTCCGAAAAATCAACATTCCAAACTAGATCCTAAATCAAGCAAATTGATTTTTGTTGGATATGGTGATGGTGTTAAGGGATACAGATTGTGGAATCCTGATGTCCACAAAATCATCATAAACAGAGATGTAATGTTTGATGAACTTTCTCTATCAAATTTAGATGTAAGTAATGATTTGAAACAAGCTAATGTACCACAGTTACAACAAATTCAGTTTGATAGTCAGTCATCTGCGAGGAGGAATCATGAGGATGTCAATGAGGAGGATATTCATGAGGACACTCCTCAGGAGAATGAGCAGACAAAAATAGAGGAAATGCCACAACAAACTCTACGAAGATCTACAGGGGACAAAACTTTTCCAAAGAGGTATGATGATTTTGTCACATCTGTTGCTTTAATTTCTAATGAAGGAGAACCTAACAGTTATCAAGAAGCATTAGAAGTGTTTGACAGTGAAAAATGGAAAATTGCAATGAAAGAAGAAATGGATTCTTTGGCAAAGAACAAAACATGGGATCTTATGGAACTTCTGAAGAGTAGGAAAGTGGTTGGTTGCAAATGGGTGTACAAATTGAAGAAAGGAGTTGATGACACTATTCCGAAGTACAAGGCCAGACTAGTTGCAAAAGGGTTTTCTCAGAAAGCGGGTATTGACTTTCATGAGATTTTTTCACCAGTTGTGAAACTTGTTTCTATTAGAATTCTGTTAGCACTAGTTGCCTTATATGATTTGGATTTAGAGAAGCTAGATGTTAAGACAACTTTCTTACATGGAGATTTAGACGAGGAAACTTTTATGGAACAACCAAAATGGTTCGTTCAGAATCGCAACAAGAGGTTTGTTTGCAAGCTCAGAAAATCATTGTATGGCCTGAAGTAGTCTCTTAGGAAATGGTACAAGAAGTTTGATTCTTTCATGGTGAGCCAGAATTTTACCAGAAGTGAGTATGATCATTGTGTGTACTTTAAAAAGTTGGAAAATGACATGTTCATTATTTTGGTATTATATGTTGATGATATGCATGTAGCAAGCAAGATCGTGTTTGAAATCAACAGGTTAAAGGCTTAGTTGGCTAGGAAGTTTGATATGAAGGATCTAGGAGCAACAAATCAGATCTTGGGTACGCGAATACATAGAGACATGAAAAATGGCAAGTTGTGGTTGTCACAAAAGAAGTATGTGGAGAAAATGCTTCAGAGATTCGATATGAATAAGGTGAAACCAGTTAATGTCCCTTTAGCTTCTCATTTCAATATTTATTCAAGTTTGAGTCCTAATAGTGATGAAGAAAAGCAGTATATGTCTCGTGTACCATATTCTAATGCAGTAGGAAGTTTTATGTATGCGATGATAAGTACAAGACCAGATATTTCACATGCAGTTGGCATTGTCAGTAGATACATGGCAAATCCAGGAAAAGAGCATTGGGCAGCAGTGAAATGGGTGCTTTGGTATCTTAGAGGCACAAGTAATTATTGTATCACTTTTGATGGTTGCAATGATGAAGTCTGTGGTTATGTTGATTTTGATTTTGCAGGTGACTTGGACAAGAGGAGGTCCACTTCAGGTTATGTTGATTTTGATTTTGCAGGTGACTTGGACAAGAGGAGGTCCACTTCAGGTTATGTCTTTACTCTTGCAGGTGGAGCTATTAGTTGGATGTCAAAGCTTCAGAATATTGTTGCTTTATCCACTATAGAGGCAGAATATATAGCTACTTCACATGCTTGCAAAGAGGTAATCTGGTTAAAAGGTTTGCTAGGTGAGTTAGGAAAGGTTCAGAACACTATAAAAATTTTCTATGATAGCCAAAGTGTTATTCATTTGGCTAAAAATCCAGCTTATCACGGTAAGACAAAACACATTCCTGTAAAATACCATTTTGTAAGACATGTTATTAATGAAGGTGGTGTGGTTCTTGAAAAGGTCCACACTCAAAAGAATAGTGCAGACATGTTCACGAAACCAGTTACTTTAGAGAAGCTACAGTGGTGCTTAGCTTCTCTAGGCTTGCAGGAAAGGTGATGAATAGAGCAACGAGCAAGGTATTAGGTAAATTGTTGTCAAGGTGGAGATTGTTGGAAACGGGTGACAACCGGCTTTCCCGATGACTATGTAATTGTCTAACCGAGTAACTAAGTTTGGTCAGTTATGAGTAACCGTGTAAGAAATATATTTATTTCTTGGATTCTCATAGATGTGTAGATTGAGTTGATAGCTGTTGTAATCTTCATGTTATGAATAATAAGAGAACCAATACCATTGCTCCGTGGATGTTTCTCTCTGGAGGGTTTTACCACGTAAATATCTGTGTATATTTTATGTGTGCCATTATTTGTTTTCTGGTTTATTATCTTCCGTTGTATATTGTTTTTATGTGGCTGCTTGATCCAACAGAAAAACATACAAGAATCATCAAATAAAAGCATGCAATGCATTTCAACATTAGCAAACATGATTGTAGGAAATAAATAAATGCTCAAAGATAAACCAACCTAATGCACAAAATCCACAAAATAAACCAACCTATATATTTAGTTTTCACTTGTGAGTTGCACCCACAATTTTATTTTTTTTAATTGATTTCTCAAACTAAATTAGCTTGCTTCTAAGTTTGTATAATGTGAATATAGAAAGCACTTGCCCCTCATTAATAAATAATATGTAAATTTATAATACATTCACATTTTTATTATTATGTATTATATGGTGCATGCAAATTTGCAATGAGAAGTTTCATGAAACTGAAATATAAGAAATTGAAAAAAAACATATGGATTCAATTAAGTGTGGACATGTCAAATGGAATATGGTTCCAAGTTCCAACTATTAATACTATAAATTTTGGTCAAATAAAAAAAACTTATAAAATTTTCAAAACCACTCTCAAATTTGCCATTAAAAAGAATTTAATAATATGTAAGTGGGCCTAATAGTTAAAAATATATTATTATTATTATGATCATTGCACCGAGTGAAACGAGGTGCTCTACAGCCCAGTATGGGGGAGATATTGTAACGCGTGTGATGTAAAGTTACACCTGAAGAAATTGGATCTCTCTGAGTGCTTGATGGATACGGGTTTAAGATGGATCTATGCTGGTTAAGAAACACTTAAACGAATGAATCATTATCCAACCAATAGATATTAACAAGGTTATTTAAAAAATTACCCATTTTTTAAAAGATTTACATTTATTCTTTCCTTCTTAGTTAGGAGGATAAAATTAAGATTTCAAATGTTTATAAATGTGAGTTTATTTTAAAGTTATAACAAACATGCCATATGCATAACTTTTGTGTGTTTATTTTTAATATATTGAAAATGCCTTGTGATGAAATTCTTTTTAACACTCATTGCAATTTCTTTGTCTTTCCAATTTTAATCATATATATATATATATATAAGAACACATTTCACCAATCAATTAGTTATTTTACTATGGTTGTAAAGAAAACACTTTAGATGAATTAATTATTTTAAATAAAAATCTCATATAATTATATTTTTATAAAAAAATATACATCCATAATTAACATTTTTAACTATATAACCTTTATTTTTTTTTTACTAAATCTAAATAACTAATTACAATGAGAACCATAGAACTAACTCCTTTATTATATAATACCATATTCTTGCATTTTATTTTCTATCAAGTCAATTTCTTTTAGACTAACTATAAATTAGTTACTAAGCAAATGATGAATTATTTAGTTATATAACCATTTTTCCTTATGATAAAATTATGAAAATTACATTCTTATATTTGATAATAATAGTAAACATAATACAATCGCTTCTTGAAAAAAATATAGTAGTCTAATTAACAAAACACCACCAATGACCACCAAAATTTTCTAAACCACTAGAAATGTGAAACAATAATATGTGTTTTAACATTATCTTATAAATTTTCTAAACCACTAGAAATGTGAGACAATAATATATATTTTAACATTGTCTTAATAATATAAAAAAAATAATATTTAAAAACACTAAAATAACCATGAACTACTATTAATTTGACATTTACTCGTTCAATACTCAATCATTTCATTTCAACGCTCAACATGAAAACTCAATAATAAAAAACCCCTCAATTAAAAAAAACCCTATATAGTGTAGCAAGTCTTTTTAAAGCACATCCATTTCATAAAACTTACTCTCTCGATATTCTTTGCAAAACATATACTACACAGAAAAATATTCCCAATTATTAATAAATCCCTACTCAGAAACTTTAACAAAATACAATTATACTGTTACACCATCCATACTATTAAACAAGTGAAAGAAAATTACATCTCAAACAACCATCATGCCTTCCAGCTTCATACGCTTAAACAAACTAAGAAAAATATCCAATTTGTATTCACAATTAATCACAATATAATAACCGTCATGCCTTCCAGCTTCATACTCTTAAACAAACAAAGAAAAAAATCCAATTATTATTCACAATTAATCACAATATATTTAGGACTTAACCCTAAACAAGTGAAAGAAAATTACGTCTCCAAAAACTGTCATGCACTACAAACTCCATGCTCTTAACTATCATGCATTACAAACTCCATGTTCTTAAACAAATGACAGAAAACTACATCATTCCATTCTTATATTCATCCCATTCTTCCCACCACCTTGTGAAGCTGCTTCCCTCCAAGAAAACATCTGAAGAAATGTTGAAAGAGTTTTTCATCCTTGTCACATCTTCTTCAAACTTTTGCAGAGTTTGTAACCTTTGGTGTTGGCCCTGCTTGAGATTTTCCAGGTCTTTCAAAGCCTCTTCCACATAGGCCCAAAAGCATGAGTCCTGAGTGAGGGAGGTAGGCTTTGTGCGTGGTCTTTGAGCTCTTGGACTGCGCGTTTGGTCTTTTTCTTCCTTCCATTTCTGAAGAACTTTATGCCTATTGGGTCTTCCATCTGAAAGATAGTTGCCATCCTTAAACGTGAGATAATAGTGGGCAATATCCAGAGGTTCTACAAGTCTTCTATAGGCAGCACCAGCATTTATCCATTTATTTTGTAATTTGAAATCACTTGGCAACTCATGCCTCTCATACATTTCAATAATTTCATCCCAAAATCTGGCGAGGTTTATCCTTCGCAAATTAGCATCCATATCCTTCTGGTTTTGGCTCTTGAAGGAATCATAGTATCCAGTTCCATCTCTCTCACAACACTCCTTGTACCACTCCAGCTCTGCCATAGTACTTTGTTTCCGGCTTAATTCAATACCTAATCTGGCAACATCTGTGGTATTGAGGGCGAGCTGTGCATGATCATTCTGCATAAAGTTGTCATGGAAGATTTATAACACATTTCCAGCATCAATTAGGGTTCGTAAAAAACAAAAGAAAATTAAAATCAGAGATAAAAGACAATGCAATATTACAATTAGAAGTAAGATGGAAACAACAATGTTACTATTTTTTTCAGCTGGAAAAAAAACATATATCTTGATATTCAATTAAATGAATCAAAGTATATATATATATATATATCCTGAAATCTTTCCAACTCCTCATATCTATATCTATATTTTATAATACTTCCTTAAAATAAAGAGCTGAGATATACATATTGTTTTTATCTCATTCCTGCGCATTTTTAACTGTCTGATTCAATCCCTCTTCCAAAATACAAGATCCTAAAAACAATTCTACTATATACAATCTAATATCAAATTTTGACAATTTCAGCATATCTTTAGGAGGAAACATCATTTTTGGTATCATCTAATTGTAGAGTATTGAAGAATAGACTGCTGAAATTACCAACTTCTCATTATTTTGAATGGTTTATTTTAGTAGTCATATTATAATTTAATTTTAAATTTAAAAAAGTTTAACTAACATAAATAATAGTTTTCTTTTTTAGATCATTTAAGGTGTAGAGTAGTCTCAAGTTTAAGTACCAAAAAGATAAGATAATTATAATAATATACATACTACGAATTCAACATATTATTTACAAGAATAGAATTTGAATAAGAAGATAACACTCCATTCCCTAAAGACTCTGACTAAACCCAATTAACAGTAATTTGATATTCATATAACTGAAGATAAAATATTAATACATAACCCATATCCCACAAACATTAATAAAAAAACTTTTGCCGTTCATGAGATTGCAAATTTTATTAAAAAAAAAAATGAAACACTACCTGATCCATCTCGGAGGATTCAGAATGGGGAAGAATTTCAGAGGATTCTGAATCAAAAGCCATCAAAATTCACACCATAAGTAATCACGCAAAAAATGGTCTCAACATAATCCCATCAAACCTCAAAGAAAGCGCTGTTTTAACCCTACAAATTTCTCCCAAACCCACCTTAAACTTACTGTAGAAATTCAATTCTTAACCACCAATCCATCCAAAATTGGCACACAATAGTTCCAAATGTTGACACATCAAAATTTAAAGAAATCAACCATATTCTGCAAAAAAGGAACGTTACCGTGCTATAGGCAATTCTGAATCCGTCGTCTGCTATTCTGCAAAAGGAAAGTTAGCGTGGTGTAGGCAAATCCGTCGTCTGCTATTGCTGCTTCATTTACTTGACATTGGTGTTGGATTTAAGAACTGAAAGGGAAGAGCAATAACCGGGAAATTAGAGGAATGATACTCCAGTGGAAAATTCCTTACTGTACAAAAGGGAAAGATCCAAGCAATATCCGGGGAAATTAGAGGAATGATACTCCAGTGGAAAATTCCTTACCGTACAAAAGGGAAAGATCCAAGCAATATTCGGGAAAATTAGAGGAATGAGACCCCAGCGGAAAATTGAATTCATCAATCATTTAATCTTAATCTGCAAGTTTCCAAATAGATTCCTTGGTCTTTGAAGGCGAGAATACTTGACAAGAAAGATATTTATGCTGGGCTTGGGAAAGCACGCGGTCACGAAATTTCATGGAAGAGGATGAAGTAAAATTTCTCAATGATTTGTGAGGTTGGGATTTAGTAGTTTGAAATGGGGTATTGTTATGTTGACTACATTCAAATTGCAACCGACATAAAATTCTGAATGAAGAGTTTATTAAGTTTATCCAGGTTTATTTGAAATATTAATTTTAAAAGGAGAATTATCAACATTTTTTATCTATGTCCTTTGACATCTTGTTTTCGGGCAGCTTGATTATTCCGGCGTGAGGGATGAAATGTTTGGCAGACTATGGCCCAAACATTAGTGCAATATTTTTATATAAAATTGTGATGGATTTATCTCATGGAAACACTCATTCTAATCATTCACAGAGGTTATTCATCGTGACTGTATTGCTACAGCATACAAGAAAGAATGGTTAGTGTTAAGATTAGCAATTGTCCAAGAGGGGCAAAAGGAATGCCGAGCGCAAAATAGTACAATGGAAGGAAAAACAATTTGTCTAGTGTGCAAATAGGTTGCACCTCGAAGAAACACGGAAACAAAAGCACAATTGAAGTATGAACCTTTGACTAAGTAATATAATCAAGTAAAGTAAATAATCAAGCTTGGTAGATACTTCCAATCCTAGCTCCCAAGTATCTCTTTCTCAATATACCCATGTATACCATAAGGAGGATAAAAAGTGGTCTAACAATAGTAAATATGAACATATAGCAAGTTGGGTATAAGTTAGGATACATATAGATACATGTGTCAAATGTATCAACATGTTACAAGAAGATACTAAAGTGATCTATGTTTCATGTTTCTTACACATTGCTTCGTGTCTCTTGTTCATGTCCAAGATGTAAATTATATGCTTAGATGTTGCATATTTCAACAAAAAATACATACAAGAAGGAATAGTAGCATTCAAAACTTCCATTGTACTTAGAGAGAGTCCTTTATATAAAACGTTAATTAATCACATAAATTAGTGCGTTGCTTTGAATAGCCTTCGCTTAAGTTAAAGTGAATCTTAGTACGAAAGATCGATTACAAACACGTTATTTAATCTCAAAGGATGTGTTCATCCACCCAAATTCCACTACTATAGAGCTAAGTGTCTTTATGATTTTTTTCTTTTGGGTGCTTTTTTAAATTGGAAGCTTTTACAATTATGAGACGTATAATTTTCCACCAATTATTATTGAAGGTAAATTTTAAATAATTGTTGAATAAAATGAAAGCAATAATTATATATTTTTTCTAAAGAACAACCTAAAGGGATCAAAAGATTTGAACCCGTGACCTCCCAAACTTTAGGGGGGAGAGATCTCATGAGGATCACAAACACTTGAGCTAACCCTTAGGTCTAAAGGCAATAATTATATGTTTCTATGTTCAAAATATATTTATAACTTACATGTTTAGTTGAAAGTGGCACACAGCTCCACCATTTCTTATTGTTAACTAATATGCATACATTGACATATCTTGCTTTGAAAACTTTTTCTTTATGTTGATTAAGTTGTCATTGATGCCAACAGTTGAGTCTTGGTGCCCCTTGTGGAGCCCCTGAGGGTTAGTGTTTTGATTGTGGTTGTCTGTGTCAAGAGGAGACCTTTTGACTTTGTCCAAGCCCAAGCTTGAAGACCTTGGATGCCTTGGGACAATGGCAAAATCCCTGGGTACCCTTAACCTGGTTGAGTACATCTAAGTTGTATCTTGGCCCCATTTGAGTCCAGTGCCAAGTCCCTTGCTCTTGGTTGTCTTATGGTTGATGGTCTCTTGATTGGTTGTTTGAATGATGTGGCAGTGTAGTCCTTGTAAGCCCATACATAGTTGACCTATATCCTCACTCTTGCACTTGGTTATATCACTAATGACTTAGACAAATGCCCGCCAATGACTAAAAATATGAAGGATATGCCTACAACCTTATAGACAAATGCCCACACTTATAAAGAAAAATGCCTGCCAATACTCCTAGAGAAAATGCCCACAGGCCCAAGAAGAAAATTCCTGCAGACCTAAAGAAAGATGCCCACAGGCCTTATGGAGTGATGCCCACAGTTGGACTTGATAAGGTCATGAAACCTTTGAGATGGTCTTAAGTGCATGAGAAGTTTTGGACACATCTGGTTGCTTGTTGCTGATATTAATGATGGTCCATGCTACCATTTAATAATGGGCTTGATGTCCATGAAAAGAACCTTGATTGAATAGAAGCCCTTAAACTTACCCTGGACATCTTGATGATTATGAAGCCATTGGGTAATGAAACCCTTATGCATGTCCTTAAAAGGAAAGGATAGAAGACACACTGATATGGATATTAAAGTTGCATTTAAATATTTTAACAAACCCTAATAAATAAATAAATAAAATACATTTAATAATTGAATTAATCCCTAAATCAAGTCAGCTCATTGAAGAAATTAAAATTAAAGTTTATTTTTAAAATCTAATTTAAAATTTAATTTATTACTAGGTCGACCCATAATTAATTTTTATGGAATATGTGTATAAATACCCTACATGCCATCACTCAAAGTACAATCAGACTGTGTTTTTGTTTGACGGACAATCCACTTGAGCGAACGCGAGTCGGATCTCCCTAGCTCAATGTGAGTCTAGAACAAATAGTACAGACTATAAACCACTTTCCTAGATCTAATTAAGGATCAAGTCACTAGATGTCTTACCTTAAGTTCGTAGTCCTTTCTCCTAGATGCTATTCCATGCCTCGCGGTTGTCAGATCTCAGCTGCAAGACCTGTCAAGACACATAGAACAATGCAAACGAGTAAAGAGCATCTATACAATAATAGATCTAAGTAAACTGTTAAGCAAGTAAACTACACAATAATATTGGTGGAAAGCGTTTATATTACTGTAAATAGGGAAAGTATATAGAAGAGAATGACTACAACCAGAGCTTAACGAAGCAGTCCTTCTCCATCCAAGCCAAATGCCATATCCTCCCAAGGAAGTGTGATTCTCTCAATGGATGAGTAGATATCTCTCAATGATGATTTCACCAGCATGTAGACACTATAGACTTCCTCCCCTTGGAGAGGGGTAGAGCTTCACTTATATAGGACTAAGTGGATAGGGTAGGTTGAGATATGGTAGGAGAGAGATAGGGGATCCTTTCAAGAGGTTAGGAACCGAGTGCCAGCTCTCCCAAGAGGTCAGGGATAAGGATCCATGTCAGCTAGCTTCGAGAATGGGCTCAATGAAGCTATTTTTTCCCATTAACTGACATCATCACACCCTACAAGAGAGCAAGATGTGACGTCGCAGGTTGCATGAGTGCATCCTGCGACGACCTCTCAAAACCTAGCATGAATGCAATGGAATCTCTTCCAAGTTAAGGACTTAGCCAAGGAAACCTTAGGGATGTATACATTGAGTCTCTTGATGGTAAGATTTTAGGAGTAACAGAATTCCCCCCAAAGCATGAAGCTATTGAAAAATTGGACAGGTGAAATGCTTTGACAGAAGGAATGGCAAAAGACTTGTCGGATGAAGGATGCTGCTACAGTACAACTGACTCTGAACTCACAGTCTCATATGACGTACAACATGGTTGCCGACCAATACAATGCAGATCCATGGTAGTAATGACCGACTGAACACAATCATGGCTACTAGACACAAGCGTAAATCCATGATGAGATGATAACACAACCACGACCAATTCAAATGTGGATCCGTGTGATATGACTCAATAAAAAATCCATCGCAACCTGGGTAAAACATGATTCCCCAGGGTCTTCAAGCTGAACCCACAATGATACAAATCTATCCATGTGATTACAAATGTCTTGACATCGAACATGGTAGAAACCACTTGATTACCGGTCATTGATGTATACCGTTAACAAGTGCGAGGGAAATCACCATTAACGTCAATGATCCCCAAGGTATCATAGTACATATCATCAAGCGTGAATAAATGAGCTAAAGTCGAACGCAAGATGAAATCTTTCGATCAAGAGTCAATGATGTAAACTCGTGTCGAAAGCGAGGTAACCTGCCATTGAGGCATGCAGGGCCAAGGTACTTGGTTGGTTTCTAGATTCAATCCTTGGATGATGTGTTGAAGTCGACAAGGATGAATCCGTCGAAGGAGGGCCATGATGAATCCTCCATCATTGACACGAAACACGACAAAGGATGTGTAGAGTGGATCAGATGGTACAGTAACATGTAAAACTGACTCGGAGTAGACCAACATGATAGAAGGCGTACTGATTGAAGGAATATTGGTCAATACTGAGAGGGGGGGTGAATCAATATTGTTAACTTTTTACCTTTTAACCACTTATTAAACTTTAATCAAAATATGGAATCAACAAGATACACAAAAACACAGAATTTATCGTGGAACCCCAATTGGGTAACCACCAACACTTTCTATACTACAAAATTATGTTTACAATAAGTTTTGCAAGCCACAACTTGCTGGAGACACCCATCCCCAAGTTTCTCAGCCACCACTGAAGGATGCACCCATACCCTAGTTTCTTCCTGCACCTACAAACAAGGATACACCAATACCCTAATTTTCCAGCCACTACTGGAAGGAGGCCAAGACCCCCCTTGCAGGCATGTAGCCTGCCCTAGCACCACCCTACCTCCCTTGCTTGATATTATTAATACTTCTCTGGTCTTCTTCAACTTCTGTCTCTTTCTATCTTGACTTGGTATCTGCCTTGCTACTACAAGGATCTTCACTGTCTTTTTACTTTGTTGGTCTCTGTCTTTTATTCTGCTCTCTTCTTCTGCTTGACTATGCACTCCCTGGTCTCTACCTCTTCTTACTGTAGCTTCTGCAAAAGTCTTCACTGGTTTCTTGCTAGTCTTTGTCTTCTGTTTTACTCTTGCTCTGCTTCAGATCTTCATCATTCCCCGGACACAGTTTTTTTTTATCTTTATACTGCTTCAGATCAGCATCATTATTTAACCATAGAGACTCTCTTTAATACTGGATCTTCATTATTTATGTATTCTTCAACAAACTCGACTACATAGCCATCTTCCTGCTTCTTAAATTCATTATCCATCCACAAAAGAGACACACATTTCAAATGACTTTGTTTTCTCAATATATATACCTCTCCAATAGTCATGTGTATTCTTTGGAAATAACACAACTCTTCAAAACAATGTGACCCTTTTAAAAACACGACTCTTCATTTAAAATCACTTTTAATTATATCTTTTTATTTAACCTCTTGCTCCAACAAAAGGTTAAATATTTCTTTATTTATTTTCAACAAGTTTCCCCCCTTTTTTTTTTAATTTTTAATTTTTATTTCTTATATCTTTTTATTTAACTTTTTACTCCAACAAAAAGGTTAAATACTTATTTCTTTCCAGCAACAAGTTTTCCTTTTTTTTTTTAATTTTCAATTTACACCTCTTATATATTTTTATTTAACTTTTTACTCCAACAAAAGGTTAAATATTTCTTTATTTCTTTCCAACAAGTTTTCCCCATTTTTTTAATTTTCAATTTACATCTCTTATATCCTTTTTATTTAACTTTTTACTTCAAAAAAAGGTTAAATATATCTTTACTCTCACGTGCTTTAACATATATTTTAATTATATGTTTAACATATAGAAAACCTGTTCATAATTTGAAGGTCATGTCTCTTCATTAAGACTTTAACTAACATCACGTCCTTATCTTTTATAAAACATCATGACTTTTCACAAGATGTACCTCTTTATGTTTTATAACATATCACTTAAGTCTTATATTTATTCTTAACAACATGCAACTTAATAAAGTATTACTCGTCATAAAACTTCATTGACTTCATAGTTGTGAAACTTAGCAAGGGATTCTAAACTATCGATCACTTCATATGTTTTATAACATATCACTTAATTCTTATATTGTTATTCTTAACAACATGCAAACTCAACATTTTTCTTGTTTTTGACAGGTTAATAACTTGCACGTGTGAACACTAGGAGAGGATCTGATCTCATGGTTGAATAGCCAGTTCATCAAAGAACATGATCATGCCATCTTTGGTTTTTACTGACACACACACACTCTTTGGTAGGCATTTGAAAATAGCCTTCCAACTTGTTTAATTTCAACACTTAGACAAAATTGTCAAACCCTAGTCATTACTATGCCAGGAGGCATTTTGGCAGACTCATATTTCACATGTGTGAACACCCATAGGAAAACTGCCTCCTTGGCTGGATAGCCAGTTCATCAATGAACATGTTCTATACTTTCTGATGAATTTATCATCACTCAGATAGGATTGGGTGGGCATTTCAAAATGCCTTTTCAACCTTGTGAATTTTACACAGTCAATTTTAGGACTTCCTCCAAAACTTATTCTGAGACCCCTTTTTAGTAGATCCATAACTTTGTCTCTAGACATGTTCAAGGAGAACTAAGGCCATGGTTAGATAGACAATCAAACATACTACAAGACCCCCATGTGCTGTGGGAATTTACTCTAACCCATAAATTAGGGCGGGCATCTTTCTGAGGTGATTTAGTCATTTTTGCTTGCTAGACCCCTGTTTTGGCAGGTCCATAACTTCTCCCTTAGGCACGTTCTAGAAAAAATGAAGACATGGCCAGGTAGGAAAAACAACAATCTACAAGAACCCGCTATGGTGCGGGCATTTATATTCTCCTATAAATTATGGCATGCATTTCCTTAAGACAGTTTTTACTAAATTTCCAATACTTAGTCATTTTCTTGTTTTTCACCAAATTGCCATATTTTTCCAAAATGATGTCAGATTGCTATAATAAATTCCTGGTAACTCCAGAACACCATCATGTGTTTTTCCGACCACATCACCATACATGCCATGTCATCACTACCAACCATGCCACATCATCATACATGCCATCCTTTGACTTTCACTGAGTTCACTCTTGCCATCATGTCCTTGGTTATTCCTTTGTCATCACTGAACTCCTTTTGACATCAATGAAAACCATATTCCGTATTGCCAACACTGACTACAGATAATGAATAGTGAGAGTATTCTTGAACATGGGCATGGCATGACTTGGCAGTATTGACACGATGAACACGACACCAATTCCTAGTGCAACTGATGATGGAAGCTTTCTTTGAATACTCAAAGGAGTAACAAGACTCAGGAAGTAAGTGAAACTCGAGGACAAACGGATGATCCAAGTACTGTATGCAAATGCAGATGAGTGCCATGTTCAAGAACGACTAGGTACTGCCATAGATAAAGGTGTAATACAAAAGCTTTCCTTTTTCCCCATCATGAACGATCAGTGCCTCATGTGTTTTTTACGAGCTTGATGAGGGTAACCAGATGCTCGGTATAGCTCATCTCATAGATGATTCCAATCCCAAAAAATTTCCGAACCTGGGATAGGAGGGGTTCGTCCCATGGCGGGCCCTTCAATGTGAAATTTTAACGAGTCCATAGAAGGTAAACTCGGTCGTCATTTCATGTTTAAAGAGTCTGAAAAGAACTAAAGAAGACTCCAACAGTCCTTTTTCGTAAAGTTAGCCTCATCGCCCAAAAAAGGGTAAAACAACGCGGGAGAGGACTCTTCCAGTCATGATCAGCTGGAGTATACCTTTTTCGTAAGTAGTGCCCCTTGGTCCAAAAAAGGGGTAAACTATCACGAGGAAACACTCATTCTAATCATTTACAGAGGTTATTGGTTATTAAGAGGTTATTGGTTATTAGCAGTGTGGGTATATTCATTGTGACTGTATTGCTACAGCATACAAGAAAGAATGGTTAGTGTTAAGATTAGCAATTGCTCCAAGAGGGGCAAAAGGAATGCTGAGAGCAAAATAGTACAATGGAAGGAAAAACAATTTGTTTCGTGGGCAAATAGGTTGCACCTCGAATAAACACGGAAACAAAAGCACAATTGAAGTATGAACCTTTGACTAAGTAATATAATCAAGTAAAGTAAATAATCAAGCTTGGTAGATACTTCCAATCCTGGCTCCCAAGTATCTCTTTCTCAATATACCCATGTATATCATGAGGATAAAAAGTGGTCTAACAATAGTAAATATGAACATATAGCAAGTTGGGTATAAGTTAGGATACATATAGATACATGTGTCAAATGTATCAACATGTTACAAGAATATACTAAAGTGATCTATGTTTCATGTTTCTTACACATTGCTTCGTGTCTCTTGTTCATGTCCTAGAGGTAAATTATATGCTTAGATGTTGCATATTTCAACAAAAAATACAGACAAGAGGGAATAGCAGCATTCAAAACTTCCATTGTACTTAGAGAGAGTCCTTTATATAAAACGTTAATTAATCACATAAATTAGTGCGTTGCTTTGAATAGCTTTCGCTTAAGTTAAAGTGAATCTTAGTACGAAAGATTGATCGATTACAAACATGTTATTTAATCTCAAAAGATGTGTTCATCCACCCAAAGTCCACTACTATAGAGCTAAGTGTCTTTATGATTTTTTTTCTTTTGGGTGCTTTTTTAAATTGAAATCTTTTACAATTATGAGACGTATAATTTTCCACCAATTATTATTGAAGGTAAATTTTAAATAATTGTTGAATAAAATGAAAGCAATAATTATATTTTTTTCTAAAGAACAACCTAAAGGGATCAAAAGATTTGAACCCGTGGCCTCCCAAACTTTAGGGGGGAGAGATCTCATGAGGATCAAAAACACTTGAGCTAACCCTTAGGTCTAAAGGCAATAATTTTATGTTTCTATGTTCAAAATATATTTATAACTTACATGTTTAGTTGAAAGTGGCACACAGCTCCACCATTTCTTATTGTTAACTAATATGCATACATTGACATATATTTATGCATACATTGACATATCTTGCTTTGAAAACTTGTTCTTTATGTTGATTAAGTTGTCATTGATGCCAACAGTGCCTGGTCATTGATGCCAACAGTTGAGTCTTGGTGCCCCTTCTAGAGCCCCCAAGGGTTAGTGTTTTGATTGTGGTTGTCTGTGTCAAGAGGAGACCTTTTGACTTTGTCCACGCCCAAGCTTGAAGACCTTGGACGCCTTGGGACAATGGCAAAAGCCTTGGGTACCCTTAACCTAGTTGAGTACATCTAAGTTGTATCTTGGTCCCATTTGAGTCCAGTGTCAAGTCCCTTACTCTTGGTTGTCTTATGGTTGATGGTCTCTTGATTGGTTGTTTGAATGATGTGGTAGTGTAGTCCTTGGAATCCCATACATAGTTGACCTATACCCTCACTCTTGCACTTGGTTATATCACCAATGACTTAGACAAATGCCCGCCAATGACTAAAAATATGAAGGATATGCCTGCAACCTTATAGACAAATGCCCACACTTATAAAGAAAAATGCCTGCCAATACTCCTAGAGAAAATGCCCACAAGCCCAAGAAGAAAATGCCTGCAGGCCTAAAGAAAGATGCCCACAAGCCTTATGGAGTGATGCCCACAGCTGGACTTGATAAGGTCATGAAACCTTTGAGATTGTCTTAAGTGCATGAGAAGTTTTGGACACATCTGGTTGCTTGTTGCTGATATTAATGATGGTCCATACTACCATTTAATGATGGGCTTGATGTCCATGAAAAGAACCTTAATTGAATAGAAGCCATTAAACTTACCCTGGACATCTTGATGATTATGAAGCCATTGGGTAATGAAACCCTTATGCATGTCCTTAAAAGGAAAGGATAGAAGACACACTGATATGGATATTAAAGTTGCATTTAAATATTTTAACAAACCCTAATAAATAAATAAATAAAATACATTTAATAATTGAATTAATCCCTAAATCAAGTGAGCTCATTGAATAAATTAAAATTAAAGTTTATTTTAACAATCTAATTTAAAATTTAATTTATTACTAGGTCGGTCCATAATTAATTTTTATGGAATATTTGTATAAACACCCTACATGCCCTCACTCAAAGTACAAACAAATCATCCTCTTCTCTGAAATTCAGACTGTGTTTTTGTTTGACGAACAATCCACTCGAGCGGATGCGAGCTGGATCTCCCTAGCTCAATGTGAGTCTAGAACAAATAGTATAGACTATAAACCACTTTCCTAGATCTAATTAAGGATCAAGTCACTAGATGTCTTACCTTAAGTTCGTAGTTCTTTCTCCTGGATGCTGTTCCACGCCTTGCGGTCGTCAAATCTCAACTGCAAGACCTGTCAAGACACATAGAACAATGCAAATGAGTAAAGAGCATCTATACAATAATAGATCTAAGTAAACAGTTAAGCAGGTAAACTACACAACATTATCAACACAACAATATTGATGGAAAGCGTTTACATTACTATAAATAGGGAAAGTACATAGAAGAGAATGACTACAACTAGAGCTTAACGAAGCAGTCCTTCTCCATCCAAGCCAAATGCCATATCCTCCCAAGGAAGTGTGAGTCTCTCAATGGATGAGTAGAGATCTCTCAATGATGATTTCACCAGCATGTAGACACTATAGACTTCCTCCCCTTGGAGAGGGGTAGATCTTCACTTATATAGGACTAAGTGGATAGGGTATGGATAGGGTAGGTTGAGATATGGTAGGAGAGATATAGGGGATCCTTCCAAGAGGTTAGAAACCTAGTGCCAACTCTCCCAAGAGGTTAGGGATAAGGATCCATGTCAGCTAGCTTCGAGAATGGGCTCGAAGAAGCTATTTTTTCCCATTAACTGACATCATCGCACCCTGCAAGAGAGCAAGATGTGACGTCGCAGGTTGCATGAGTGCATCCTGCGATGACCTCTCAAAACCTAGCATGAATGCAATGGCATCTCTTCCAAGTTAATGACTTAGCTAAGGAAACCTTAGGGATGTATACACTGAGTCTCTTGATGGTAAGATTTTAAGAGTAACAGAATGCCCCCCAAAGAATGAAGCTGTTGAAAAATTGGACAGGTGAAATGCTTTGATAGAAGGAATGGAAAAAGACTTGTCGGATGAAGGACGCTGCTGCAGTACAACTGAATCTGAACTCACAGTCTCATATGACGTACAACATGGCTGCCGACCAATACAATGTAGATCCATGGTAGTAATGACCGACTGAACACAATCATGGCTACTAGACACAAGCGTAGATCAATGATGAGATGATAACACAACCACGACCAATTCAAATGTGGATTCATGTGATATGACTCAATACAAAATCCATCGCAACTTGGGTAAAACATGACTCCCCAAGGTCTTCAAGCTGAACCTGCAATGATACGAATCTATCCACGTGATTACAAATGTCTTGACGTCGAACATGGTAGAAACCACTTGATTACCGTCACTGATGTATACCATTAACAAGTGTGAGGGAAATCACCATTAATGTCAATGATCCCCAAGGTATCACAGTACATATCATCAAGCGTGAATAAATGAGCTAAATTCGAACGCAAGATGAAATCTTTCGATCAAGAGTCAATGATGTAAACTCATGTCGAAAGCGAGGTAACCTGCCATTGAGGCATGCAGGGCCAAGGTACTTGGTTGGTTTCTAGATTCAATCCTTGGATGATGTGTTGAAGTCGACAAGGATGAATCTGTCAAAGGACGGCCATGATGATTCCCCCATCATCGACACGAAATGCAACAAAGGATGTGTAGAGTGGATCGGATGGTAGAGTAACATGTAAGACTGACTCGGAGTAGACCGACATGATAGAATGTGTACTGACTGCAGATAATGAATAGTGAGAGTATTCTTGAACATGGGCATGGCATGACTTGGAAGTATTGACACAATGAACACGACACCAATTCCTAATGCAACTGATGATGGAAGCTTTCTTTGAATACTCAAAGGAGTAACAAGACTCGGGAAGTAAGTGAAACTTGAGAACAAACGGATGATCCAAGTACTGTATGCAAATGCAGATGAGTGCCATGTTCAAGAACGACTAGGTACTACCACAGATAAAGGTGTAATACAAAAGCTTTCCTTTTTCCCCATCATGAACGATGAGTGCCTCGTGTGTTTTTTACGAGCTTGATGAGGGTAACTAGATGCTCGGTATAGCTCATCTCATAGATGAGTCCAATCCAAAATATTTTCCGAACCTAGGATAGGAGGGGTTCGTCCCATGGCGGGCCCTTCAATGTGAAATTTTAACGAGTCCATAGAAGGTAAACTCGGTCATCATTTCATGTTTAGAGAGTCTGAAAAGAACTAAAGAAGACTCCAATGGTCCTTTTTCATAAAGTTAGCCTCATCGCCCGAAAAAGGGTAAAACAACGCGGGAGAGGACTCTTCCAGTCATGATCAAATGGAGTATACCTTTTTCGTAAGTAGTGCCCCTTGGTCCAAAAAAGGGGTAAACTATCACGAGGAATACGACCATTCAAATTCTTTAACAAGCATGAATGCAACAAGTTCGCTTGGCAATCTTTTCGTATTTCGAGAGCCTAAAAAGAGCTTAAAGATAGACTCCGGGGGGGTCCTTTTCCGTAGGAGTTTAACGAGCCCGAAAAAGTGATAAATCGTAACTCGGTAACATATTCTCATAGTTTAAAGAGCACGAGAAAGAACAAATAGTAAGCTCATTAACATTAAATAATTACAATCTAATGCATGAAAAGATAACGACAAAATACACAAGGGGTGTTCATACCTAAGATGATTGTTCCAATGTGAAAATGGCATAAAAAGACACTTAATGACTTCTGCACACTCGGAAACTAGGTCAAATAGTAAACCAAGAGTTCAAATGTAATAAAACGATCCAAACCATAGCAAATGACCTAAAGGCATCAAATATTTGAAAAAAGAATATTCCTTTTTGTTTATAAATAGAAAAATAGGTCAAATAGAGTCATCATTGTTTCATTTGCCAAATTTGGGAGGAGAAGTGCCATTTGGAGCCAAAAATTCACTTGTCAATTCCGGGAGCTACGAGCGACCATTTCACCCACCGTCCAGAGCAGGTAACTCTAAAATTCATCTAGCATAATTGTAGTGGTTTACATTTTTTTATTTTGGTTCATTTTTTTGGGTTTTGAGTGGATGTTTTGAGGGCTATTGTTTCCTCGGGTCATCGCAAGTGGCCTTTACGGGAACTGCAATGAACCTGGGTCGTTGCAAATCCCATAAAGGTGGACTGCGACGATGTCGTACTGTCATAATTGATGGAGTGCGACGACGGAAACGTCCATCCCAACCATCAAACCTAGCCCAAAAAATGACCTTTCAGTGGTTGAAGTGAGTACTAACAATGTTTAAACTCTACTTTTGGCAGGTTACAAGCAGCCAAAATGGTCTTAGAGTGGCGTGAACGGGAGCATGAGGTAGATGATATGCAAATTGCAAATGATCCATTATGTGTGATAGCGCTGAGGAACTATGGTCTACTAAAGTTCTTCGAGATCCAGGGCATGAGAGCCCAAATCCCCCTGCTGACGCATATGCTTATATGTTGGGATGCGGCTCAACAGTATTTTGTGATCGGTAAGCATGTACTTACCATAGATGTCGAGGACATCTAATTTTTGACTGGATTGTCCCGGAGGGGGGACAATGTGCTTCTTACTGGATCACAGGGAAGTGATCGGACCATAGACGACATGATCCTACAACATTGTACTCCTCACTTGCGTGCTTCTAGTGGAAGATTCCCATAAAAGACGTGCGAGAGAGTCTGTTGTGTGCCATTCTCTTCACCATCATGAGGATAGGAGGGAGTCAAGCTCCTCACTTGGCTACTCGGACTCAGATGCTATATGCGGAGGACTTTATGTCTCTGAAGATCTTCAACTGGTGCGAGGGACTCCTTGCGAACATGCGAGCTCAGATGACCAAGTGTCGGTGGGGAGAGCTCAAACAGTTCGGTTACGGGTCGATAGTGATCTCGCTCCTATTGGAGCAGGTTCCCCTCTTTCGCCCTCAGGTACCGTTGGATGATAGGGATCCTAGGGATCCTCACATGTCTAGATGGACAAAGGTGATGGCACGACATAGAGGGGGCCCCATCATCGCATATGGTACTGAGTTCTTCACCTGGCTCAAGGGCCAGTTGCTTATGGTAGAGGATTACCCGTACAGTGGTACAGACTATAGAGATTACCTAGACTTGGTACTGCCCGAGGGAGCAGCATGGGGAGACATAGGTAAGAACAATAACCCTTGTAGTTTTAAGTTTTGTGCATTTATGATTTTTTTGTTATAGTGCTGACGAATTAACAACATGTGTGTGCAGATGTGGGCTCCGTATGACCAGTAGGAGTCTCTATTCTTACAAGGAGAGAGAGAGGAGAGGGAGCAGTCATGGCTCCATCCGTACATGCTGCCATCGCAGAGATGGATGGTGTCTACGCGAACCTGAGTGGGTTGACGTTAGACGTTCCATAGCTGTTGGTAGATGAGTGACCACGGCCCATGCAGGTGTATACGGTTGGAGCATCTGCATGCTTCAATGCGCTGCTTCGCAGGGTCGTGAGAGTAGCTGACTGTTTCCATACTCAGCAGGCTAGAGTTGTTAGACCTAGGGGTGTACGGGCCAGGTGCTAGGCCTTATGTTGTTACCATGTATGTACTGAGAGCTTAGAAGCCTCATATTTTTGTACTTACTGAAAGCTACGAGGCTTCAGATTTTGTAGAGACTCACTGAAAGCCATCGTGCTTCAGATTTTGTACCAGCACTACTTTTTATGATGATATATAATATACAAACATTTCGACAGTTTATACATTATGTGTTTCAAATGGATGAATGATGTGATGTTGTTTATATGTTTTCTTATCAAATGAGTTATTTACATGTCATGTCTACTTTTAACAGTTCATGAATATGCTTATGTGTGTGCAATGTACCAATCTAAGATGAAGTTGTCCATGGAGTCGGAAATTGTGTTCACGTCTCGTGGAATGTGCATGTACTGAATGGAATCGAAGGACCTTTCCAGAAGATGGACTCGTCTATAGAGACGGAGTATGGTGGGATTGCGGATGGGGTAGAATCGGTTAAGATGAGAGACCACTAGTTGAGAATCCAAATGGATGACAACGTGGTCTATACCCAAATAAATAGCGTCAGTTAGGGTTCCAATGACTGCTTGATACTCTGCAGCATTGTTGGTCGCGAAGCGTAGACACATTCGCCCTGAGCTGATAAGCTTGGAAGTAGGTGAATAGAGAACACAGGCTGCTGAAGCAAGGTTGCGGGTATGTCGATTGGCGCCGTCCGTGAATCCGTAATAGGTTTCCATTTGCACACATAGACAGAACATGGTATAAGAAACGAAACAAGTCCTAAACACGCAAGAATCAAAGTGTCACACCACACAAAAAAAACACACACACGTCATGTACAGTCTATACAAAGGTACTTATGCGTGAAGGACTCAGGCATAGTACCTCTTCAGGTAGAGCTCGTTATGGGGCTCACCCAAATATATCCCATCGTAGTCTTCATGCTCATAAGCTCCCTTCTCTAAGACTCATTTCACTATGTAAGGTCCATGCTACATGGACTCAAACTTTCCTGCCCCCAGCTTATCATGTTTTTAGTCGTATGTGAGGACCAAATCTCCTTCATTGTAGGCGCAAGGTTCTACCGACTTGTCGTATTGTGCTTTGATGCGTCTCTTATGAGCCTTGTTGGCGAGAGCAGCATCTCAACGAGTCTTGTCGAGCTTATCTAGGTAGAGGAAACATTATTCCTCGGTAGTAGTGTTTGGGAGAAGTTCGATGGCAAGCTTGAGGGATGGAATCTCGCACTCAATAGGAAGGACCGCCTCCAATCCATACACTAGTTGGAAGGGAGCAAATCCAGTGGCAGTTTTAATGGAAGTTCGATAAGCCCATAGTGCAGAGAAGAGCATATTATGCCAATTGGACTTGTGCATACCCACCATGTGTTGGACCATAGTTTTCAAGAATTTGTTAATGGCCTCGACCTGTCCGTTTGATTGTGGGTAGTATGGTGTTGAGTTTTCATGGCGAAAACCCAATCTATCACTCAACTCGTCAACCATGTGGTTCGTAAAGTGAGAACCATGGTCGGTAACTATCGCTTGAGGAACTCCAAACTACGCTATGACATGATTGAACATGAAGAGTGCGAAGGTCTTGCCATCATTCGTGTATGTAGGCATTGCCTTGGCCCACTTTGTAAAGTAGTCCACAGCTATAATGATGTAACTATGACCCCCGACCGAGGTAGGCTTACAATGCATGATATCCATGCCCCATTTAGTGAAGGGGCCAATGGCAATAACCAAGTGTAACGGGGCGGCGTGAGTGCGCTTTTTCGTATGAAAATGTTGACATGGAGGACATTTTTTTACTGCCTCAATACAATCTTTAAAGATAGTGGGCCAATAATATCCCACGTGAAGAATCTTCTTGGCTATAGCCATCCCATAGAAATGACTTCCACAAGCCTTGGCGTGACAGTCATTTAGGACGATTCCAGCCTCATCATGAGTTAGAAAGTGTCGAAGAATAGAATCACACCATGATAGTACAAGGTATCACTAATGATCAGGTAATACTTTGCATGGTGGCGTATGCGACAACGGTCGTCACAAGACAACTGAGGGCTGAAACATTGGGTTTGAAGATATAATTTGATATCTCTATACCATGGGTCAGACATACTGATAAGGAACAATGAATCATCTGGAAAGGAGTCATTGGGCTCAGATTCTACATCAATACGGGGGAGGTCGCAGATAAGCTTAGCAAACACCAAAGACTTTTTAGACTTGGATTTTTCAAAAAGAAGATCGAATTCTTGCAGTATCACGATCCAACATGAATACTTGCCCCCAAGCACTTGACATGTCAGAACGTGGTACATGGGGTTCAAATCGGCAATGATGGTGGTGGTGCGAAGCAAAATGTAATGTCAGAACTTCTGCATGGCTATGACAGTCGCGAGAGCGAGCTTCTCAACATGTGAATACTGGATTTCAGTGTCAATGAGACCTTTACTGGTATAATATATCACATGTTCTTGGGCGTTTTGATCTTCCTGCACCAAAACCATGGTGATAGTGGTGTCGGAAGCAGTGAGGTATAAAATGTAATCTCGATAGTAATTCGATGGTTGGAGCACAGGGGCATGTTTCAAACTATCAAAATATTGTTGAGCTTGGTCATCCCAAATGAACAAGATGTTTTTCTTCATCAATCTCATGTAACCCTGCGTCTTTTGCGCGAAATTACAAACGAAGCACCGTAAATAAGTCGCTCTTCCTTGCAAACTCTGAAGTTCCATAATATTAGTTGGAGGTGGGAGGGCGACGATGGCTTCCACCTTCGAGGGATCAATTCGGATCCCATCTTTCGAGACGATAAACCCTAGGAGGCGTCCTGACTTGACATAGAAAATACACTTATGAGGATTCAGATGGATACTGTACCACCTGCATCTGAGGAAAATGACCGTCAGATGATCAATGTGGAACTCACGCTACTTTGAATGGGCAGGGAGATCGTCCAAGTAGGGTTCCACAAAGTCCTTCACATCATGGAAGGCGTACGACATGGCCCGTTGAAAAGTGGCTCTAGCGTTTTTAAGACCAAACAGAAGTTTGCGATATGCAAACGTTCCCCAAGGGAAGATGAAAGCAGTCTTTTGTTGTTCGGTGGGGTGGATCTCAATCTGGTTGTATCCGAAAAATCCATCCATAAATGAGAAAATGACACTTACAGCACAATTGTCGATAATCTGGTCAATAAAGGGAGTTAGGTAGTTATCCTTGGGACAAGCTTTGTGAGATCCCAATAATCGACACAGACGCGAATGGTACCCTGTTTTTTAGTAACAGGGACAACGTTTGAGACACATTCTATCAATGGGACAGGGTAGATGAAGCCGACATTCAAGAGTTTCTCAATCTCTGCCTTGATTGCCGCAGTCTTCCGAGGGTTTATTGGTCGCAACTTTTGGCGGACGGGTTTGATGTCGTGATAGGTTTTGATTTCGTGCAAAACAATGGTGGGGTCTATCCCAGGCATCTCCTCGTAGGTCCAAATGAATACGTCTCGAAATCACTTGAATAAGGCTGTAAAGGAAATGAATTCTCCAGGGGAACACTTCCAGCCTAACTGGATGTGTTCCACTACACCAGGTGTAACCGAAATGTCAATCAAAGTGGTAGGCTCAATGTTGGCTAGGTTTCCTTCGGAATCCATTTGACATGTGAATATCAAGGACTGAGAGCAAGAATAGACATCCGGTGTAACGATGGTGCGAATGCTGTTCTTGACAGTATCTAAAACGAGAAGGAAAGACGAATGATGATGGAGGTCTTCCCACGGAGGATCATCCGCACTCATGATTTCCATAATGGACTCATCGGAATGAAAAGTCTGCAGGAGGGGGTCATATGATGTTCACTGCAGAGAATGAGGAGTGGATTCCACAGCTAAGTGATCATCCGGTGCTGACTGGACAGCCTCGTATACAAGTTCAGCGGGTGATAGAGGCATAATGTCTCCAATCAGGTGTTTGGTGGCTTCATCAAGTACAAGCCATGAATCCGTGGAGTTGGGAATGGATGAGATCTGTGAGGAGATCATGTTCACTGTAGAAACATGATTTGGGGGATACGAAGTAGGAAAAACGCCCATAAGGGATGAGTCCTTAAGGAGGCCAACCCCCACGCTCTCATACTGATGTGAAGATTGTCCAATGGATGGAATGTTATCGCCCGGGTGAGTAGCGGTGTTAGGTGTGCAGAAATCTAGTTGGTCGACTGTGACAATTCAGCCTTGATGGGGGAATTGTACTATGCGGAAGACTGATGATGCGACCGCAATCATGGCGTAAAACCAATTACAACCAAGCATAATGTTATAATCTAACGGGGTAGCAACCACCTCCACGTTAAGGGTTGCGGTCTTTCCCCCCACCTCGACTACTAAAGCTTGTAACAGCCCATGAGGTTGAAATCCACGTCCGTCGAAGGCTCTCAAAGTGTTAGGAAAACGGTTCAAATCGGGAGAGCCTATGGCTCTCCAACATGAGATCAACATGACTGAAGTAGAGGCACCTTCGTACAAAACGGTACGATGGATTATCTTCCCAGCAATGTTTGTGGCTACTTGAAATGCCAGCTGATGGGAGAGCCTTGGTTTGAAGTATTCCAACTAGAACATAATGGTATTCGATGAATCCGGGTCTACTGCACCGATGGTAGTGAGGAGAGTCTTACGCTGATTAGGTCATTTTTGCAAGACCTCGAGTGTCGTCATAGCACAAGGAGCTTGTGCTAGGTCCTCTACAATGTTGTAGTTTTGAGCAGCTCGAGCATTCGGATTGAAAACTGCTTTTCTAATCGTGCTCTTGGGCGGACGCAACGTTGACTTGAGAGAAGGCTTCTCAATGGTGAGAGAAGCATCCGGTACGGTGATGTCAGGCATTGAAGTGGAAGATTTTTCATTATTACTTCCAACGGGTTCCTTAGCGGGAACAGATTCATACGAACGAGAATGGGTGTTCAAGTTGATGGTCTCGCTACGCATCATGAGAACATGTGCGGTGGTGGATGCTTCTCCCTAGGAAGGAGAAGTGTGAGCAATCAACTGCTGATTTTGAGCAGGGAAGGGATCATTGAGAACTGCAGGTGTGGGTTTTCCCTTAAGAAACTTTTGAACTTCGTCTCTATGGGGACACTCCTTAGAAAAGTGGTCATCACCACACAGTAGACAAGGATACTTTAACTTCCTTTTTTGTTTGGTGTCATCAGGGGTGCTCTTATGTTCCTGCTGGGTGGAATATTTCTTAGGTTTCCCTTTGTTCTTCTTATTACCACCAGACTTTTGAGGTGAAACTGATGAAACAAAATTCACTTCTTAGGTGATAGAAGGAGTGAATGATTTGGTGGTGCCGTGACCAGCCTGTGTTGGTGATGGGGAAGAACCCTGGGGGTTCGACAAACCAACAGTTTGAGAAGAATACTGGGAGTTAAGGGATCCAATGATGCCATCAGCTTGGGGTCCCTTGGGTGGTTTCGCGGGGTCGTAAGTGTTGCAGGGCGCATAAGGAAGAATATCAAACAATGTGTCGGACTAAGCATAGACTAAGTCTAGTAAGTGGGCACGTGCAATGGATTTTTCCTCAGTGACAATGCCGCCCATGGAAACATCTCGTGCTATGGTAGGTATGAGAGACTTCGTAAACCAGCCTGCTAGGAGTTGATCTGGAATAGGAGCCTTAATAAGACATCGTCTCCTTCGCCACTCAAGTATATGATCTGAGATGTGAGTGGCGGTATTCTGACGAAGCTGTTAGGATATTTAAACACTTAGGAGTTAGTTAAAATAAACTTGTGTAATATATCCGTTAGGGATAGTGTGTTTCTTTAGTATGCATTTGTAAATACTTAATCCGACGGTCATGATATGTTCCCGACATAGAGTGATCCGACGACTCAACTTTTCTTAGATCAAACCTAACCTTGATCTGTGGCTTAACACCTGATTGGTCCATGATCTCTATTTAAAGAGCATGGAAGGTCTTTGTTTAGTTGATCGATTATGAGAAGCTCATTTGTAACTTTCTTTCTTTGTATAATAAATTGTCCCGTAGAAGCTATTTGGCTGGGGCCATGGAGTGTTTCCCTCAAGAGGGTTTAAACCACGTCAAAACATCGGTGTGTTGATCTGTGATCTGTTTGTGTGAAGTGATTGCTCTTGGTGTTCGATCATTTAGTAGTACCTTGTGTACCCGAACATGGTATCAGAGATTTTATGAAGAGTCGCTTCCGGTTATGATCTAGATCTTGAACTATTGTTGCTGAAAATTGAAAGGGTTTATGTTTCTGGTATTTCTGTGCATTTCTGGGCTGTGGGAGGTGTTCCATTGCGTCCGAAGCGTCGTTTCCATAGGGAAATAGTTTCCTTTGATCGAAAACGGTTCTCGGTTGCTCCAGAAACACATATTTCATCAGATCTGAAAGTATAATGTTACAGTGACGTATTTTTTTATTTTCTATTTTTAAAAGAAAAAAAATCTCATATTTTATCATTTTTTTTTGGTTCGGATTGTTGCTTTCCCGCCTGCGTATGCTCTTTTCCATACACCTTGAGCGATCTCAGCAAATCAGAAACAAAAAGGGAAAGGGTTTTTCTCGACTGCGTATGCTCTTTGCCATGCACCTTGCGCGATCTCGGAAAATCAGAAACAGAGAGAAAACGTAGACTTTCCGGGCAAGCTAACGAGATCTAACTCCACAAGTGTGGAATTTTTTTTTTTGTTTCGATTTGTGGTGTGTTTTGCAGGAAAAAGGGCAAGCATGCAAATCGAGCAAGAAGAGTAAAATAAATAAATAAAGGAAAAAAAAACCCCTTCCTCATTCCCATATTTTACATACCTTTTAATCTAACTCACTTGATTCAAAGTTGCTTTATCCTTAATAGGTCTTGAGTTCAAGTCTTAGGAAGTTACTTTTAAAAGAAAAAGTGCATGCAATTTATATTTTCAAGTTACTTTATTGTAAAAGTGCATCTCACTTAAATAATAAAAAATAAAAATACAAGTGAGTCACTTAAGTTTTTTTTATTGTTGCACTATTTAAAAGTAATATCATTGTAAAAGTGAAATCACTTATTTTACAAAAGTGGTTCACTTAAAGCAACTTTCTTGTAAAGTGATTGTTAAAAGGTTCATCTTGGGAAGAGGGGGGTTCTTTTTTTGCTGGACATTCTCTAGCTGCCACGTCATTATTGGGGACATCTTCAATAGTTTCTTTGTTCAAGCATAACTTCATCATACAGAGTCAGTTTTCAGTGCCATTTTTTTTAAACCACCTATTTTTTCGAGCTCTTTGCATCCAGACTATTGGTTTCTGCTTTTACAACCATTAATTTACAAATATGTCCGTCCCTTGTGATATTCTACTTAATAGTTTCAACTATTTCTCATGGAAATCTCGTATAGAGGATGTTCTACGAAGTAGGGGACTTTTCAAAATTACCTCAGGGAAAGAAACCGAACCCACTGATGATGATAAGAAAATAAAATGAGCAAATAGATGTGACGAATCTTGTAGATTGATTGGGATGTCAATCTCTACTGATTTGCGATTCCACATATCTGGAATTGATGAACCTGATGCTGCTTGGGACAAGTTGGAATCCGTGTTTGGTAAACACAATGAAATTCGAGGTCACCAACTTGAAAATGAGTTGATTTCTTTAAATCCAAGTGACTTTTCATGCATTCAAGATTATTTATCTAAGTACAAAACTCTTAAACTCTTATGTGCAGAATGTAAGATTAAGAGGGAAGACAAACAATGCATTTATCATATTCTTTCCAAACTTAGACCTGCATATTCTATTTTTGTATCTACATTTTACTCCATGAAAGAATCCTTGAATGCAGCTAGCTATCAAGAGCCTAGTCTTGAATCCTTTTGTGATTCCTTGATTAGAGAGCAAGATAAACTCATTCATCTTGGAATAATCAACAATACAGATACATTTGGGAAAGCCTTATTGTCCCAACAGAAAGAAAAATCCAAGCCTCCCAAGAAACAAAATTTTCACAATAATAAGTCAAACAAGGGTCCAAAACCCTCTCAGTCAGCTCCTTCTTTAAAAAATGACAAAGGATCCAAGCCAAAAGGAAAGAAGACTGAGCGTCATTGCAACTATTGTGGAAAAGATAATCATGATGAATCTAAGTGTTTCAAGAAGATGGCAGCCTTAGAAGCAGCAATGAAGAAGCACCACATCAGCCTAGATTCGCCTTCAGAATCTGCCTCTCATGGACATGCACTTTGTGCTTTTGGTTATTCTTATAATGCATCTTCTTCTTCTACTTCAAATGAATGGCTCATTGATTCTGGAGCATCTTATCATATGGCTAAGGATCAAGCCATCTTTTCTACTATGCATGAATGTAACACCAAACAAATATTTGTTGGTGATGATAGATCTCTAAGTGTTGTAGGAGCTAGAACAGTTCTAGTAGATAATGGTCATTTTAGTGATGTACTATGTGTTCCAAGAATTTCCTGCAATTTGTTATCAGTCTATCAGATCACTCATTCTGGTGAAAGTAAAACTGTGACCTTTACACCTCACCAAGTTGTAATCAAGGATTTTAAAGATCCTCAATAGGTCCTAGCTACCAGAATTGTTGATGATATTACCAGGTTGTACAAGTTTAACAACTTTGGGTCATCACCTTTCCCTTCAGTTTGTGTTGCTCATAGTGATAACTTGAGCAAACTTTGGCATAAGCGATTTTGCCACTTAAATTATCGCTCATTGCAACAACTATGTAAAGACAATATGGTGACAGGTCTTTCAATGGTATCTTGCAAGGATGGTGTTTGTTTCGGTTGTGTACTCGAAAAACATCATCGGGACAGTTTTGACAAACGTGCCTCTTGGCACGCCTCGGTTCCCTTGGAGCTTGTGCATAGTGACTTGTGTGGTCCTCTTCCATCTGCTTCCTTTTCTGGTTTCAAATATTTCTTAACTTTCATTGATGATTACACCAGACGCACTTGGGTTTATTTCCTAAAACTTAAGAGCGAAGTATTTAACATGTTGTTGGCCTACAAGGACCTTGTTGAAAAACAATCTGGTCATCAAATTATTAAGTTAAGATCTGACAATGGAGGAGAATATGTTAACAAAAAGTTCACTACTTTCTGCACTGAACAAGGCATCCAACAATAGCACACTGTTCCATATACACCACAACAAAATGGTGTAGCTGAGCGGAAGAACCGCACCTTAAAAGAAATGGCTAATTGTATGATCCAATCTAAGGGACTAAGTCTTCAATTTTGGGCTGAAGCCATAAATTGTGCAAATTACATAGTTAATCACACCCCCACTAAAGCATTACAAGGTATAACACCAGAAGAAGCATGGAGTAAAACTAAACATGATGTAAGTCACTTTCGTTTGTTTGGTAGTGAAGCATGGGCTCACATTCCGGATGAAAAACGGAAAGCATTGCAGCCTAAAAGTGAAAAGTGCATATTTGTTGGATATTCTGAAGATGTAAAAGGTTATAGACTTCTTCAACCACATTCTCATGATATAATCATTAGAAGAGATGTTAAATTTGATGAAAATCTCTTGGCTTGCGAGCCTAATTCGACAATTGTGCCATCTTTGGCATGCGAGCCTGATTTGGTGTTTGTGCCTTCTTCTTCTTCTTCCAACTTCCTTGACAGGTTTCCAACTCCAGTTTTTGATGATAACAGTGAGGATGAAAATCCACCTCCGCCTACTCATGTTCCTCCAGTTGCACCAACACAAGTGCTTCCTCGATGGGTCCGTTCAACATGTGAAGCAGCTGGTGATCTTGCCGGTGATCCTAGAGCTCAACGTCGAACACGTTCTCAGTTTCAGCGAGCCTCTTCTCTTTTGGCTCAAGTTTCCGAGAATCATGATCCAGAAACTTTTGTAGAAGCTTCAGGGAATCCAGATTGGGATGCATCCATGGATGAAGAATATCATTTCTTAATGGTGAACGATACTTGGGATCTTGTACCTCTTCCAAAAGGAAGAAAACGTGTCAGATGTAAATGGGTCTACAGAAATAAGTATGCATCAGATGGAAGTGTTGAAAGACTTAAGGCAAGGTTAGTTTCCAAATGTTTTTCCCAAGTTGAAGGGATTGACTACAATGAAACCTTTGCTCCCGTCACAAAAATGAACTCCATCCGCCTTGTTCTTTCCCTTGCAGCCTTACACAATTGGGAAGTCCATCAAATGGATGTCAAGTCTGCCTTCTTACATGGTGATTTACAGGAAGAAATTTACATGGAACAACCTCTTGGCTATGTTCAGAATAACTCTAGCCTTGTCTGTCACCTTAAAAAATCCTTATATGGCCTTAAGCAAGCTCCTAGAGCTTGGTATGCCAAAATGGATAACTTTCTCCCTTACATTGGTTTTTCTAGATGCCATTCTGACCCTAATGTCTATACCAAGAAAGTAGGAAACCATCTCATCATACTTGTTCTATATGTTGATGACCTTATTCTTACTGGTAGTGACCTGAAGCTTATAACCCATGTGAAATCCAGTCTTAAATTTTTTTTTGAAATGTCAGACTTAGGACATTTGCATTATTTTCTTAGTCTCCAAGTCTTGTAAACCAAAGAAGGAATCTTTCTTTCTCAGTCTAAGTATGCTTGTGACCTTCTTCGTCGCTTTCACATGGAAGATTGTACACCGGCCCCTTCTCCCTTTTAGCCTGGAGTCAAACTTTCTGCCACTTGTAGTTCACTTGAAGTCAATGCCACCTTATATCGTCAGCTTGTTGGTAGTCTCTTATACTTGACTCATTCCCGTCCTAACATTTCCTTTTCTATTGGTCGTGTTGTCTGTTATATGCAGACACCTCATGAAAGTCACTGGAAAGCAGCTAAAAGAATACTTCGATATATTCGAGGTACATTTCAGTTTGGGATTCATTACAGTACAGGGGGGAAACCTTTGTTGGTTGGTTTCACTGATTCATATTAGGACGACGATCCTGATGATCGAAAGTCTACTGCAGGTTATGTTTTGAGTTTGGGATCTGGACCTATTACTTGGGCTTGTAAGAAACAACAAGCTCTTGCTCTTTCTTCAACAGAGGCAGAATATCGAGCAACAGTTAATGCTAGTCAGGAAGCTTTATGGCTTTGACAGATACTTTTAGAGTTTGGATTCGAGCAGCAGCAGCCTACTCCACTTTGGTGCGACAATCAAAGTGCCATCAAGTTTTCCAAAGATCCAGTTCTACATCAACGCAGCAAACACATTGAGCTACATATAAACTTCATCAGAAATCTTGTTCATGATCGTGTTCTTGAAGTGCTCTTTTTCCCTACAGATGATCAAGTTGCAGACATCTTCACCAAGTCTCTTACAGAAGCGAAGTTTTCTAAACTTTGATCTATGTTAGCAGTTCAAGAACTTGTCATTAAGGGGGGATAGGCTCTAATGCCTCCTTCCTTCTCCTAATAGTGTCACTTTTGTAAATCTTTCAATCCTATCCCAAGTTGTTCTTAAGGGGGGATGTTAGGATATTTAGACACTTAGGAGTTAGTTAAGATCAACTTGTGTAATATATCCGTTAGGGATAGTGTGTTTCTTTAGTATGCATTTGTAAATACTTAATCCGACGGTCACGATATGTTCCCAACACAGAGTGATCCGACGGCTCAATTTCTCTTAGATCAAACCTAACCTTGATCCATGGCTTAACACCCGATTGGTCCATGATCTCTATTTAAAGAGCATGGAGGATCATTGTTTAGTTGATCGATTATGAGAAGCTCATTTGTAACTTTCTTTCTTTGCATAATAAATTGTCCCGTAGAAGCTATTTAGCCGGGGCCGTGGAGTGTTTCCCTCAAGAGGGTTTAAACCACGTCAAAACATCGGTGTGTTGATCTGTGATCTATTTGTCTGAAGTGGTTGCTCTTGGTGTTCAGTCCTTTGGTAGTACCTTGTGTACCCGAACAAAAGCGAGGTTAAAAGCTCGGTACCAGTGTCGTACCATATAGGCAGATGGAAATGAGTCAAAAAGTTCATAGCAAGAGAACCAAAATAGGGAAAAGAATGGGGTGGTAGTTCGATATACCACTTGGTAGCCGAACCGGTGAGAGTCCTTTGAAACAATCTAAGACGGATCGAATCGTTCATCAGGGAGTTGGATGAACACCATAAGTGGTATGCCATCACGTGATTTTTAGGATCCTCACCCGGCTTACCATTTAATTTCGGGATATCTGACGGAAGTTTCACTGGAATGGGTGGCCAATTAGTTCCGTGGTAAATAGGATCATTGGTCAAGTGAGACAGGTCAGGTAGATCCAAAGTAGCCAAAAAGGGCAGTTGCGGGTTAGGCTGCGAGCATTGATAGTACGGATAAGGTGTGTAAGGACCAACGGGACCTTGTGTCTACTCACCATAATGTGTTCCAGGAGGAAACTGGCCATAGGGGTGCGGTCCGCCTATACCAAATGAAGGTCCACCACCATACTAAGGTGGTCCATTACCATACTAAGATTTCCCATTACCATAAGGTGGGAGCCCGCCTCCGCCGCCAGGAGGGGGTGGGCCGCCTCCAAATTGTGGAGGTTCACCACCATCGCCAGGGTAGGATGGGCCACCGCCTCCTCCGCCGGGAGGAGGTGGTCGTCCGCTACCATCGCCGGAATAGGATGGGCCTCCACCACCTCCACCAGGAGGGGGTGGTGGGCCACCACCTCCACCTGAAGGGTAAGAGCCTCCTCCGCCACCTCCAACATAGTAGGGTGGTGGTCCACCACCACCGCCACCAGGATGAGAAGGTCCTCCACCACCACCACCAGGATAGGATGGTCCTCCACCACCACCTCCAGGGTGGGTGGGCCGTGATGAATGGAATGAAGTGGTCCTCCATCGGAAGGTAGAGGTTTGCCTCCTCCAGAGTTATGTGGTGGCCCGCCGCCTCCAATGGGAGGTGGGGATGGACCAAATGAGGGTGGAGGGACTTGAGGGACTGTAAGTGGGGGTCCATGTTGTAAAACATTTTGCTGTCCCCATAGAGTGTAAGGATTGCCAGGGTAGGGTACCCCATAGAGTGCGTTTCCGGGATTAAGTTGACCCAACACAGGGTTAAAATGACCTGGATACGCTTGAATCGATGGTGTTTGAATTATGTTGGACGGTCCCCCAACATGGGATAGTCCCGTAGTGGAAGGTCTAGGAGGTACGGAATTTCCAACGGAAGGACCGACGGGAAATCCTGCTATGGTATTATGGTTAAGAGATGAGGGTTTCCCCCTAGCAACAACTTGCTGACCACTAGGTAAAAGTTGACCCGACACTGGTTGGTGATTATTCACCATAAGATTAACGTTCTCTATAAAAAAGGTAGTGGGTAAATAGTATCCTCCTCGTGAAGTTTGGGGTGGGGGAGAAGCAGGTAACATAACCGTGGTGGTCACAAGTATGTTGGACTGTTGTTGTTCAACAGGTTGGGTCATTAAAGGTACTGAACTGGTCTCATGTTTAGGAGATACATGTGCAGGACTGGATGGTTGACCAGTTTCAGAAGTGGTCACGTGTTGTGTAGATGATTCTGGTGACTCGAAAGATAAAGAGTGACCTGGGATTGGCTGGTCGTCGATCCTTAATTGAAAGTTTTGACTTCGAAACTCCTCACCCATAGCACGTAAACGAGCCAATTGCTCACAATAAGGTGCTAAGCGGTCGTCGGGGCTAGCCCAACTGGGTGGGGATGCAACGGCAAAATGGGCCACTGGGTGGCCTGTAGAAGATGTCCAATAAGCTGCTGAAGGACTAGTAATTGCTATGGGGTCGTCTTGGGGTTGATTTATCCATTTCAATGATCTAGGCTTTCCCGACAAAACAGGATGTAAGTCTTATGAAGTGGAAACTGGGGCCTCTTCACCTTGCGGAGGGTGGGAGGCAAGTGAATCTGGAGGAGTGTGAGGAAATAGGAGTCCTCCAACGTTCAAAGTGGGGTTTTCCACTTCATGTGACCCAACCTTGGCTTGTGGATCCATTCGTACCCTCGAAATTACCTCCTGGTTAAGGGGATATTCGGGTGGTAATTTTTGAATCCTGCGGGACCTTCACTAAGAAAAGTCAGCCTGAGTGACTCAAACAAAAAGTTTCTCCTGAGGAAATATAAACAAAAGAAAAGCAAACCAGAAAAAACCCTACACAAACCAAGGCCACAAGCAAACTTATGTGATAAGAGTGGATTCAAAGGTCTGGAACCTCACAGGATTGTCAAGGCTTCGCAACTCACGATATACCGTAGGGTCCAACAGTAAAATGCGACAACGAGGATTGGGACCGTACCCTTGCCAGAATACCCAATTACCTAGACGGTACGTGCGTAGTAGCTCCTCGAGTGTTGTTATCGATGTATTGCTCTGCCAAGACGGCCAAAAGGTTAACTCAGTTGGTCTCAGGAATCCTAGTGGTGTCTCTCGATATACGCAAGGTACGTGGGAGCTCAAATCCGTAGTGGTGTTGTCTAATGCACAACCATACAGCACGAGACCTTCCTATATACTACCGAGTACGTGAAACACTTTTTGATATACGCCAAGTACTAAAGGGACTTGGTGAGTACGCGAAAGAGCTTCGATATACCAATAAGTACATGGAAGACTACAATACCCCTGGAATACAGTGATGGAAAGTAACGACAACGGCCACGCTTAACGACGCTGGAACATGTCTCTAACTTACACACAAGTTACTAAAAATTTTACCCTAGTTCTACCGTTAATTATATCTGGATGGTTAGGTGAATGCATGAGGTGAGTACATAATTGGAAACATAATGCAGGCCCTAACTACATGCAAAAAGTATGTTTTTCTTTAGATGAACTCTATGTATGGGAAGGAGAAATTTTTCTTTTTCTTTCCATCAATTTTACCAAAACAATACAATGCAACACAATCCCAAATCTACGAAAAATGATAATCAAGCATTCGTTTCCTTTTCAGCGAAACATAAAATTTAACACAACACTATTAAGCCAAATCAAGGCATGTTGTTCTTTTTCTTTTATCTTTTCAAAACGAAAATGATGCTAAGTGATGAAAAGAGAGAATTTCTAAGTAGAGTATGCAAGCTTTTCACTTTCACTATGATGGCCTAAAATCATAAAAACTAAAAAATACAATGCAACTTTCCAAGCACGGAACTACTTTTGCAAAACTTGATATCTATTCGAAATTTCAAGAAAATGAGCAACTCACAATTCATGAAAAACACAAATAATGCAATTGTCTTTCAACTTTTCCAAAAGATCTATAAATGAGACATTCCAATGCATGGAAAATTCTTCAAATGATCTTGAAAAATGATGGAAATAAAGTACTTTTGACCTTTCAATGGATGCATCAAAATAACAATTTGATGACATCAATGCTCTTAAACATAAATATTGAACTGAAAAGATTACTTGCAGCACTCCAACAACTCAGAAAATCTCAAGAGAAAGAAAGCACTCAATGGACTAAAAGTACACACAAACACTCAAACTCAAACAGTAACAAACAACACTAAAGAAAGCAAAGCTCACAAACGTATGCAAATGAGGTCTGGGTAAATGATCTAATACACTTGACCAGATCTGGCAAGGAGAGGAGGGAATGCAAGGGTGAGTGGATGCAGGTGGGGGAGACCAAAGTGTCCACCACTACCAAATATCAGACTTGTCCAATATGGAACCCAAAGCAACTCCAATTATAACCAAACAACTCAGTCACACACAGTAAAATGGGGTCTCTGACTGGATCTGATACTACAGAGGGATTCTGCACACAAACAACCACTCAAATAAAAAATGGATAAGGGGTGCCTATATGGAAACTTTGGCAGATCGGCGCAGTCTGTTCTTGTACACAGTGCGACGTCACTATTCACCAATGCGAGAAGTGCGAAAGTGTCGCAGTATACCAATGGAAGGGTTGCGACGAGAGGCCAACAGACAAAGAACACAGATAAAAAATGACACAGTGTCGCTATGAGTACATTGACCAGGTGCAATAGGCGAGATCCAAGTTCAAAAATGAGCCAAATCTCCAAGTAATGAGCAATGAACAGGTTTGAAAATGAAAAGTACAAAGGAAGGTAATCAGACTCTTCAAAGTGAAGATCTGATGGTGAAACCAACTTAGGAGGAAAATTACGAATGAAAAAGGCTTGTAACAAGAAATCAACTGAAAATAACATTCGAATTGAAAACTACAAAGAAATGTTCTTCCCCAGTATGGTCGCCATATTTGTTTGACGGACAATCTGCTCGAGCGGATGCGAGCTAGATCTCCCTAGCTCAATGTGAGTCTAGAAAAAATAGTACAGACTATAAACCACTTTCCTATATCTAATTAAGAATCAAGTCACTATATGTCTTACCTTAAGTTCATAGTCCTTTAACTTGGATGTTGTTCCACACCTCGCGATCGTCAGATCTTAGCTGCAAGACCTGTCAAGACACATAGAAAAATGAAAACAAGTAAAGAACATCTATACACTAATAGATCTAAGTAAACAGTTAAGTAGGTAAACTACACAACAATATTGGTGGAAAGCGTTTATATTACTGTAAATAGGGAAAGTACATAGAAGAGAATGACTACAACCAGAGCTTAATGAAGCAGTCCTTCTCCATCCAAGCCAAATTCCATATCCTCCCAAGGAAGTGTGAGTCTCTCAATGGATGAGTAGAGATCTCTCAATGATGATTTCACCAGCATGTAGACACTATAGACTTCCTCCCCTTGGAGAGGGCTAGAGCTTCACTTATATAGGACTAAGTGGATAGGGTATGGATAGGGTATGGATAGGGTAGGTTGAGATATGGTAGGAGAGAGATAGGGGATCCTTCCAAGAGGTTAGGAACTGAGTGCCATCTCTCCCAAGGGGTCAGGGATAAGGATCTATGTTAGCTAGCTTCGAGAATGGGCTCAAAGAAGCTATTTTTTCCCATTAAGTGACATCGTCGCACCCTGCAAGAGAGCAAGATGCAACGTAGCAGGTTGCATGAGTGCAGCCTGTGACGACCTCTCAAAACCTAGCATGAATGCAATGGCATATCTTCCAAGTTAATGACTTATCCAAGGAAACCTTAGAGATGTATACACTGATTCTCTTGATGGTAATATTTTAGGTGTAACATTTTTTCCTGTAAAATTCGGCCTCTCTGCAGAATTTCAGACTGTCTCTGTAAATTTTGAGCTTCTACAACACCTCTGTTCTCTAAATTTCGGATCTGGTTCAGGCATAAGTACAGTAAAGCCAAGTCTTCTTTTGAAGATACACATCACAGTAAACAAAATTTCTCTTTTTGATATTATTACAGCTATGTCAACCTTGTATATTGCTGGTTGAGTTGCATAATACTGAGATATTCCTCCTTGAAATGATGGTGTTGCTAATGTAGTCCTAATTTCTAAGTGTGTGCTGCTGAGTCGTCAATGATGTGATTCATTCATTAATACCTAGTTGTCTTAGTGTTGAGTTGATGTGCAACTATCCTAAAAGTTATGAGTTGATGTACTCTTTGACAAAGAGTTTTGAATTTGACAAACTTCATTGTTTGAATTGCAAACTGACTAAGCAAGAATTCATTTGACAAGTTTGCTTTGGCCTTGGTGCATTTCTTAACAAGTTGATAGGTGCCTTTGACAGTATGTGAACTACCAATATGTGATATATGACAATATCCCTTGCATGTGCTTTGACAAAGCAGGTTGTATGACACTCTTGACCTAGTTGACAAAAGGATTATTTTTTATAGACTAAATTGACTTCGTTTGACATTTTAATCTTGAGAATATGACTTTGTGTCAACATAATATGAGTTGATAAGCCAAGTGTTGGCTTAATTTTAGCAAGTATGAAATAACCTAGCTTGAATTGAAGCATCTCTTGACAGTACTCTTTTGGAAAGATTGAGTTTGGTTATAAGCAAGAGAGTTTATTGATTAAGTTTGATTTGACAAGTTGTCATTGACTCAGTATTCCTCCATAGTGCCCTGAATAGTATTGACTATGTTTAGCTGAAAGTATTATTTGATTGCATGACGAGATGACCTTGACATTGTTGTAAGGGTTTGTCATTGACTAAGTGTGTTGACCTAAGAAATTGACTTGTATGTTGACCTTACTTAATTGGTTTAGTAAATTACCCAAGCTGATCTAGCAAGTGTGTCTTAGGGTTTGTTGGTTGACCATCTTCTCTTTGAAGTGGTTGGTTAAGGTTGTCTATCAAGATTTGCTTGACTGATTTGTGTGATGAGTTTTGATGTTGGTCGTGGTGAGTGAGTGAGTCTTTGATGAACTATCCTAACCTTGTGACTAACTGACTATGATAACACATTAGCTCAGACATTTGATTAGATTGACACAGGTACATATTTGATTTGACACAGGTTTGTTTAGTTGAGCAGGATTAGCACAGGCTATTACATGTGCATTTGGTTTGACTCAGATTGGCTAAGTTGTATGAGCAGTCGGTTTGACTCAGGTGGACTGAGTCTCGTATACAGCTGGTTAAGTCAGATTGACTGAATCAGATGATGTGAACAACAACTTGATTGGTATAGCTAGATTGCACATGTTGACGAGCAGTGTTGCACAGTTATGGTGCAGTGGTCAGTGACAGTTGATGAGCAGTGACAGTGGTTCTGAAGTGTGATATAGGTTGTTCAGTGTGGTACATGTTGTGCAATGTGGTACAGGTTTTGTATAGCAAGTCCGTAGGATCAGTGCTGTTTTTGGTTCAGTAGTTCAATATCTATCTTCATATCAGGGTGGTAGGACATGGCAAGGAAATCTAGGGAGCTAAGGCTTGCTTCAGGTTGTGGCCCGCAAAATAGGGGGTTGTATCCTCCTTCCAGTTGTAGCTGGAGAATTGAAGTCTTTGTAACAAAGGGGGTTGTTTCCTCCTTCCATTTGTTGCTGGTAAATTATTATTATAAATGCTTCTGTGGTTTTCCCCCCAAGACTTAGGTTTCCACGTAAAAATATTGTGTACTATGTTTTGCTATGCTTCCTATGTGATGATGATATGATGAGTTGTAATTGTTAATAATGCTGATGATATAATGATAATGTGATAATGCATTAATGAATGATGTATTGAATAAGATGCTAATGATTTTTAAAGTTGAAAAAGTAATAAAAATTTATACACATTGTTCACCCTACCCTTTCAGTGTGCTCGGTGTGTCCAACACTTTCATCATTTATAAAGTCATTTAGGCCTATAGAATCCAATTTGTCAACCATAAGCAATGTATAGAGATTGTGAGAGTGTCAAATTGATTAACAGGAACCAAGATCATAAACCATATATGGAAGTGATAACAATGTGAAAATTTCCAAAATGCTAAACCAATTACTCATGATGGCAAAGTACACACATATGCTCAAATTTTCTAAAGATGGGATTATTCTAAATTTTTGTGAGATAGCTAAATGTGAGACTATCCTTTGATCTAGTGATTTATGCATAATAGATTCAAATTAGACTCAACATCATAATTTTCAATATACATAAAATTATGTCAATCTACATCATGTTGTAAGCACATATATGTACCATTGGAATTCACTTCTAAAATCACAGAATGTAACATTCCTTTATAATCCATAGAAGTGAGATGTTTGCCAAACGAATATTACCTAGGTAAATATCTCTAGTTGAAACAAGGACAAACGTATTGGGAACACTCATTGATGGCAAACGATCCAAAACCAAAAAAGGAAACGAGTAATGATGGATGAAGAGCAAGGTCTGTCAAGGAGATGGAATCCTTGGGTATCTAATATTGTGGTGAAACAATGTCAAGTGGGTAGCCTTTTTGCACATATCTAGGTCAATGTGCTACTTCATAGTATTTTTAATGAATGTAATAGAACATACCATTTTAAATTTAAAATATACCATTCTTCAAAACAACCAATAACTTGAAATTTTGGAAAAAAAATCAAATTCATTTAAAGAAAATAAATAAAACAAAATAGCATTCACAATCAGCAATCATGTTTCACAAACACTAACCTTGCCAAATCCAATGCAAATTTATACAATATAAAAATCATACCATTCAAAGCACATACAACATCAACTGCATCCCTACAAGGCTAAAAGTCAATGGATGCAAAGCCAGGTGGACTACAAGCTACCCATACATTGTCAATTACAAAAATTTATTAAAAAACAAATAAAAAATTGTTTAACTTGCATATGCATTGTAAACTTAAGTCAACTTTTATACCCTGCTTACATAAGTATATTTGCAAATATAAAGTAGAATGAAATTCCATTAATGTAAACATTGTTTTCCATGCTAAAAAGCTAAATGTGAGGAAAATCTATATGCGAAACCATATAAACCAATCATAAACATATCAATGTTGGTATATGTACGACTGGCATACATTAATGCTATTTCAAATTCCTTATGATTGGGTCCAAATCAATTGGCTAAAGAAACATAGAAATTGATACTGACAACGAAATTTCCTTTAGTTGTGTCACATTACAGAAACATCAAAAGTTTGGATTGATAGCCAGAGGAATTTGAAAGCTGGTAAGCATTTATGTTGGGATTCATTATAACTCCAAACTCCAAAACACTTTGGAATGAGTGGAATTTTTTTTAAACACTTCAAGAAACACTCAAATCTAACTTCTAACCTTAAAAACTAACACAATATTACAAATTTAATTTAATACAAATGTTTGAACTTCTAACCTTAAAAACTAACCCAGTGTTACAAATTTAATTTAATATAAATGTTTAAGAGTTGTTGCTTGCTGGAGATTGTAGGATGAAAATGAGACATAGCACAACGTTTGCAGTTCATAACATATTGATAGGGTTAACCTGGAAAAAATTGCTAGAATGCATTCATTATGAAATATAAAGTGCTTCTTCAATGTATAAATACCAAAAGAACTGCACAATACTCGCATTTACAATTTGCATGTGATGCGCCATAAATAATAGGGTTCTTCTGTTTTCATGTATAAGAGAACCATCAAAATGGAAACCACTAATCACAATCATTATCCTTCAATCATGTATGGAAATCACTAATCAGAAGCACCGTTCTCCAATCAAGGAGAGGAAATGACTAATAGAAACATTATCCTCCTTCAATCAAGGAGGGGAAACACTAATAGAAACATTACCCCTCAATCAAGGTGGGGAAACAATTAATCACACCCACTATTTCCAAAGTCCAAGTCATACTCTTACTCGTGTTGCCCAGCTAATCCCGAGCTTAAATTATGTGGAATTTTAAAAGTGATACAAGATAGACTACGTTTTCAATGACTCTTTGCAATCATAGCCAATCAGCTAGAATTCCAATGATATGGTTCATCATATCTATATTAACATATTTCATTGTGAATGAATTACCTGAATAAATAATTTGAATGCAAATTTAGACAATAACAATTTCCCAATACAAAAGCAACGTTTGCGCATGGTGAAAAAGAACAGAAACATGTAAATCTTCAAAGTTCAAACAACCTCCTATGAAAAATTTATGAAAGAAGTGTCAAAGACAAGCACCAAACAAACAATCAAATGTATGCGAAATACCTTGGTTGAAATTCCCAAACTTCAACCAACCCATCTCCCTGGCTGTCATTCCAGCACACTTTCCGTCTACCACTTAGGTCTTTCTCTTGCTTTGTAATGGAAAAGGCCACCCTATTTTCCCCTCTACGTAAAAGTAATGAGTAATTCAAATCCGCCTCTATTCTTCCATCTACAACTTGTTGCGTCATTTTCGATGGCCTGTTCAAATATTCTTTCCTAGCATGTTGTTGTTGCTGCTACTGCTGAGCTCTGAGATATCAGTTGCTTATATGTCGGTATGCTCTGCAGCTTCTCACATCCCCTAACATCTAACATCTCAAAAAATGTAAAATGTTCCAAACCTGGTTGTGTTTGTCTCTCATGGAAGCCATTGACATCAAATGTTTAGAGCTTTCTGAATTGTCCCAACCCTGGTACGCTCTATAGCTTCTCGCATCCTCTAGCATTCAACATATCCAAAGAAGTCAAATGTTCCAAACCCAACAACATGTGTATCTCACGACATCCATTGACATCTAATGTTTAGAGCTTTTTGAGCGTCCCCATTTCAAACTATCCAGAAATTGGATTGGGACAAATCTTCGAGAGCATCGACAACCATGACTGTCAAACGAAAGACCCACACAAAGTGCAACTAAAATCAAAGGAAGAAAGTCACTCTGCATGTTGGACATAAACATGGATTGGACATAAATATGGATCCTTGACAAACAAAACCAAGCATGGTCTTCTGGCTAGTGGGGTACCTTGGTAAACTTCTAACCACCTTCTATGATGAAAACAATTATTGGGATATGTGCCAAAAGTAAATATGATCATGCTAGTGGGACATTCATTATCTGGTGAGGTCGCAAAGTATTGAGTTGTTTGAGTTGAGTTATGGCATGTGAAAAAGTGATAAACATATTTATGGGTAGCTTCGTCCAAACTAATCACTATGTTGATTTTGATAAAAACTTCAAAAAACAGTTCTTCTAGTTCTATTATTTTCCCAAACTATCTAAAGGAAAATCAACTGGAAACGCTAATTTCAAGTTGGATCTAGTTCTCCTTAGATATTTTTTAAATATACAACATTTATAGAGCTTTGCTTCACAAATAAAACAAGATTAGAGAAACACTGCAAACATTTTCTCCAGATATTTGGCAATCTCCAAATCTCCATAAACCAAGAGAAACATTTTTCGATAAAATCTATAAGAAGAATTCCAGACCAGAGATCCCTAAAAGCTAAGAATAATGACCTGTCAAGAAAAATTAGAACAAATATTCTATTCTACAAAGTTCGTTGTCTAAGAATAGAGCAATTTCATCCATATTCAACATACACTTCGATAAACCCTATATTTAGGGTAGAAATCTTCAACAACTGAAAAAAGAAAGGTTCAAAGTTGAGTTAGGGGTTGAGCTCAATTAATATCTCGGGATGTTTTCTGAAACACACAAATCCAACCGTAAATATATCCAGGTATTTATCCATTTGGAAGCAGTTGGTCGAACATTGTTTCAAAACTATTTCTAACTTAACAATATTAGCAACTAAAAACAAAGTAATGCTATCTACTTTGACAAATCCATCAACCAGTATTGGATCTGGTAAGTGATCTTCCAGCAATCTGTCCAAATTTCTACCCAATTTGTCCTCTGGTTTTATCATGGTCTCTGCAATTTTGTGGACTGCCTGTGTCAATAGAGTGATCGTATCTTCCATTGTGTACAGAACTATAGTTCTTCAATTAGCTATAAATCTTCTAGAGTTCTTTGCTCCCCTTTCCATCTTGTAACTTCCTTGACTAAACCCGCAAGGTTGTACTTCGTGTTTTATTTCTGCTGCTTCATTTGGTTTTGCACAATGTATTAACATTGGAACAAAAACATGGTATTGTATGGTGTATTAACGATGTAGCAAAAACACTTATCATGCAAATTGGTATAAGTTGGCATCTGTCATTAACATGTCCTTTGTATTAGTTGACGGGTGGCTTGACAATATAGTTTTGCAAATCATGTGTGAAAAGAAGTGTGGTGGCGATAGTATCATGTGTGAATAGATTGCTCCAAATTAATGATTTATTGTATTTAAAAATTTATTTATGTATTAATTTTTATTTTATTTTAAAATGATCATATAATAATATGGCTTTGTACAAAATCAACTGATCCATTATGTATTCACAATTTGCCCTGGTCAGCAGAGCAACTACATTTTGTTAGTTTTTCAGCATTTAATTCAATCTGATCTCGGATCTTAACTGAGAGAACAACATGTACAACATATCAAACACAAGAGACAAGAGACACAAATCATTTCACCAGGGAAAACCAAGAAGGTGAAAAACCCCGCAACTTCCTCAGAGATAGAATGAGCAACAATACAAAGATCACAAAGATCAAACCCCAAAATAAGAGATAGTCTCCTGGCAGCAACTCCTCCTCCACTTGTGTGCACTCCTCCTCTCTCTCACTAATTCAAAGTGAGTGAGTGGGTGAATGTGATAAATGAGGATCACACCTCCTCTATTTATACTTTACTTAACTTTACTTTTAACTCTAACTAGGTTGGCCCCAACTTAACCACTTAACATAATGATGACTGGGACGACCCCACTAGGGGACTTAAACACCCCATTACAACTGAATTTGGGCCGACCTCCCTTAGGAGAGTCTAATAACCCACTACCACTTGACATTGGGCCGACCCCACTAGGGTGGTCTAATAACCCTTTAACCCAATGACTCATACAAGGCCGACCCCACCAAGGTGGTCTAATAACCCATCAAATATAAGTTACAACACTTACAATATAACTTGTGACACTCGCAAGTACAAATGACGACACTTCCAATCGAAGGAATAATACATCTCCATTGGGGATACAATAAAGTAAAAATGTAATACATACAATATACAAGTGAATATCTTCCGAAGTTACAAATACATCAACACTCTCTCTTAACTAGGAAGGTATTCTCTTGACACAGGTCATCAATACATATAAGCACAAGTCTTCAATTCTGGAGCTAGATCGTCACTGGATCACGAAGCATCATCGTCACTGCTACTGTACTCATCATCTCCAACACTAGTGTTATCTCTCAATTCTTCTCATCATAGGAAGTTCTACAGAGCCAGCCCTTTTTCATGCTGGATGTAGGCCTAGCCTCCTGTAGGTCTTCATCATCTATGCGAGTGGGCCATCCAGTGGAATCTCAGGACTGATTACGTGCGTCAACAAAACCTAGCAAGATCATCCCAGGACTGATTACGAGCTTACTGCTCAACCTATAGGATCTCCCAGGGAGCTATTACATGTGACCTCGCAAAACCTAGCAAGAGCATCCCAGGACTGATTATGTGCCCAGCACAACCAGCGAGATCTCCCAGGGAGCTATTATATGCGACCAGGCAAGAAAAACCTAGCAAGAGAATCCCAGGACTGATTATGTGCCCAACACAACCTGCAAGATTTCCCAGGGAGTTATTATATGCTGCCAAGCAAAACCTAGCAAGAGCATCCTAGGAATTATTGCGTGCCCAGCACAACCTGCAAGATATCCCAGGGTGAAATTACATGCCATGGACAAAACCTCGAAAGAGCATTTTCCAGATCTCCCAGGGAGCTATTATATGCCATAGGAAAAACCTAGCAAGAGTCTCTGCAAATCTCCCAGGGTGCTATTATATGTCCTTCCAAGCAAAACCTCGAAAGAGCATTTGCCAGATCTCCCAGGGAGCTATTATATGCCATAGAAAAAACCTAGCAAGAGTATCTGCAAATCTCCCAAGGCACTATTATATGCTTATCACACAAGCTGTCCACGGCCACGGAGTATCATCCTGATACTCATGATCCTCTTGATTATCCTCGCATGGAGCATCATCATGTTGCTCATGATCATACTAATCATCATCATACAGTGCATCATCCTGATGCACATCATCATCACATGATCATCATCATAACATCATCCTGATGCATATCATCATAGCATGATCATCCTGATCATCATCATAGCATCATCCTGATGCATATCATCATCACATGATCATCCTGATCATTATCATAGCATCATCCTGATGCATATTATCATCACATGATCATCCTGATCATCATCATACAGAACATCATTCGGAGCATCGTCCTGATGCTCATCACATAGCACTTATATCCACAACCATGGGAAGGATCCTCCTACCACCATGCTTGGAATGGCTCCTGTAAATGTGTCCCATCACTTCCTCCTCGAAGTATATTCTATCTGAAGAACACCAAGCCTCTCTCTGAAGTACTCGAAATTCACTCTGGCTAGTGGTTTGGTCAACACATCTGCAATCTGCTCATCCGTCGCAACATACTGGAGCTTCACTTCTCCTCTCTGCACCATATCCATGATATAGTGATATTTGATCTCGATATGCTTCGACTTGTCATGAAACACCGGGTTCTCTTCACACAACTCTGGTTGTCACAATAGATACAAGTAGCATCCAACTAGATATCAAATAAATCAGACAGTAGCTTCCTAAGCCATACTGCCTCACAACTGGCCGAACAAGCTGCGACATACTCTACTTCAGTTGTACTCAGTGCTACAGAGGGTTGCTTCCTGCTAAACCAAGAGATCACACCTAACCCCATACTGAAGCAGCACACTGAAGTGCTCTTCCTATATGCAGCACTTCCTGCCCAATCTAAATCAACATAACCCTCCAAGTTAAACTTTTGATTCGCATCATACTTGAGCCCATAATCAACCGTACCCTTCAAGTACCTCAGAATATGCTTTACAACAATTAGGTGAACATGTCTAGGATCCTTCAGGAACTCGCTCAAGGTGTTCATCGCAAAGCAAATATCGGGTCTCGTGTTCGTCAGGTACATCAAAGACCCAATCATCTGATGATACATCATGGCATCAATCGAATCTGATGAAGCATCACTCAATAGCTTCAGGTTCGATGCCATAGGTATGGCCATGGCCTTGTAGTCCATCATCCCGAACCACTTCAGGATCTCTACTGCATACTTCCCTTTTCCTAGGAAGATTCCATCTGCACTTTGCCACACCTCCATACCTAGAAAGTAATGCATCATACCCAAGTCCTTCATCTCGAACTCGGCAGCAAGATTCCTCTTCATATCAACAATCAACCCATTCTCACCTGTCACAAACAGGTCATGTGCATACAGTAGGAGTATCACTGGATTTCCTTCCTCAACCTTGTAATAAAGGTTGGAATCCGCTGTACTCTTGGTAAAGCCAAAACTAGTCAGGAAGTTGTCAATCTTCCTGTACCATGTCCTAGGTTCTTGTTTCAAACCGCACAAGGATTTCTTCAATTTGCACACATGTGATTCCTTGTCATGTGTCTCAAATCCGAGTGGCTACTCCACATACACTTCTCTTCAACTACACCATTCAATAAAGATGTCTTGACACCCATCTAGTGTATCTTCCACTTCATCACTGCAGCCAGAGCAAGTACTGTTCTGATGGAAGTGTATTTGGCTGTAGGTGCAAAAGTTTCTTCATAATCTATCCCTTCTTTCTGGGAGAAGCCACACGCCACAAACCTTGCCTTGTATTTCTCTATGCTACCATATGCAACATGCTTGATCTTGCAGATCCACTTGGAAGTCACAACAGACTTCCCTTCTGGTCTCGGGACCACATCTCATACATCATCAACTGGTACTCCTTGATCATGGCATCCTTCCATTACTGCATCCCGAATCCTGGGAACTTTAGACTCTTCAATATCTTCAATAGATAGTTTTCTTGAACTTCGTTGCTAGAACACATGTTGTTTTCCTTCTTTTGTAGGTGATTGTATACGATCTTTCTTACAAGTCAAATTCAATTGCATGATTAGAAACTTCTCATAGTTTTTAGAACAAATTCTTACACATAAGAATATATGTCATACAACCATGCAATTATCTTAGCAAATGCTTCAATACAACATTCATCCATATCCCGTATTCATACGGTAACTTTCTAGATGCCTTCCATCTCTACCAGAACATTGTTAAGAGTGTGCACAACTCCCAACATGTCAGCAAAGAGGTTTCATTCTAGATAAGTAGCAATGGAATGTTGTACAGTACCATACGCCACTTACCCATTACTTGTATATTAGTAGTATCTTGTTCATTAATGCAACTTTTCTAATATGCATAATATACATCCTAAATCTAGGAACATAAGTATGTACATGACTGAACAACATCATTTAAGTAATCATATATACAAGAAATGACAATTCAAATACTTATCTTTGTTTGGTTTTTGAGTGGACTCCCTCTCAATCTTTGCTTCCTTGCAGGAACTACTGGAGTGTGCTCCCTCTTGATCTTTGCTTCCTGGATTATATGTCTTTGAACTTATATCCATCCTGGACGACTATGCATTCTTAAGTGTGCACTAGTGTCATCATTGTGTCATCCTCAAGATAATCATACATGCCTTAGTATAATTTCAATACTATCAAAACATTATGATTCTAAAAAAAAATGTATGGTCATGATCATTTCATACACATGTAATTTATCACAAGCGTTATTATACAAGGTGTACTTCTTTTACTCATGCATATTCTTATTTGACCATATGACTCTTCTAGTTTGTCATATCATTAATCAAACTAAGAAGCATAATATGCATAAACCCATGATTACTCAAACTTATAACTTCATGAATAATCATTTCAATCATACAAACGTATACTTATATGAGATCCTAACACAAGGTAGGATTCTAACTTGATATAGGAAAAACATACCTAGATTATCATGTTTGCAAGTTATGTCTAACATACCCAAAAAATGTCTTCTTCAATGATTTGTGCTAGTAACCTGCATATCTCATAAGTTAAGCATTGTAGAACCAAATTATGCATACCCCATAAGTAAAGCTTCTATGTGATCAATGGCTATGGATGATTCTTTGTCTTCATGTCACCATGGTCATATGTTCTCGATCTAGAACTTGATTTGATGTACCTTTCATGTTAGCGGACATCATCCTCATACAACACCACAGTGCATTAGTACAATCATAAGTGTCTAACCCTAATCAATGAATGTCTTATATCATTCACATGCATTCATACTTTTACTAAGGTGATCAATCAATCTAAAATTAATCAAGATTGTACTAACCTCAATAATATGAAGACAAACATATCATAATCTTAATCATGAACAGATTTCAAAACATACATGTATCTCCTCAAGTCATACCTGATTTATGTTCTTTCCTTCAAACAACTTGGTCAAGGAATCAAACATCTCCTTGGGTGTCTTTAGAGAATGAGATGGTCTTTGATAGAATCTGCAATTATTCTCTTGGCCTTGACCAAGTTTTTCTTATGTAAGGCCTTAGCCTCATCTCCCTATGGAACTGGAACCTCTTCACTTATGTAGGTGTCCAATTCATTCTCTTCTAGGATTAACCCAATCCTATACTTCCATGCTCGGAAGTTATCAGCCCCTTCAAGCTTATCCTCAAGCTTGGTTTGGTGAGACATCTTAATGAGAAACTCAAATGGAAATAAAAGATTTAGATCTTACCACTTGACTTGCAGAATATGGATCTGGAGCTGGCTAGGGTTTGTCAGAGAAACCCTAAAAATCCAAACTTGGAATTTCAAACTTCTCTCCGGATAGGGAGATGCAGAAGACTGAGGCGAGCAAGCTAGTGTGCTCAGATTTTGAAAACTCCAAAAATTGACCCCTCAAAATTGACCTGCGAGTTTCGGATCTACAGCTTTGTCAAATTCTGGTTTTCTGGTCAAAATCCCGAACTAGGGTTTGATAGAGCCCGGGGTTCTACCCAACCAAAAAAATTTGGTCTCTAAATTTCAATTTTGATGAGGAGCATCCAGCTGTGGTCTCAGATTCCAAAAATTCCAACTTTTGCAGAAACCATAATTTCTCGCAGTAGTGACGAACCAAAAATGAAAGTGCTCAGAATCCAATTCTGTTTGGAAAGAAATATATGCCATATTGTTTATGATGTATCTCTTAAATTTAGGACCCTTAGGGTCTAAAAATTCATCCTGTGGTAGAGTGACCTGTCATATTTCCAACCCCATAGATCTGAGCTTTAATGGATTCTCTGAGAGAGAGATATTCCAAGTGTCGCAACGTGGCTTGTTTATGGGATGAAACAGTATAGCAAACTTGTACGGAATTCCACGTGTAACTGTTTCAACTTAGGCCTCCAAAACCTAGACCTTTGAAACTACAGTCCGTTCCCTAACTGCCACTTTTTACGGAATTCCATTTGGAGCTTCCTAACTCGAGATATGACCTCTTTTCCTAGGTCACCTGTTTAGGACTGCATCTTGGAAGAGGCAGAAACCCTAACTTGTACAGATCATATCTCACAAAGTACAACGAATTTGAGGTTGTCCTTCGGACACAAGGTACATGGACATTTCATCTTTGACCTATAAATGTTTCAGATCCTGAACCTTCGCTAAAATAGATTTATAGCAAAAGTTTCACGATGACTGGATTTTACTATACCAAGCCCTAGCTTCCAATTTGTCGCAAGTACAACAAGTGTCGCAAATGCCATACAATTCCTTCCTTCAGGCTAGCTCTGATACCATGTTAGTTTTTCAGCATTTAATTGAATCTGATCTAGGATCTTAACTGAGAGAACAACATGTACAAGATATCAAACACAAGAGACAAGAGACACAAAGCCTTTCACCGGGGGAAACCAAGAAGGTGAAAAACCCCACAACTTCCTCAGAGATAGAATGAGAACCAATACAAAGATCAAGCCCAAAAACAAGAGATAGTCTCCTAGCATCAACTCCTCCTCCACTTGTGCGCACTCCTCCTCTCTCTCACTAATGCGAAGTGAGTGAGCGTGTGAATGTGATAAATGAGGATCACACCTCCTCTATTTATACTTTACTTCAATTGACTTTTAACTCTAACTAGGTCGGCCCCAACTTAACCACTTAACATAATGTTGACTGGGCCGACCCCACTAAGGGACTTAAAAACCCCATTACAACTGACTCTGGGCCCACCTCCCTTAAGAGAGTCTAATAACCCACTACCACTTGACACTGGGCCGACCCCACTAGGGTGGTCTAATAACCCTTTAACCCACATGACTCATATAGGACCGACCCTGCCAAGGTGGTCTAATAAGCCATCAAATATAAGTTACGACACTTACAATATAACTTGCGACACTCACAAGTACAAATCACGACACTTCCAATCGGAGGAATAATACATCTCCATTGGGGATACAATAAAGTACAAATGTAATACATACAATATACAAGTGAATATCTTCCGAAGTTACAGATACATCAACACATTTAAACTTTAATAAACCAACAATTTTCTCAATAGTCAATGCGAAATAAATGTCTAGTTCCAACCTGAAAAATTGGATTTTAATTCTACTCGAGGAGGTAATCACCTTAGGTCCAATAATAAAATAAGGAATTCTTGAAATTCCCTAGTCATTTTATCTGTTTACCTCTTATTAATCATGCAAGCCATTTTACCACTGATCATCTTGCGTAATTCTACATTAGTCATCTTACTCTGGGCATAACCATATATGGTAAATGATGTTGTCACAATAGAAATACAATAAGGGGGTCTTGACTGTAAAATAATTTAATGCGATTTGTCCAATTAAGCCCTCCAAACACGGATAAATGAAGAGAATACAATTGTCCCCTTCCCCAATCTCAAAGTTTAGCAAAGAAGATCACTTTCATCACAAAAAATCCCAACAATTTTGTTGAGTTGGATTCCATTAAAAGTGAAAACCCTTAAAAGATCATTCAGCGACCATAATGTCTACCACCAATATTAGCCCTGTTCGAAATCCTTCATGCCTGATACCATTTGTTTAATGGCAAGCCACCTACTACTAAAAATATGAGAACTCCTCAAAGCTTCATACCCGCATTCCTATAAGATCAAGTGATTGAACAATTAGGCGGATTTGAAAGCATAAGTCTGTCAAATTGTGACGATTGAAAAAACAGATCATGAAGGTTGCCACCAGGAGATATTTTGAGCTAATCAAACACTGAGCTACGATGATTGTTTGAATAAAAGAATGCATAAATTAAAGGATTGCAATACTACAAATTGCCAAGTGCCTGAGTTTTCCATCATCATCTGCTAATTGCTTGTTTCAAGGAATCTGTCATCATAGCCATAGTTTGGCCATTGCGTTGCTTTATAATTTGATATTTAATGTAATTGAATATATGAACTTCCAAATTTCCATTGCAAGGTGTATAACTGTGTGAGGACATTTTTTATATAAATATTTATTTTATTTTAATTGAAATTAAAAAATAAATGATTAATATTCTAAATATTAACAGATGTTATATTTTTAAAGTTAAACATTATATTTATCAAGAAAGGTTTTTTTAACATTATACACCTCAAAAATATTTAATTATTAATATAATTTTTTTTTAAGGAAAACTCAAATATTTCCCATGCAATCAAACTCAAGATTGTAAAAAATGTTGTCCAAAGATTTGTGATACACACAATTGGTGAGTTTGATGTTATTGAAAACTTGTACTCCATTGACTTGTAATGTTCCAAGAATTTTTCTAATAAATCGCACTTCTTTGATGGTCCTTGATCTGTCTAATACCCAAATAGAATGAGTGTTAACATCTTTCTCCACCTTGGAGTTTCTCAAATTGAGGTTTAAGAAATTGCAAGAAACAAGTAGTCTTTCCAACTTTTATGTAAAAGATATTTTAGTGTAAATATTAACATCATTACCAAAGAGATATCTCAGCTCACTATATTGAAACAATGCATTTATTTATATGTATGAAAGATCTTAAAAGATCCTACAAATGTAATGGCCCTATGATTTTTAGAAATTTCATGGAGTTATATTTATTCATATTTTTTGAATTTGAGATTATGAAATAATTGGAGCCAAAATGGAATTATGGGTGAAAATGAAATATTTATAATTTTGTGAGTTATGTGAAGTGCAATCTTTCTTAAATGATATAGAATATGAAAATGTTACATAGGCTTTTTGCATTATTAATAATTTATATTTGTAGTTCCAACAATTCTTCTCAATTTTTTATGGAATTTCAAACAAAAATGATTATAAAAATATGACACATAAAATTTGTGGAAGGTAATCCCACAAATGTTAGAATATCTTGTAAATTATTATGCTATCTTATAATGTGCTATTGTGAATAATTGTATTCATCGAAAGATTTATATAGAGTTTGTGGAACGTGGTCCCACACATATCTAAATTTCAATGAAGTACTTTCATGAGGTACTCTATAAAATCCAAAAGGCTTTTTCCCATATTATGTAATGTTTAGGAATTACACCTTTTTTTATTTTAAGTGTTTTTACTTGTTTTGGTTTTTGAACTTGGGATGGTTCAAGGAAGTCTAAAGAAATCACCTTTTAAACTTTAAAAACAATTCAAATATTATAAATTTGGATTGTTGGGCATGATCAGATGCTCTCTAAAACTCAAGAAGGGTTTTGTGAGATCCTTGCATAAGAAAATGTGAAAGCTTGTCAAGGCCATGAAGGTATGGCATCTCATCCATCAAGTTCAAATCCCTCTCACATAGAAACCAAAACTCTATATCTAGGGTTGGTGGAAGCCTTGAAAACTAATTTAATGAAAGTGCCCAGCATCATTAACACTTTGAAATTGGAAATTTGAATGCATAAAACTAGAATCTAAATAAAACCTTTTCATCAAATATAAGCAATTCAAATATGCACAAAACCCTACCATTAGCATTGCATTGCAAACCACAAATATGGCATATCTTATGTTGTTGTGAAACATTATATTTCCACTCTCAAACAAGAAATCATCTTGGGTAGTAAGGAAACATAAGACATAAACTTCAAGTAAATGAGACAAAACTAGAATGGTAGTTTAGTTGTGGTAATATGAACTTGTACAACAAAACACTTTAAATACAGGTCACAATAAATGGGCAAGCACCAACTGTTGTTAGTGTTTATATTATCTATTGATGTTAATATAATATATCAATACCCTTTGTATGTTGAAATAGAAATTGTCATATCAATTTGATAAATCAATATCATAGCCATAGTTTGGCAAAACCACTCTTTCATTCAGAAATATCTCAAAATAAATCGACAATCTCAAAAAATGTGCTTAATAACTTCAAATTGGGAACAAGTAGGACATTTATTTTTAGTGAAACGACGAATTTTCCATAAGGCATTAGAGGGTAGTTCCTGATACAAGGTCAACCACAACTCTGAGTTTATACGAAAGCTTTGTAGAATCCCACCTTGCGTACATGGTGATCCATTTAAACATTGTATCAGATGAATTCCACAGTGCATTTATGGTGGAGATAAATCTAACTTAGAAGATAAATATTTTTGCCATCATATTCAGGTCCATCTTCAATCCGTGGAGCAGAATAAAATGTTTCACGAGCCCATCTTCAATCTCTCTGTACTCGGCCATAAAGGCCATTTTGCATCCCTAAAACTAACTTTGTTTCAGGCCAACAAAATTTGGACAAGAGTTTTTGAGTCTAGCGATGATCTATTTTCAGTGTCCCCTCTCACAAGAAATACTTATTTCCTTAATCTCCACTTATGTTGGATTTCATGCCATAGTTGCTTTATTTTGGTTCATTTTCTGATATTTTTCTTCAAAATCTTGTTGTAGTTTTTCGAATCACAGATATAAAGTAAGATTGCATAATCTGGGTTTCACAGGATTTTTGAGGACGTTAAATCCATTTATGCAATCAAAAATAAATTATGAACAATAAAAAGTTATTATCCAACCATTTTCAAATACCATAAAAAATCTACCAAAAAATCAAAATCATCTAATTGTTAAACAACTCTGGATTTCAACAATACTCCAACACTAATTTGAACAAATGACAAATCCCAAAATGTTTCCAAACTCAAATGTGAAAAGACTGGTCAGAAAAAAACACAACATTTCAGAGAGGTTTTAATAAAAACAAAAAAAATGTAAGCCTCTTTCGCAAATTATGTTCTAGCTCTACATCTTGGAGCACCAGATATTGTTTTCTTAATATGACAAAGCTATTCAACTTTACATAACAATATATATTACATTACAGTGTGTTGTAAATATAAAGATTGAAATTTACCAGGGCTTAACTATTAATTAAGAGCATGACATGGATTTCCTTTTAACAAGTCATATAAATGCAAAAGGATCCACAAAATATCTCATATATCAATTATAAATGTGGAAGGTACATCAATTTGATGTCGAGTTAGATTTTTATCTCAGACATTAACCTTCCCATTCTCAATGTTTACAATATTTTTGAACTTATATTATCTCTACTATCTGAAAAATCAGAGACAACAGAGCCCCCATTCCTTTTCATCTTCTTGTGAAGAAAAATGATATTGATGAATCACCCAGTTTGTTTTCTCAGGTTTTATGTTCTTCCCAAAGTTCATGTAAATAACTAAATTTTTATTGCAGCCTTTCTGCTTGTCGTTCATCAAAACAGGTCTGATTTTTCCAGGTTTATGCTATTATCCCATTTCTCCTCCCTTCTCATGATCAAAGTCATGTCTGTACTTTCCTTAGTGTCTTGCTCGTATTGTGTATTCCTTGGTAGATCTATGGAAGATATGTTTTATATCTAGGTCCCATGTTTATCATGGAATTCAATTCGTTTCACTGGATGTGTGTGCAGATTCCAGACGATGAGCTCCCCTGCCTTTTTTTTCTTCTTGTGAACCAAAATGATATCGATACATCACCCATTTTGTTTTCTCGGATTTCCTGTCCTTCCCAAAATATGTGTACAGATTCCATCTTCACCTGCAAGTGTAGTAATGAAACGAAACGATCAAGTAAAGGATGCGAAGTGGAATTCTCAACACCAATCTTGCCTTGAAGGTGTTGTATAACCTGTTGATCTGTAGGGTCAAATGCGCCACCATAAAAATTCCAATTGTCAATTAATCTAGCTAACCTATAATTCTAATATTTTGAGGACTCCAGTGCTCCTAATTTGAGACAAGCTGCATCCCTTAATTCAAATATTCAAGCAACATAGGTCTTCCCAGTTTCTTCATAATTGGCCCTCTACACATGACATCCATGCCATCTTTGGAAGTTCTTAAGAATGCCATCTATACATGCTTCCAATCCAATTCCTGCTTTTCCTTCAATTCCTACACCTTGGTAATAAAGCCTCCAGTCGTTACCATTCATGTGCACCAAACACGGAGATCCAACTCCTCTGCTACCCCATGCATCCAGGGTCAGAACAGGCCCAAACACTGGTTCCAATTTTGACATCGCTTCCAAATTTTCAAGCCATCATAGGACTGTGACAATAGATTACAAGGTTAAGAGCAATTGAATTGCTTCGAAATAGTGCCATGATGAGCAGTCTATGATTTAACTGAGTTTAAATTTGAAATAAAATTACTATTTATGGATTTTACTCAGTTCTCATTTGTATTTTGTTTTGATGCAGGATTAAAAGATAAGGTGGCTATGATACGAAATATTCCCTTCATGAAAGTAATTCATCAAGCTACAAAGTTGGAAGACGTTTAGCAAAGTGATTAGATATTGAAAGCATCTCGAGATTGCTGGATTTGATCACCAGTCACTTCCACGTCAAATGGAGCATTTGAGGGAAATTGCTGTCACCAAAGAACATATTTAGAAGGCATAGATTCTGAGAAATAAAGCGTTGCACATAAAGAAGAAAGGTTGGAGGTCACACCAAACTTGAATGGAGCTATTTTGAAATCGAGGGTTCCTTACAGAATCACGGTCACAATATTTTTGACCAATATGTGTGGTATTTCTCGTGAGTTGAGAGCTTTTAGGGGGAGAGGAGGTGGCGCAACAACCACATAAGCAGAACCTATCAAAATACCACGGGAACCGAAGTTTGTGCTGAAGATATTTCGCATACCTGAAGTGGTGACCTGTTGGATCTAACAACCACAAAATACAATATGCAGCGGAAGCAAATAAAACAAGAAAGAAAATAAATACACACACATGAGATATACGCAGAGATTTATGTGGTAAAACCCTCTCTTAGGGAAACATCCACGGAGCAATGGTATCGGTATCTTATTATTCAGAATCTGAAGATTTACAACAACTCACAACTCTCCAATATCTTCTCTTACGAGAATACAAAAAACATATACATTTCTTACACGGTTACTAATAACTGCATATTTAGTTAGTCAGTTACATAGTTACCGTCATAGCCGGTTGTCACCCGTTTCTAACAATCTCCACCTTGACAACAATTTACCTGATACCATTGCTCATTTCTCTATTGATCACTTTTTCTGCAAGCCTAGAGAAGCTAAGCACCACCGTAGCTTCTCTGAAGTAACTGGCTTCGTGAACATGTCTGCACTATTCTTTTGAGTGTGGACCTTTTCAAGAACCACTCCACCTTCATCAATAACATGTCTTACAAAATGATATTTTACAGGAATATGTTTTGTCTTACTGTGATAAGATAGATTTTTAGCCAAATGAATAGCACTTTGACTATCACAGAAAATCTTTATAGAGTTCTGAACCTTTCCTAACTCACCCAACAAACCTTTTAACCAGACTGCCTCTTTGCAAGCATGTGAAGCAGCTATATATTCTGCCTCTGTAGTAGATAAAGCAACAATATTCTGAAGCTTTGACATCCAACTAATAGCTCCACCTGCAAGAGTAAAAACATAACCTGAAGTGGACCTCCTTTTGTCCAAATCACCTGCAAAATCAGAATCAACATAACCACAGACTTTATCACTGCAACCATCAAAAGTGATACAATAGTCACTTGTGCCTCTTAGATACCGAAGCACCCATTTCACTGCGTCCCAATGCTCTTTTCCTGGATTTGCCATGTATCTACTGACAACACCAACTTCATGTGAAATATCTAGTCTTGTACTTATCATCGCATACATCAAACTTCCTACTGCATTAGCATATGGTACACGAGACATATACTGTTTTTCTTCATCATTTTTAGGACTCAAACCTGAAGAAAGCTTGAAATAAGAAGCTAAAAGGATACTAGAAGGTTTCACCTTATCCATACCGAATTTCTGAAGTATTTTCTCCACATACTTCTTTTGTGATAACCACAGCTTGCCATTTTTCCTGTCTATGTGTATCTGCATGCCCAAGATCTGATTTGCTGCTCCTAGATCCTTCATATCAAACGTCCTAGCCAACTGAGCCTTTAACCTGCTGATTTCAAACATGCTCTTGCTTGCGACAAGCATATCATCAACATACAATACCAAAATAATGAACATGTTATTTTCCAACTTTTTAAAGTACACACAATGATCATACTCACTCCTGGTAAAATTCTGACTCACCATGAAAGAATCAAACTTCTTGTACTATTGCCTGGGAGACTGCCTCAAGCCATACAATGATTTTTTGAGCTTGCAAACAAACCTCTTGTTGCGATTTTGAACGAACCCTTCTGGTTGTTCCATGAAAATTTCTTCATTTAAATCTCCATGTAAGAAAGTTGTTTTGACATCTAGCTACTCTAACTCCAAATCATATAAAGCAACTAGTGCTAACAAAATTCTGATAGAAACAAGTTTTACAACTGGTGAAAAAATATCATGAAAGTCAATACCTGCTTTCTGAGAAAATCATTTTGCAACCAGTCTTGCTTTGTACTTCGGAACAGTTTCATCAGCACCTTTCTTCAGTTTGTACACCCATTTGCAGCCAACCACTTTCCTACTCTCTGGAAGTTCCACAATATCCCACGTTTTTTTCTTTGCCAAAGAATCCATTTCTTCTTTCATTGCATGTTTCCATTTGTCACTGTCAGACACTTCTAATGCTTCCTTATAACGGTCAGGTTCTCCTTCATTATAAATGAAAACAAAATCATCATACCTCTTTGGAAAAGTTCTGTTCCGCGTAGATCTCCGTAGAGTTTGCTATGGTATTTCCTCTATTTCTGTCTGCTCATCCTCATTCTGAGGAGTGTCCTCATGAATATCCTCTTCCTGGACATCCTCATGAGTCCCCCTAGCAGATGACTGAGTATCAAACTGAATTTGTTGAAACTGTGGTACATTAGCCTGTTTCAAATCATTACTTACATCTAAATTTGTCAGAGAAAGTTCATCAAATTTTACATCTCTGTTTATGATGATTTTGTGGACAGTAGGATTCCACAACCTATATCCCTTAACACCATCACCATATCCAACAAAGATCAATTTTCTTGACTTAGGATCTAGTTTGGAACGCTGATTTTTCGGAATAAGTGCATAGGATTCACAACCAAATACTCTAAGATTAGAATAATCACATGATTGACCTGTCCATACCTCTTCTGGAATTTTGCAGTCAATTGCTGTTGATGGTGATCGATTGACTAGGTAACAAGCTATAAGCAGTGCCTCTCCCCACAATTCCTGCTGCAACTTCGCATTACTGAGCATACTCCTTGCTCTTTCAAGAAGAGTCCTGTTCATGCGTTCAACAACGCCGTTCTGCTGCGGAGTGTAAACAGTGGTCTTATGTCTCTCAATTCCATCCTCCTTGCAATAATTATCAAACTCCTTCGAAGTAAATTCGGTTCCATTATCTGTTCTAATACATTTAATGAACCTGCCAGTGCTCTTTTCAACCAAAGCTCTAAACTGTTTAAATATATCAAAAACATCATCTTTTCTCTTCAATAAATAGATCCAAACTTTCCTCGAGTAATCATCTATAAAACTGACGAAATATGACGATCCCCCATAAGAAATTTTTGGAGATGGACCCCAAAGATCATAATGTATGTAGTCTAGGATACCTTTACTAGTGTGTTTTCCAGATTTAAATTTTTGTCTATCGTGTTTACCATAAATACAGTGCTCACAAAACTTCAAATCTACAGATTTTAAACTAGGAAGCAACTTTCGATCAGCAAGTACCTTCATACCTCTTTCACTGATATGACCTAACCGCTGATGCCATAGACGAGTGATGTCTGCTGCTGCACCAACCGATGCTACTGTTGCGTGATCAACTTCCGTCCTCCCTTCAAGTCTATATAGGTTCCCAACTCTGTTTGCTTTCATAACAACCAAGATACCTTTCGATATCTTCATAACTCCACCTTGAACTGTAAACTTGTAACCAACATCATCAAGAACTCTCATTGATATCAAGTTCTTCCTTAATTCAGGTACATGTCTCACATCTGTTAGAGTCCTAACAGTCCCATCATACATTTTAATTCTGATACTCCCTACCCCAACAGTTTTACATGTAACATTATTTCCCATATAAACTACCCCGTCATCTATAGATTGGTATGAGGAATACCAATTTCTATGAAGACACATGTGGTGAGATGCTCCAGAATCAATTAACCAGTCAGAATGGTATTGCGAAACAGTAGAGGTAGATAATACCTCATCGATCATACCTGAATCATTCTCGGCTCTGTTCGCCTCCTTTGTAGAGTCCTCCTCCTCAGAAGCTCGCTTGCGTTTCCAGCAATCTTTCTTAAGATGTCCTGCTTTATTGCAGTACCAGCACTTTAATTTACTCTTTTTGCCCTTAGACTTTGACCTTGATGTACCCTTTGAATGTTGTCCTCTTTCACTGGTTCTTCCTCTAGCCACCATTACTTTTGATGTCGAGGTTTCAAGACTAGATTTCTTTCGAGTTTCCTCAGAAAGTAAGGCTCCCACAACTTCATCAAAGGTAATAGACTCAGTAGAAGTAAAACTGATAGAGGTTACAAAATGTGCCCACGACTCAGGCAGAGAGCACAACAGTAAAATCGCCTTGTCTTCAGATTTAATAATATCTTCCATACTAGTCAACTGACAAATAAGAGTATTGAACGCATTCAAATGTTCAGAAATCTTTGTACCTTCTTTCATACGCAAGGTAAACAACTGCCGCTTCAGGAGGATTTTATTCGTCAAGGATTTAGTCATGTACAAACTTTCCAACTTTGTCCAGAGACCTGCTGCTGTAGTTTCAGACACGATGTTAAATAAAACATCGTCGGCCAAGCACAGACGAATAGCACTGAGAGCTCTTTCATCCATCTCGCTCCAGTCTCCATCTGAAATATCTACGGGTTTCTTTATTTTCCCTGCCAGTGCCTTCGCCACTCCTTGCTGCATGAGCATATCCCGCATCTTGACTTTCCACAACTCGAAATTATTGCTCCCATTGAACTTCTCAATTTCAAACTTAACACTCTGCGTTTTTGCCATTTTCTCAAGAAAACACTAGGTAAAAAAACTTTATAAGGGAAACCCTTTTTGAAATAATGGAATAAAGGTTTTATAATTTTAACATTCCAAAAAACAATGGAATAAAGGTTTTATTTTTTTTAAACAATAAAAAAATATATATATATTATTAAACCTTATAACTCCCACCTTTAAACCTTATAACAAAAAAAAAAACTTTTTAATAAACTATCCCTTATAACTCCCTTTTAATAATTATGGCTCCAATATATTACCTTTTTTTTAAATATATAAAAGTCAAACCATATTTTCCCATCCACTCATTAAATTCCTTCGTTCAATTTGAAGAAACCTCAAATAAATACTTTATGGATCACGATTTAACCCAAAACAAACTTTCACGCTTTACCTCAACCAAAAAAGAGTACCGCGCTCCCCGATGGCACTGTGCCGCGGTAATTTCCAAAATTGGATAAGCAATGGACCCGCGGTAGTTGAAGATTACAACCCCTTCTCCTCAGGCTTCAGGCTTCTCTCCTCCGGTAACTTTTGACCCGTAAAACGAACAATGATCATTCGGCTTTCTCGTTCTCTGTGGCTTTTTACCAAGCTCTGATACCACTTGTTGGATCTAACAGCCACAAAATACAATATGCAACGGAAGCAAATAAAACAAGAAAGAAAATAAATACACACACATGAGATATACGCAGAGATTTACGTGGTAAAACCCTCTCTTAGGGAAACATCCACGGAGCAATGGTATCGGTATCTTATTATTCAGAATCTGAAGATTTACAACAACTCACAACTCTCCAATATCTTCTCTTACGAGAATACAAGAAACATATACATTTCTTACACGGTTACTAATAACTGCATATTTAGTTAGTCAGTTACATAGTTACCGTTATAGCCGGTTGTCACCCATTTCTAACATGATCGCATGCTGTAGAGGGAAAGAACCCTGCGCTGGCAACAGAATGCAGAACGACAAAGTCTCCGGCGCTGTGTTCCTGGAGGAAATTCTGCGGAACTCTGACAGACTAGATGAACGCATTGCATAAGGATGGAAGAAGAATGACAGAACAGAGGGAAATGAAACAGAATCCAAAGAGGGAAAATGAAGCCACCGACAAACATTGATCTTGAGCACTCAGAACTTGCTTCCTATGAAGACCAAAGACGGGAGAGGCACAACGGATGTTTACTGTGTTGCAAAATATGGACAGAAATGGGTTCGTACAAGGACTCTTATCGATACCCTGAATCCAAGATGAAATGAGCAATATACCTGGGAAGTTTATGATCCCTGCACAGTAATCACTGTGGGTGTTTTTGACAATTGCCATCTTCATGGAGGCGAAAAGGAATATTCCCGGATCAGTAAAGTTCGAATGTTCCTTTCGACTCTTGAGTCAGATCGTGTTTATATGCATGCCTATCCTCTGCTGGTGCTTCTGGATGTTCATTTCACCTGTTCGTCTCTGATGAACATGATGCACATCTACACACAGCCTCTGTTTCCCAAGATACATTACCTTCATCCCCTTTCTGTATCGGAGCTTGCAACCCTCAGATACCAAACAATGTAGATAGTGGCAATGCGGCTGAGACGAGCCGAGCCTCCACTCAAGCAAGAAGTGGTGGAGTATATGCTGGATGTGGATTCACATATGTGGAGCATGCGCCGCAGTAAGGAAAATTTCTTCTGCATTATGAACGTTCTGTCTGCTCTAATAGAAGTAGGGAGATGGTCCATTGATATATGCTACTGGAAAAATCCTGTAACCACCGTAGGAAGCTTCATAAACACGACACCACATAACACAAGCTTCGAAGTGCGGCCAGAGAGAAAAACGTGTAGCAGAGTTGCCGTCGAAGTGCTGCCAGAGAGAAGACATGTAGAGTTTTCGGGATCTAAACCAGACATGTGACAAGGACACGTGGCACTAATTCATTCGCAGCATAGAGGAGGAATCGTGAACAGTGGCATGGATCGTCTTACGCTGAATGAACGCCTATGACGTAAATATGAAAGGGCGTAGTAATTGTTTAAATATTGCATGAATGCGTTTCATAAAAGGTGATTCAATATTTTATAATTAATGTATGTGGTATTGCATATTAAAGTAGTTCTATGAGTTATATTCATATGGCCTAATTTTTGGGCATATGGAAATAAATTTCATTATTTCCTCGCTTAAAAATGATAGTGTTAATTATTTGTTTGTAATAGTATTACATAAATCATTGACAAGTTAAAGCAATTTTATTATTTCGTGTTGTGTCAACGTATGAAATTATAAAAAGTGATTTTAATAATTTATATTTCAAAGGATAATGGTAGTTAAATGTAGCTCTCATTTCTTATATAAGTGTAAGCTAGTACGTGCAAGGGAATTTGAATATGTTTAAGTTTGCATTATCATTTTATTTATTTATGGTTGTTTATGTTACTATTGATAATTGTTTATATTCATTCTTGATAAGAAAAACACCAATGCTCATTAGTTAATTTTATTATATAGTATTATATATTAAAAAATTACACAAAATCCCTCCTACCATAAAAATCCTTGCACAAAATCTTTGATAGCAAAATGCATTTTTGTAGGCTCAAACTTTTGGTCTACATGTTGAATTTCAAAAGCGGTCCTTCAATCTGTCCTCGTTACATAGTCGTGTAACTTGTGCAAGCAATAAAAAACAAATTCTCTCATGATATTCTTATGTCCAACATAATAACAAGAAATCCTGGTGGATGCATGTTTTTTTCCCCCTTTGGGAATGAATTGGTTGCTAACATATTTTGGTTTGTTCAAGTCCAATAACATTGATTTTTATATGTATTGGTTTTTTTTCTCCAACCATAAATATATCATGAGGTAGCTTTCCATGAATTGTAATGCAATTACAAAGGTTAAATTAGCAAACTGAGGTGTGCATACATATTGAGAAAAAAGGAAGAAAACAAATAAAGCTCACAATAAACATTAAAAAATGCACACAAATTAGATGAAAAACACTGAGATTGAGAACATAGATATCATTAAATAGACAAAGATATGCGCAAGTATCACTTTTGAGCTAGTAGCAATGTCAAGCACATTGCCACCTCGTGGCTCTTATTTCATATGCTTGTGGGTCACGTTATTTAGTAAAAGTCATGAATATGTTAAAATGTTTGGATATATTTTGATTTATTTATTTATGTGTTTTAGTAAAAATAACTTTTTATAAACTTTATTGAAAAAATAAACATGCATACAAAAACTAGGTAGTAAAATAGGGATAATATTTATTAGAAAAAACAAACAATTAGATGTTCATAAAATTATTAAAAAAAATTAACCCCAAGTCTAAAAGATAAAATATTTATATGACTTAGGTTAAATATTTATATGACTTAGGTTAGACTAAGGCATAAGGACTAAGCATTAATGATAAATCCCATATTCAAAGGAAGGTCACACTCACATGGGTTCAAATCCTACTTAATAAATGGTGGTTGATTGATAAGTAGGCTAAGGTCCCATCCATCTCCTTCATGTTGCTCAAGGGACTTCTTAATTAGGACAACCAAGTTTAGTATAGGGAATGTGTTGTTTTCTAGAAAAGGAGGTGAGTGGTTGTGATGCTTCATCTTTGACTCTGTTATCATTATGTTTTAGAACTAGATGACTTGTCTTATGGCATAGCTTATTACCATATTATTGTGAACGAGTTGAACCAAGAGGAAAATGTACCTTTGAGGGAACTTGACTCATTGTATAAGCCTAATATTATATTTTTAACCCATTAAAGGCAAAAAAAAATCTTTTTTTTGGTTTGAAATAACATATGAAACTCTATATACAATTCAAACAAATTGAATGAAGACTAAAATACATTTAACAAGAGGACGAGGTCACCATACCTCAAGGATTATGATTACTCTTTGCTTCAAATGTTATATGCTCTTTTGATGTATCCACTATATGTAAGAAGAATTCAAGTGTGTCCAAGCAGCATGAGAATTCAATCCAAGGAGCCAAATAGAGTCCAACTGTTGTGTATTCAATCAAAGGAGCCAAATAGAGCCCAACTGGTGTGTATTCAATCCCAAGAGCCAACTAGAGCCCCAACCGTTGTGTATTCTATCCAAATTGTCAAAGAAACACCAAATGGTGTCTGAATTCACTCCAAGATGCAAATGGTTGTCGGACTGTGCGTGAAAACAACGAAAACATGCGTGGAATAAGAGAAACAATGCAGGAGAAGAGCGCGGGTTATTTTCTGAATTTTATGCTCAATAGGGATGCGCACACGCTATTAGCGCATGCGCGCTCCTAGCGCGTGCGTGCTCCTATTGAATGTTAAATAGTTTGTTAGGTAACGTTTACTTCATTTATTGCCAAATAAATCGATATGTTTCGGTTTGTTCCTAGAGCCCCTCCCCCATAAAGGCCTTTAGGCCCTCTTCTAAACAGTAATCCCTAAGTGCATAAGTGCACAAGATGATGATGAGGAGGAGGGTGATAACAATGAAGATGATCATGATGCGGATGAAGATGATAAAGATGATGATGCTGATGAAGATGAAGATGATGGTGATGATGATGAAAATGTTAAAGATGATGATGAGGGTGATGAGGATGATGATGATGGTGATGAAGATGATGATGATGATGGAGATGTTGATGGGGAAGGGGGAGATGACAATGATAATGAAGAGGAGGACGATGATGAGGATCATCATCATCATCATCATCATCTTCATCTTCATCAGCATCATCTAAATCATCTTCATCATCATATGGAGCTTCTCTAATTTTGGATATAAGGAGGATATAAGATGATGATGATGATGATGATGGTCATGATGATGAAGATGTTGTTGTTGATGATGATGATGATGATGATGATGGTGATGATGATGAAGATGTTGATGATGATGATGATGGTCATGAAGATGATGATGATGAAGAAGATGATGATGATGGAGATGTTGATGCGGAACCTAGAGATGACAATGACGATGAAGATGTTGATGATGATGGAGATGTTGATGAGGAACCTAGAGATGACAATGATGATGAAGATGTTGATGAAGATGTTGATGATGATGGTGATGATGATGAAGATGTTGATGATGATGATGATGAAGATGATAATGATGGGGATGTTGATGAGGAACCTAGAGATGACAATGATGATGAAGATGTTGATGATGATGATGATGGTGATGATGATGAAGATGTTGATGGTGATGGTGATGGTGATGAGATGATGATGATGATGAAGAAGAAGATGATGACGATGGAGATGTTGATGAGGAACCTAGAGATGACAATGATGATGAAGATGTTGTTGATGATGATGATGGTGATGGTGATGAAGATGTTGATGGTGATGGTGATGGTGATGAAGATGATGATGATGATGATGAAGATGATGATGATGGAGATGTTGAT